>CM076570.1:180223033-180625275 GCA_034641835.2 Pinus albicaulis | reverse complement strand
CTCTTCTCTGGCATTTACTTGTATTGAAGATCATTATTCTAGGAATAAGGAGTTATTTTCTCCAAAAATTGTAGAAATTTGTTGAATAATGATTAATTATCCACCGAGACTATCCTAATCACATACAATTCGAATTTGTATGCAACACATAATCTCTTCCACTCGGATCATCAAACATGCGGAAATAAAATCAAGCGATAACACATCAAATCATCATACACATTAACACAGTATGTATGGGGAAAGCTTATAGCTGAAAACCCCGCAGCTATTGTGTATATTATAATGGAGAAATCAAGTAACAAACTCATTACAATACTCCTCACAAGTACTCAGTACTTTCTCATGAAGTTACACACAATCTAGCTCAGTTTTGAACAGGTTACTGGTTCAAAACTCACCGCCAATTGCCTTGCCTCTATTGCGCAATCTAGGCCTGTCTATATAGAGATCCAAGGTTCGAATCTCCTTGGCTTGACTGTGCAATTTTCATGGACAAATCCTCCAAGTGTGGTGCAAAACTCATGCACAACTGATGTCGCCACTGATAGATAACTCCACCCTTTCATCTATCTCTTTCACTGGTCTCCACTGAACTGATCATGCACTGTAGTGAACTGATGTGTTCTTGAGTTGAATAATGAGTTACTAATTAATGAATTAAATAATATTTAATTCACTCCACTCATAACTAATTGATTATCTAGTTAAACTAATCTCAACCTGTTCAACTAAAATAAACAGAACATAACTCCACTAGCTGTCTCATTAACTCCACCAAACTTCTGCCACTGAAGTCCTAACTGAAGTCAACCATGCATGATGCCATAAAACCCTTGGGAATAGTGTAATTCCTCTGTCAGATGCATGAGCCACTTCCAAGGCTCGAACTGAAGTGCTCCAAGAGAGTAAACTGAAGTTTATAGTCCAAATATTATTAAGTGTAAATAATATTTGACTTCCCTATTTTAAGGAGAGGCAGTCTAAAAATAGACTTCGACCTATAGGTCCAAAAAATAAAGGTCCATATATTTTTACCAACATGACCAATTATCCATAAATAACATCCTGCAACTCATAGACCATGATCCATATGTCTAAAAATATACATAGTCTAAAAATAGACTTTGCGCCAAAAATAGCCTACGGGCCCACTTAGTGAAGGCGACTTCTTTTCACTAAGCTCCATCATCTTGTTGCATTTTCTCCAAAAATAACCCTAGCCAAACATTGACAATGCATCAAGGATATCTTTTAATGCTTCATAAGCACTTTTGTTCTACTTCTAAATCATGTCTTGGAAGTGGTTGTTTTGCTGGAAATTATTCACCAGTTGGTTTCATACCAAAGTCTTTTTCACATTTTCAGCATCCAATACATGAAAAAGATAATGGTTTAAAACAACATAAATATTTGAAATTTTGCAAGAATTGCCTGGCGCACTTTGAATATGAATTTTGAAGTCAAGTGCATGATCTTGTATAGGATCAAGTGTCATTTTGAATACCAAATGTTTCACAAGAAACTTCTCAACATGCTACCCTGCAGTAAGGATTAAATGACAATATTGCATCAACTATTTCCATAATAAAAGTGCACCTCGGCATAAGACTAAACAACTTATTCTAGTGCAAACATAAGCACATTTCTAACACCAATATTGCATTGCAAAAAAAATTAGGTGCATGCTAGAATTCCTCCCACCATACACAAACATATTCGCAACATCAATGTTGTAGTGTAAATGAAATTTATATCATGCTAGATTTTCTTCTATCACAAACATAAGCACATTTCCATTCACAATATTGCGAGTTGAATTAGATCTAACATGCTATTTGTACTTTTATCTCAAACACAAACATGTCACCAATAACAACATTGTAAGGTGAATGAAATCTAACACATGCTAGATTTCCTTCTCTCCCAAACAAAAGCACATAACAATATTGTAGGGTGAAAGAAACATATCGCATATTAGATTTGTTTCTAGAAGAAACAAGAATATTGTCAAAAATACCTTATGAAAGACAAAATAAATCTCGTGTGGTAGATTTCCTTCTAGCACAAACACAAACACATAACATTGTAGGGCTTAAGAATATAGCGCATGCCAGATTTTGTTATAGCATGAACACAAACATATTGCCAACAACATTCTAGGGAAAAATAAATATAGCACATGCTATATTTCCTTTTAGCACAATCACAAGCACATTTCCAATAACATCATTGTGGTGAAGGAAATATGGTGCATACTAGATTTCCTTCTAGCACAAACAATTGAATTGCCAACAACAACATTGAAATGTGAAATAAATCTAGCGCACACTATATTTCCTTCTAATGCATATACAAACACATTTTCAATAAACTCATAGAAGGGTGAAAGAAATATAATGTATGCTAGATTTATTTCTAGCACAAACACAAACACATTACAACATTTCTAGATAAAAGAAATATAGCACATGGTAGATTTACTTCTAGCACAAACAAAAGCATCATTTTTCAACAACCACATTGCATTGAAAAAGAAATCTAGCGCATGCTAGATTTCATTAGAGCCAAAATTGAAGCATGTTGGAAATAAAAACATTGCAAGGTGAAGAAAATCTAACACGTGTTAGATTTACGCATAGCACGAACACAAGCACACAAAAAAATTGTAGGGTGAAAGAAATATAGCATGTTAGATTTGCTTCCAGCATAAACAAAAGCATATTTCCAACAACAACATTGCATGGAAAAATATATCTAGAATAAATTCTATCACAAACACAAGCACATTTCCAATAACAACATCACAAGGTAAAAGAAATTTAATGCATGTTAGCTTTACATGTAGCACAAATACAAGCATACTACCAACAACAACATTTCATGCAAAAAGAAACCGAACGCATGTTATATTTCATTTTAACACAAACACAAGCACATTGCCAACGTGAAGTAAATCTAACACGTGCTATATTTCCTTCTATAATAAACAACCAAATTGACAACAACAATATTTTAGAGCAAAATAAATCTAGCACAACTTCTAGCCCAAACACAAGCACATTGCCAAGGTGAAGGAAATCTAACACGTGCTAGATTTCCTTCTATTATAAACAATCAAAGAGACAACCATATTGCAAAGAAAAAGAAATCTAGCATAGTTTCTAGCCCAAACACAAGCATTTTTCCAATAACAACATTGCAAGGTGAAAGAAATTTAATGAGTGTTAGCTTTACATGTAGCACAAATACAAGCATACTACCAACAACAAAATTGCATGCCAAAATAAATCTAGTGCATGCTATATTTCGTTTTAACACAAACACAAGCACATTTATAGTAAGAACATTCCAAGGTGAAGGAACTCTAACACATTTTAGATTTCCTTCTGTCATAAACAACCACATTACCAACAATAACATTGCATTGTGAAAATTCCTTCTAGCATGTCAATAAAAATATTGCAAGGTGGAAAAAATTTAAGGTGTGCTAGTGTTGGAAATATTGAGAGGGGGGTTGAATCAATATTTCTTTACAATTGTTATATTATGCTAGTTAAAATCACCAATTAAACCAAAACACAAGATGTGCAACAAGAAAATAATATTATTAATGAATTTGAGGACACTAAAAATCCAAGCTCTAACTTGTACAACAAAGTATTTAACTTCTTCAAGGCTTGAACCCTAAATGAGGACTCTAATATTCAACTACAAATCCAAGCTCCAACCTTGTACGATGACTCCAATCCTCTACAGATCCAACCCTCTCAGCTTGCTTCAATCCCTTAAGTTGACCTCAATACTACTTCAAGCCTCCATCAAAAACTTCAAATACTTCTAAAAAATGTATCCAAGATAGGTCTGGAAAGTACTATCAAATCTACCTCTACAAAAAATTCATGTCTGGTTCAGAAAAAATTTCATGGTTGTACCAACAAAACATGCCTTCAAGTTTTGATCTTCAGCTATGCTCCAAGGATGACTACTCCAAAAAAAAAAGTCTTTAAGTGTTGGTCTTCAACTATACTCCAAGGGTGATTGCTTCAACAAAATAACTCTTCAAGTGTTGGTCTTCAACTATGCTTCAAGAGTGACTGTTGTTTCAACAAAGGCTTGAAGAATGCTCAATTAATGTCATCATGAATGCACTCTATTGTCAACTCAAAATATGCTCAAAGTATGTTATCATTTTATCATTCAATGAAGGTGTCTCCTAGGCTCTTCATGTGTGCTTTAAATAATGTCCTTCAATCTACAAGGATTACTTTACTTTTGTTTCAAATCTGACTTGTTATGTTGATAAAGCCTCTCAAGGTGTAATATTCCTAATGGAAAAATTAACAGTGATAAAAAAAACATGCAGTAAACCCAACACAAATATTTTTCAGCAAATGCCCATAAAGCATAAATGCTCCAAACACACCAAAATGGGAAAATTTTACTATAAGATATTGTCGGAGTATAATAATAATAAAAAAAATGTGCACTCTGGCTTTCACAAGGCAAGCTACAAGCCCCAGGTGGATGTTTTATCAATGCCAAACTGTTGCTGGAATTTTCCCACTAAAAATCTGCACTGGCCTTGTGATTTTTGCATTGTAGGTTGTGTTGATACCCTGATTAGCCCCCTCCTAATTGCAAAAATTTATGAATATTACTTATGCAGAAACCCTACTGTTAAATCATGATTTGCTTCTCCTACTTATACAAATCATTAATCTGAAATGTTCAGTATTAACATCGAAGTAAAAAATTTAACAGCCTACACAGATCCATATCTAAATTGAATACATGCACATAGACAAAGTGACAAACAAGATTTTCTAGATAACTTTCCTTGAAAAAACCCAATGCGGGAAAACCAGTCTTCTAGCTGCTGGAGGGTTTTTATTATTAGGTAGATTATAAGTACAGCAAATTTGTGCACCTTACTGGTTAACCCGACAGGGAAAAAATTTGTAGCAATACCTCTGTTTCGGAGACGGAAAACTAGACTAATTCGCACCCTCAAACTGGATTTACAGAACTCAGCCCTTTTCTGTCTTCAGAAACCCCAGTGAAAATCTGAAGCCCTTTGCGTCAGCTCTACTAGCCTATGTGTGCCTTTGTGCTACTCAGTAGAGGCTTGCGTAACCCCAGACTAGGTTATGTTGTCCCTACGCCACCGTAGTTGGGCCTGCATAAGCCCTAAGTTGCCCTTTCTGGGCCTGCATAGCACCTGCGTAGCACTGAGCCCTCTTCGTTGCGTAGCTGCTTCTCCCTATGCAATGATCTGACTGCTGCTTCTCTACCTTTTACTGACTCTTGGCCTAGGATTAGATCATCCCTCTTGCCAGTACTACCCCTCACTGTAGCTGAAACACTTCTGGAAATTCTTAGCAAACCACGCCCTAGAATTCCAGCTTAGTCTCAGTGCTTTGCCTCCGTTTTTGTTCTCCAACTGACCCCAAGCCTTTCCTTTATAATTTTCTCATTGGGAAACCAAAATTTGTGATATAATCTTGAATGGATGGCTAAGATTAAAATAAATCTTGATTTGTGTGACTTAAGTCATTTCCATCACATGTTTAAATTAATTACCCTTAATATTTTAATTTTCCCAAGTCAAACTTAGGGTCCTTAATTAAAAATTATCTCTTAAACTGGATGGAATTTCTCAAATCCCTTTCTAGGTCTTGGATATCTCATGTAAACTAGTCCCTCCACAAATTTTGGGAGCTATATCACATCCGATGCTACCCCAACACTCAAAAATCTCAACACTAACTGCTCAGAAAATTCTAATAAATTAGTCATGGAATCCTTGTCAAAAACCCATAAAAGGTTTTCCTTAGTTTTGAGGCTCCAAAAATGGCCCCAAATTCCTTGACCCGCCTCTAAGTGCAGAAAAACAAGAACTATGAATGATGCTAGAATGAATGTGCCAAAATGGCTGGAAAATTCTTCTCAATTGCACCCCAAACCAACCCTAAGAAACCCAGCTCTCAAAATCCCTTCACAAGACACCCCACAATTGTGCCTCCACAATGATTGTGCAGTTTTTGTGTAGGATGACGTAGTTTCTCCTCCAAAAAATCAGTTTTATGTTGTGTGTTGAATTCTACCCTCGCAAATCTTCCTCTTTTTTCCTAGAATTGACCAAAAATTACTTCGACAATGCTACAGCTCCCAACTCCAGCTCTTCCTCCTCAACTCTTTGTGTGGCCTCCTGAACTGCATCTTAGTTGCCCAAAAACCATACCACATGCGTGGAATTCTCTCCAAATCCTGAAACTTATGAATAATCCTTCCTAGGGTGGTACTCAAAGTCCATCGAAGAAAGGTTGAGCTTCCTCCTTGGGAAACTCTTGTGTTGAACAACATTATGTAACTCTGCTAGATAGCTAGAGAAACACTTCAATAGTCAAATTATCAAAAGGCCTCAAATGTTTCTTCCTCTCTCTTATTTATACTTTATGTTCATTTCCTCCATGTGGGCCCCTCACTAAGCAATTCAAACCTCTTCCCTTAGCCATACAATTTCTCTCTCCTCAAGGAGTGCATATTAGTTGGGCAGGTGGACCCCACATTCCACCAAGGCAAACATTTCGACCCCCTTGTCCTATGTTTCCTCTCCAAAATTATCTTAGGCCCCCAAAATTAGCAAAATGGAAAATTTGTGGTACTATTGACAAAATTATTTAGGAAGGGATATTACAATTCTCCCCTCCCAAATGTTGCTTATCCCCAAGCAACTGTAAAATTGGGTGTTGCAAACTTTGCTTGTTTTCCCACGTGGCATCCTCTTAATTTTGAGTTAAAATGTTGTTAGCTTAGGTTATTTACATCATTTTCCCATTAATCCATTAGCAATCTCATTAATCATAAGTGTAACTAATGAAAGAACATAAGTAATAAAAGCTGAAGACAAGCCAAGACAGAAAAACACACGAATATGGCTCAAGCCAGGGAAAAACCCCAAGATGGGGATAACCCTTATTAATTCTTCTTATCATTAATGTCAAATGTTCAATAGATATAGAGAATACAATACTTCAAAGTTAGAATGACTTTTATATGAGAAGGTTTAATACCACTTCCCTTAGACAAGAGGATGGTTCCAACAAAGCTGCAAATCTGATGTTTGGTGTGTGATTCAAGGACTTGTGTCTTCTCTGCAATTCTGGTAGGATTGACTAGGGCATAAACACAGTTAGAAACTACCCCAATCACATCCTTAAATACCTTTACTAGACTTCATATTACCTTCAACTAGTCCCTTCAAATGCTGGTAGCCCGTAAGCCTTCTTTTAGGCTTCAAAACCCACTACATGGCCTCATGATAAAGAAACCCTGAGTGTGGCTTTCTTGTAATAGGTTCTCGGCCTCCAGGACAAGGTTCTTAAGCCCTGTGGCCTAGTTGTAGGTGACCCAAACTTCTGTGGATGGATTGAAGGAGAATGACACCTTCAAAACAATCCCAAACTGTCATCAAAATCACCCTTAACAGGTGTGACTTCTATCTACTTGAACTCAGACCTGTGATGAAGATAAAATGGCCAAGACAAATCATAAATGTGCCCAAACCAATCTCATCCTCCATCCTGTGGAACTCTTCCCTTGAAGATGACTAAATTGAACCCAACCTTGCCTTCATATCCTTCATTGGAAATCACCTTCTTTTGCAGCTACTTCAGAGAGAGGAATGAATATCAAAGTGCTTAGGATAGGTTATTTATATCCTTCTTGGGTAGGACGACTTGATTACTCAAGGAGGGAAATTAAAATTTTCAATTTTCAATTTTTCTCGCCTAAATAAGGTCATGCCTTATGAAATTTAATTTGAGTGAATGAATACTTTTCCTTATCCAAATTTAGTGATCTTTAGTTCGATTTTTATCCTCTCAAAAATAGGAATCCAATGTTGCAATCATCTTCCTCATAGGAGTGGTCCAAAGGGAATTTGGCTCTAGTTTCCAATTTTAACACTCCCTCTCAACTAGGGAGAATTACACCCATCAATCCATCCATCATGAACCATCTCTAAATCTCATCTCTGCTATGCTCTGCTTTTCTGTACACTGATATGAATAATAAAGAAGAATTGATCGAAAGTGAGTCATAAGAACTTTCCACTCTCTATTGACAAAAGTTAGTTCGGAGGTAGAACCTCAATTGGTCCCAGATCAGTTTGTTGAACACCATATATCCTAGCATAGGGAATACGAAAATACACGATGTGTCCATCGGTAGTGCTATGGTCCCTATCTTCATTTCCCAACTCATTGGCCAGATGAGAGGTACTTCCAATGTGTCTCAAAATTCATGGGTAGGATGTGTAATAACATCAACAGGGAAAGAACATATCCAATCCTTCTCAAAACCACTCGTAGGTAATGGTGAAACCACATCGTACAAACACACATCATAATCAAACGTAGGGAAAGGATGAACCACTTCCTACAGTCACACATCACAATCATCACAAGGAAAGGATGAACCACCTCCTATAGGTATGAAAAACACTGAGAGTAGGGAAAGGAAGAACCACGTCCTACACACATGCAAACCAACTATAATAGGAGGAATCCTACACGTGAGGAAAGGACTAACCACATCCCAACGACATGTCATCCATCAATCATAGGAATGAGAATCTGATATGTGGGGAAAGGATGAACCATATCCCACCAACATGTCAACAGATGCCTATATGCATCTCTCACTAGGGTACCCGTAGGAGAAGTTGAACCACTCATCTTGTTCATATGCCATAGGATAAGGTGAACCACTCATCCTATGCATGCCATTAACTGTAGGGGAAGGTGAACCACTCACCCTACACACATATGTTCGCAGACGTAGGGGAAGGTGAACCACTCACCCTATGGTCGCTTATAGCTCAATAAGTACCCTAAGCCCCCAGGAATTCCCATAGCTCAATTCTTCAACCAAGAATTCCTTCATATAGGGAATAGTGCCAAGTTGCTTCCTGGAAATAAAAAATGGATCAATGGGAGCCTCATCACTCGATTCAGCAACATACAAATGTATAGAAAACATATTGATTTACAACAAAGACTTTGATAGTACTTAGTAATCCTCTGCAACTGTTCTTACTCCTTCGTACTCAGGAACACCACAACCTAAACTGGTCTTTTCAGGGTGCACAGCGTCCATCAAACAACCTGCTCATCATGAGATATGTTTGCTCAAAAAATGTCTTACAATAGGAATGTCTTTTGTTGTACCATATGGAGAGGTATGTGAAATAATGGATTCTCATAATATTCTTTTGCAATGACGAAGTGCACAAATGGCTCACTGAAGATATTTTTCAATAGAGTGGCTTCATAGTAAGTCATGCATTTAGCTTTAATGGAGCTCTCAAAGCAACAGAATCAAATAATGTATCATCATTCTACTAACCGATACAATATCAAAATATCTGAGCAACTATCAATAAATGAGGCACAGGAAAACCAGGAATCAGTGGTTTTTCCATTTCATTAGGCTATGAAAGACTTATAACAGACATTATTAAAACTACATTTTCAATCATTGCTCCCCAAGTCTTAGCTACTTTTCCTGTCATACTGCTTGGGTCATAGTCATCTCTAAGGCTCCCTCTGAAGCCTTGCTTCAAACGAATATGCAGATTTCATCATTAGTTTCTTCTGAGTAATCCAATTATGATGGATTGTCCATAGGTCCATCTGAATGTATGGAGATTGACCTTCCCAGAACATAATCATCGAGCCACTAGAAACCTGTCCTATATTCTGTTATGGATCCTTCTGTGCTCATAATAAATAAATAAATAATCATAAAAATGATTTGCTGACCCTGTCAGTCTACAATACAAGGTTGTCAACATCAATAGCAACTTCCTCCACTTTTTCTCAATAGACCATTTGTAAATATCTCTTGCTAAAGTTAGCATTGCAACATATGTAGAAACCATCATGTATTCTACAAAATATTCATACTGATTTTTTTCAATCTACCAATTAGATCATTGAAGAACATACTAAGGTCTTTGAGAACTAAATCCTTCAAGTCATGGATTCTATTATATTTGGAACTGCTCTGCATTTCATAACTATAATCTCTGATTCAGCTCCTAAAAATTTTTAGTGACAAACTATAAATTCCCTTCAGAACATGGAGTATTCAATTGACTCTATCCATATATCTTAACTGAGATATTTTCTTGATGATGCCAATAGACCCACCTTAAGATGATAAGGTTCTGTCCTTCTAGGCATTAATACAAAAGCACTACATTATCATGACATAGATACCAAGACTCTGATTTAAACTGTCATCCCTAATATACTCCAGCATTGATATATATAAACTTGGTTAGTCATGCAGTGTTATTACTCTGTTCACTGGTTGTAAATATGTTCATACACAACAATATAATGAACAATCCCAAGTCTTTATTATAGAGAAAATCTCCACAGACATAATCGTTAGCACATGGATGCATTATGCAGGCAAAAGGGATGCTGATCAGAACCCTGGCAAGTTCAAAAAAGGCTCCCAAGTTTTATAAAGGTCATAATGCACTTCAATTATTTGGTTGTCATCATCATGCACAACTGATCAAGTTATGATTCACTGCGTTATGGAAAAATCAAGGCCTAGACATCTGATCAACACATCACATGGATCTTATAATATTTTTTATGAAAACCATAATAATAGTGTATTACAAGTCAAATTCTTGGTCACTGGATCGATGTATGTAGATTTGTTATTAATTTAAAAACAAAAATAAAACTGTTCAGAATATCTTTAAGAGGGCTAAAATTTCGCTCGAACAAATATAGATATCGTCCACAGGCTTCTTAAGTTATTCCAGATTTCTACTGAACAGAGATGCTCACACAGTGCTTGTCATTGAGCTCAGTATTCTATGTAGGTTGGCTTGTAGGAAATCAACGAAGAAGATATATGTATATATATGTGACAAATGCTATCTCCGTTACACACCACTTTTACATCTTGAATTTTCACACAATGATCTGTTAGATATCACTGTAACATATGTATCAGACTTCCATACTTCAGGTTAATTGTGTGAGGTCTGCAAGCTTCAAGACTGACACTTCTTATTAAGAACAAGGCCTAAAGAAAAAAATAATAATTTGTTTACTTCGGTATCTACTTTACACTTTGTCTAGAACTGAGATCAGGTTGCCCTTCAAATGGAGTTGCACAAGTCTGCATAGGAAGAGTATGTCTTCATTGTAAAGGAGGAACCGAGGTTCTATTCAAGTTTGTTGTCCTCTTACTGCCTGAACCTTTTGATCTTCTTGTGGCACTTTAATCACAGAATATTGCAGAGATTTGTTTGGAGTGGTGCCCTAATAGGGCCACAAGAATGAAGGTCTTAAAAATAATATCTAAGCCAGACCTTTCATTGAAATGTAGTGTCTTGAAACAAGGGAAATTTTACCAAAATATTTCATTGTTTTGTGATGAATATCACAAAATATGGTGAAACTTGGAGCACGGTCTTGCAGAGATCAACTACCTTATGACATCCAAATGGAGCCGGAATCACTAGATATTAGGCTTGTGCTTTGATGTCCTAATTGTAGGATAAGGTCACTATTTCTAGAGCTCTGCACATCAAAATAATGCTCAGATTTTTGTTGTAGAACAGAGATCAGGATTAGAATTTTATTCTTACAGTGATACTATAATATTTCCAACAATAATTCTTACTGCTTTTTTAGAGAATAGGAATCAAGTTACTCAATCTTCCACAGTACTGATGAATTCAGATCATAGTAAACTCTGAGTTGTCTTAACTCCACCAGGCCAAGGGATTAGGAGTTCTTGACATATAAATTATTTTATGTTACTATGATACCTCATATTCCAAGCAAGGATCTTGAAGGGAAACATCTCCTTCTGAATTTTTACTGCTAAATATACCTCTGAAAATATCTTGAAACCACTTAAAATCACACCTCATAAATTTTGAAACATACAATGATGACTTCCAGCTTTTATTTGTAATGACTGAGCTGCTCGTTGAATTTGTGCCCAAGTTCACTGATTAGGGCTTGTAAAAGGCCTTAAGACAATGTCAAAAATTTTCCTTTTTGAACTCAAACTTGTCTTACCACAGAGGTCTGAAGGTGACTTTTACTAAAATTCCTTAGGTGATTCTTAGAGATTGAAATATCTTAAGCTTGGGCTTGTCCTCACCTGGCTCTGATACCATGTTAATTTTGAGTTAACATTTTGTTAGCTTAGGTTATTTACATCATTTTCCCATTAATCCATTAGAAATATCATTAATCATAAGTGTAACTAATGAAATAACATAAGTAATAAAATCTAAAGACAAGCCAAGATAGAAGAACACATGAATATGGCTCAAGCCAGGAAAAAACCCTAAGATGGGGAAAACCCTTATCAATTATTCTTATCATTAATGTCAAATTTTCAGAAGAGAGAGAAAATACAATACTTCAAATTCAGAATTAACTTAAAATGAGAAGGTTTAATATCACTTCCCTTAGACAAGAGGATGGTTCCAACAAGGCTGAAAATCTAATGTTTGGTGTAGGCTCCAAGGACTTGTTTCATCTCTGAAATTCTGGTAGGAATGACTAGGGCATAAACGCAGTTAGAAACTACCCCATTCACAACCTTAAATACCTTTACTAGACTACAGATTACCTTCAACCAGTCCCTTTAAATGATGGTAGCCCATAAGCCTTCTTCTAGGCTTCAAAACCCACTACACAACCTCATGATAAAGAAGTCTTGACTATGGATTTCTTGCTGTAGTTTCTCGACCTCCAGGATAGGGTTCTTAAGCCCTATGGCCTAGCTGTAGGTGAGCCAAACTAGTGTGGATGGCTTCAAGGAGAATGAAACCTTCACAACAATTCCAAACTGTCATCAAAATCACCCTTAACACATGCGGCTTTCATCCACTTGAACTCAGACCTATGATGATCATAGAATAATAGATGGAAGTGATTCATATTTTGAGGATTTTTAGTTATTGGGCTTCTATATACGTTCCAATCTTTGGTTGTGGCTATACAAGAAGAAGAAAAGTGCCTGTGGGGATCTAGCAAGAGAAGAAAGGAAGCATGCAAGTGATTTGCAAATATTTGCTTCAAACATTGAGTATGGAATAGGGATAGAACATGGTCAAAAAGAATAATTTACAAAGGTGGTTGCTGATTATTTTGATGGTTCATGTGTTAAAATGGACAAGGACATTTTTGCAATAGAAATTTAGAATTCTAAAAACATGGAATAAATTGCACAACCACTTGCATTATTGAAAGATAATCTGTCACATAAAGAAAACTGTTCAAATCGACAAATAAGAAGAGAAGGCACTGGGCGTATATCGAATTTTCAACCTTTCATCATTATCCCAACTTCATGTGGATCAAATTTGAATTCACAGAGGGGTCCCAGTTACATGAAAAATGTGGAAGAATTTTTTACAACTTTTGAATGTTAGAAGACTACAGAAAGAATAATGAGGAAATGGAGGGGAGAAAAATCACTTGTTTGTAGCTAATCTCTTAAGACACATGTAAGGTGACAAGGGAAAAGCAATAAAATAATGCTTAGGAAATATGATGTGAAGCTGCTTGGGAACACTGGAAAATTTATGGGATTAGATGAAGAAAATTGGTGATAGAGGAGGAAGCATGCCCAGTGTTTACTTTCACTAGTTCTGAAGGACAAGCTTGAGAATTGATAAACGAAGCTCGTGGAAATATAGAATCTCTTCTTGAGAGTGTTATTAATGAAATGTAGTCCCAAAAGGATACTCATTTGGATACAAACGCGCAGAGAGCTATGCACACTCACGATCAACATAGTATGGCGCATTGTGCTAATGATCTCCAACTACATCCATTTCAGAAAAATGAATCATTTTTACATTTGAAATTGAAGAAACAGTCAAAATTCCCTCCAAAAAATTATTTTCATCCTTTGACAATTCCCTTGGAATTGATTTTCAACAAGATTTAAATTTTATGGGCAGAGATGCGCTAAAAAGTTAAAACAGATGAGACAATTGTTGAGAAGGAATGCCCATCTATCTATCAAACAACTCGGTTTGGAAAATTTTCATATATAATTGGTGATATTCCTGCTGGAGATTACTATATTCATTTAGCAAAGATCATATCCACAAATGGCCTATATGGGATGCGAGGTTTTAATGCCTTTATACAACAGGATAAGATTATTTCTGGGCTTGACATATATGCTCAGGTTGGTTCAAACACTCCACTTGTTTTGATGGATACCCCGACACATTTTATTGATGGAGGAACTTTAACTCTTAGATCTGAAGCAGTCACTGGTAGCCCTATTGTATGTGCCAGCTACAATAGAAAGGGCGTTCTTTTCCTTGATTTTCCTCCTGTACTATAACTTCAGTTGAAATGATTTGAATATGATTTCCTGCGAGACACAATGATATAGATAAATGACCAATATGAATTTCCACTTCAAATTAACTTGGATAGGGACAAAAATGAATATCTTTCTCCAGATGTAGGTGACTTGTTGAAGTTGTTGGATGTATCTTCTAATGAAAACACATTACCAACTACATATGGTGAACTTCGACCTTCTCTTGGAAAACACTGTTTAAAAATAGTGGAGTTCATTACAACCCCACTAAGGATGGGCAGTGAAGTTTCTCAACAGGAATTAGTCAAGTTGGGTGCTATTCAAATGATTATACATCTGCTTTTTTATTATCCCTTTAACAATTCCTTGCATCATCAAGTGGAGAGAAAAATAGTGTCATGCTTAGATAACAATAATACATCTCCTATCAAGCATATCCTTTAGGATTGTAACTTAATTGGAAGTTTTTTCGCAACTGAAATAAATCCCACTGTTCCTGTTGATTAGAATAAGCCAACAGTATCTTACCCAAGAAAGGTAGCACCAAGAATATGGAACATTGGTCACCTTACACGAATTGAAAACAAGCTTACTCAATTGGGAATAAATAATATCTTGATATAATCATTTTTGGAGAGAAACAACGAGTGGACTAATTGGGAAACAAATGTTCCTTCAAAATGTAATGTAGTGGGGAATGTTGTCTAGTGGACATGCAGACGATCAACAGTAGACAAACGGACTATAGCTGGTGATGAAGATGGTTTTCGTGGCAGAGATTATGATAAGTCAATAATGGCCAATAACCTGAGTCAAGTATTTTGATATGAAATGTTTGACAGTGAAGATGGGGAAGAGGCTTGTGGAGCCATTGGTAGAGACAATGAGGATGCCTTATTTGATGAGTCAGCAGAAGTGATTTTCTTCTCTCTCAGAATGGGTAGAAAATAAGATGGTGTGATGCTGAGAGAGATGATGTTCACCAATAGAAATTGGTTTTCCCTTCATGATGACAGGCATACTAATTGGTCAGTGTCGACATCTCTTGTTTCGTCATCTCCCAGAGTAGAGGATGGTCAAACAAACAACATAAAAATATCAACTAATACTGGTGATAATAGTAGTAGTAATGATGAAAATGTGTTAAAAGATGATGGGAAGTTGGTAGATACAAAAGGAAGACCAGTGCCAAACATGAACTTAGGACAAATGGTCGAAGGATATTTAGAAAGCTGGAATATATGTGAATGGTGATGAGAGATAATGTTGTTACAACATGCTAGGATCTATCTATGAATGTTGTTTCAGATTGCAGAAAATTAACTAGAGGGCCTTTCCAAGGGTGCTCCACGTACATATGCATGGCAAAAAAGAGGTGACCTTTCTATAAACTAGGATCTACCCTACCTTTCACTTAGATGATAGCAATAAATTATCCAATTTAATAACAAGAATTAGTGAGGGAAAATCATCGGAAACACCTCAACAAACATCCTTGTTTAGATGGTAGATTTTTCCCTTTAAACAATGCCCTTTACAACAGAATTTAAGTGTAATTTTCAGTCAATAGAAACAACAATATGAATTCAAAAATGAAAAACCTTACACGAACGAATACACTCAATCATTCATTTTCCTTTCAAAACTTAGGTAAGTGAAGGTACTTCTCTTATACATATATCGAGATCAAAATCCTCAACAATGAAACAATAATTAGGAAATCCTATATCCGTGATATTTCCTAAGGTGAATAAAAAATATATAATAAAGCTCTAGACGATTAAGTGGGATGCCACTTGTCCTTTCCTCAAGCAAGATGCCCTCTTAGCATTGGCTTGTATGACCATGTTATAAGCATATTGGAATATTATGCATTGTTCTCCTCTAGAGTGCTAGTCAACAGATCTCTCAAAATGTGCCAATGGTCAAAAGATGAATGGAGCACTCCACTATGTGAAGGGGTCAACAACCTAGAGATGAACAAAATGTGCTAAAAGTACCATGATTAAGTAGAGTGTTCTCTGTAGTGAAAATAATGTCCCCAAAAATATGGATCTCATGAATAAGTGTGCAATAATGGTCCTTTGGTTGTTCTAACAAGCTCCTCAAGGAGGTCGGCCTAAATAAATTTGAAAATAGTATTGGTCCATGTGCATAGTAACCATATCTTCTCCAAGCAAGCCAATAGAAGTGGAGCACTCTAGACAAATTTTCATGAGAGGTGGAGCCCTTCTCATAAAATAATTTTGGGGACCCAAAACCATGTGCAAAATGACATGAATCCATGTTCCAATACCATCAAACCATCTTAGTACCATGGACTAAGAATAACATTCCCTCAGAATATGTGCCACAAAGTGGAGCGATCCTAAAAAATGGGAATGCAACCAATTGTTAAAGCATATGTCACTAATCCTAGTGCTCCACCAGCCAAGTCTCTAAATTCATGTAGCACCGCAATGTGACATCATATGAAGCCAAAAATGCAAGACGCTTATCTGATTGTAGCCCCTGTTGATGTGGCATGCCTCCACATATTTTCTTGTGCCTAGGGAGATGTGAACTGTTCTCTCAAGTAAAAAAATATGCATGAAACTGTCTGGATAAAGGCTTCAAAAGGTGCCCCCAAATATGTGAAGTAACACCTCAAAAGTTCCCCAAAATATGTGAAGTAACACTTCAAAAGATGATTCATAATAAAGAAAAGGCATAAAGAGCAAAAAAAATGGCTATCAAGCCAACCTCCTCCATATGGAGGCTTCTTGGGTAGGTCTTCAATGTGGATCAAGGCCTCAGACAACATGAGGGGTAAGAGGCTCAATCAAAAGAATAGTAGGAAGAACCTCGCTAGTTTAGGATTTGGAAGATTACATTTATTATTGGAAAGGAAATGTGTCATGAGGTGAAGGAGATCTTGGTAGGCCTAGGTAATGATATTTGTGATTTGTATGGCTATGTCATGGATTTTCTAAGTGGATTGATTTTTTAAAGGAAATGGTATCATAGGTTTTACTAAGCACATTGATATTGATACTCAATAAAGTAGACTTCTCATTGATAAACTTGGAAGATCTGGCAGGCATGTTAGGTCCCTATATTACTAGTATAGTCCCTTATTGTTGTTAGTGTAACCCCCTTATTGACAATTGTTATTGTTGTACCCCTGTAACCCCCATATTGTTATTATTGTGCCCTTAAATTATTATTGTTAGGTCGCCTAGGATTACATTGTGGCCCCATGGACTCCTATATATAAAAAGGAAGTTTTGTCATTTGTATCATCCAAGAATTATGCATTTATGTAGTGTATTGGAGGTTAACCCCTCGAAGTGGCTGATTTCTAAGGCGTTGATCTCTCTTTTCTTCTATTTTTGGAGCTTATTTCACAACATTTGGTATCAGAGCTTTGGATTCTAGGGTTTCGCTGATCCAAACATGCCATCATGGAATTTTCACTATAACATTTTTTTCTATGAAGGTTCAGAAGCTAAAATGTTTAGAGCACGAAGCCGAAATCTTGAGGAACATATTCGCAAAATTTCAGAGCTTGGTTCGCAATATTTTCGGAGAAATGGTCTGTGGAAGGTAGGGATTTTTCAGGCTCCCAAATTTCATCTCAAAGAGGTGATCGTGGGAAAATATTCATAACTCTCTCGCTGAGCATTAGATTGGAATGATGTAAAGAGTGCTCGCAAGTACACGGACTGTAGTTTCCCTTTTATCAATTTCAAAGCCGAAGGAGGAAATAGTGACACGTGGCAAGTCATACAATTTCGCTCTACTGAACTAGTACATTATTATGTCATCGTGGGATATTGGACATAAATTTTCCTTGAAGAATCCAAATCAGGTCAGACTTGTGGCATTCGAAAGAGGATTTATAGGGCTACCTCAGGGCCAAATTTTAGTTATTGAAGACCCAAAATCATAGATATAATTCAGTTTTAATATCAAGCTCCTCAAAATCAAGAAAAAGGTGTGTATTTTTTCTGAATTACATAAGTCTTGTGTAATAAATCAATTTGAAGTGATTCTAAGGGTCTATTGAGCATATATTTCAGTATTAGGTTCTAAAATGCCTCCTAAAAAGAATTCAACACTCATTAAGCCCTCAGAATACTCTACTATGACTCATGAAGATAAATAATTGCAACATGATCTATCAAAATTACAAGAGCAAGTGCACCAAATTTCGCTCTCACAAAGAGCAGCAAAAACTGAAATGGAAGTTTTGAAGAAAGGCGTGGAAGCGAAGATGGATGGTTTGAAGAAAGGTGTGGAAGCTAAGATGGATGAAATGGAAGAAAAAATGAAAGACAACATGGAAAACATGAAGAATCGTCTAAAAGAAAACATGGAAGTTTTAACAAAGTTGATACAAGAAATGTTTCCTAATGGTGAAAAGATAGTAGAGGAAACCCATGATGAGAGAAAAATAAATGTTAATCGTGATTTCATAAAATATAATGTTGGATTGAAGAACCACCATATTCCAAATATGGATATGAGGAGGTTTGATGGCAAGGATCCCATAACATGGATACTATAGATGGAGCAATATTTTGATCTCAATAATGTGCAAAACACACAAAGGGTACGCATTACAACTTTACATTTAGAAAAAAATACATTTGTATGGTATCAATGGCTTTCCTCTCATAAAAAAATTGTAACTTGGTAAATTTTTATGGAGGAAATGATAGCACATTATGAGGATACAAAGAGCAACACCTTCTTTATCCAATTGATAAATCTCAAAAAAAGGGTTCAGTGGCAAAGCACATTGAAGACTTCCAAAAATTGAATATAAGGGTAACTGATATTCCAGAGGAACACATGATTGATGTATTCATAGGTAATTTAAAGGATAGCATCCAACATGAAGTTCGCATTTGGGAACCTGATTCATTGGAGAAGGCATTCTGGTTGGCAAGAAAAATTGAATGTAAAATTATGGCGACAAGGAAGCCTACCACTCACATCTATAAAGATGGAAGTGTTGCTACTCCTAGATTTCCACAACCTACAATGTTGACACCACAACAATTGGAAGAAAAAAGAGCAAAAGGGCTTTGCTACAATTGTGATAGCAAATAAACTAAAGGTCACAAGTGTGCTGAGAAGAAATTATTTTACATAGATTGTGAAGAGGAGGAAGAAAATGAAAAAGAAAATTTTAAAGTAGAGGATATACACTAGGAAGAAACCCTAGAAGAAGAAGAAGAAATGAGTCTGACCATATCATGTAATGCATTGGTAGGAATTACCACTCCTCAAACTCTCAATATAGAAGGACATATCAATAATAAAAAGGTAATAGTGTTGATTGATTCGGGTAATACCCATAATTTTATTCATTGTAAGGTAGCCAAGGAATTGAATTGTTTCTTATACCCAGCACCAGAATGTCAAGTGATGGTTGCAAATGGAGGAACTATAAATTTCTCTGGAAAATGCCGTAAAATAAATCTAGCCATGGGGGAATATGTATTGAATAGTCCAATCCTTTCCATCCCAATGGGAGGTGTTGATGTTGTACTAGGAGTACAATGGCTACAATCTTTGGGGACAGTAGATTTTAATTTTCAAGAAATTTTCTTGAATTTTTTTTCGAAAGGAAAGGAAATCGAATTACGGGGTATCGTAGGGAAGCTAGGAAAGATAATAAGCTCTAATTTCATGAAAAATATTCTGAAGAAAGAACAATGGGGCATAATTGCACAATTATGCTCACTAGAAGTTCCAACATCAAAATCATCTATTCTCCAGATCTCCAAAAAGTCTTGGACAATCATTCCAAGGTGTTTTATACTCCCAAAGGACTCCCACCTATTTTTTATCATGATCATGCTATTCTTTTGATTCCAGGAAGTGTTCCTCCAAACATCAGGCCTTACAGATATCCTTATGTCCAAAAGAGCGAAATTGAACATATGATTGCAGAAATGTTAGAGGCTGGTATAATTCAACCTAGTCAAAGTTCTTTCTCTGCTCCAGTAGTATTAGTGCACAAGAAAGATGGATCATGGTGCATGTGTCCAGATTATAGGGAGCTCAATAAGCTCACTATTAGATATAAATTTCCCATTCCTGTGATTGATGAATTATTGGATGAATTACATGGATAAATTTATTTAACCAAGTTGGATCTTCATTCAGTATATCATCAAATTAGAATGAAGACTAAAGATATTCCAAAAGAAAAATTTTGAACTCATGAGGGTCATTATGAATTTTTTTGGTCATGCCTTTTGGCCTTACTAATGCACCTTCTACATTTCAAGGGTTGATGAATTCCATTTTCAAACCCTTCCTTAGAAAATTTGTGCTAGTATTTTTTGATGATATACTAATCTACAATAGGTCTTGGAAGGATCATGTTCAACATGTTGACGATGTGCTCAAACTATTAGAGGAGAAAAAATTATATGCAAAAACATCCAAATATTTATTTGGAGTACAAGAGGTGGAATATCTGGGTCATATTGTATCTCACGAGGGTGTTAAGGTAGACCATAACAAAATTAAAGCCATTAAGGAATGGAAATTCCCCACAACCATAAAGCAGTTGCACAGATTTCTCGGGTTAACATGGTATTATCGCCAGTTTGTTAAGAATTATGGGAGAATAGCAGCACCTCTAACAACATTATTTAAGAAAGATGCATTTTCATGGACTCCTGAAGCAACTAAGGCCTTTGAACATATTAGAGAGGCAATGTTCCTAGCACCAGTCTTAGCTACGCTAGACTTCACAAAAACCTTTAGTGTGGAATGTGATGCCTCAGGAAACGGAATTGGTATTTTTTTAATGCATTGAAGGAAGACCCATTGCTTTTTAAAGTCATTCAATCAAAGGAAAGTGTTTATAAAAGGCTATTTATGATAAGGAAATGTTGGCAATATTACGTGCACTAAAGAAATGGAGACCTTATCTAATGGGAAGACACTTCAAGGTAAAAATTTATTATGATAGTCTTAAACACTTTTTGGAACAAAGAATATCTTCAGAAGAGTAGCAAAAATGGGTAACAAATATGTTGGGTTATGACTTTGAAATCGTCTACAAAAAAGGGAAGCTAAATGTTGTTGTAGATGCACTCTCAAGAAAGGATGAAGAGGTGGAAGCATTGCTTTGTGCCATTTCAATTATCCAACCAGATTGGATAATCGAAGCAAGGGATGAATGGAAGAAGGACGCTGAAGTGTGGATTCTCATTCAAAAGTTGTAGCAAGATCCTAGTACATCTGATACATTTATTTGGAAAAATGATTCCTTATGGTACAAATATCGCTTATATATTTGCAATAATTCCCAACTAAAACAAAATATTCTTTTGGAATTGCACACTTCTCCTTTAGGAGGACACTTAGGATTTTTAAAAACTTACCACAGGGTGAAGAAAGAATTTTTTTGGGATGGCCTCAAATCTGATATTCAAAAGTTTGTGGCGGAATTTTTGGTTTTCTTGCAAAATAAAGTTGAGACAATTAAGACCCCAGGTCTTCTACAACCTTTATCCATTCCAAGTCAATGTTGGGAGGAGATTTCAATGGATTTTATCATAGGTTTACCTAAGTCCGAAGGAAGGAGTGTCATCATGGTGGTAGTTGATAGAATTACCAAGTATGCACACTTTTGTGCATTATCTCGTCCATTTAAGGCAAGTAAAGTTGCTACTACATTTATGGAACAATTCAAAAGCTACATGGAAACCTGAAGATTATTGTAAGTGATAGAGATCCCATTTTTACAGGAAATTTTTAGACGGAATTATTTTCTTGTTTGGGTACTCAACTAGCTCATAGCTCATCTTATCATCCTCAATCCAACGGTTAAACAGAGATAGTGAATAAATGTTTGGAAGGATATCTTCATTGTTTTGTATCTGATAAGCAAGCACAATGGGTCAATTGGTTACCTCTCGCTGAATGGTGGTATAACACTTCCTTCCATACTGCAGTAAAAATGACCCCATTTATGGCACTTTATGGATATCATCCACCATCCATCACATCTTCTTTAAGGGAAAATTATAGGGTTCAAGCAATGGAGGACACATCAAGCATCAACAAGAAGTTCTCCAACTCTTAAAGGATAACCTAAATTTGGCACAAAATCGAATGAAACAATAGGAAGATCAACATCGCAGTGAGAGAAGTTTTGATGTGGGAGACTGGGTATTTTTACGGCTACAACCATACAAACAAATGTCCCTCAAGCAAGCTAAGAAGGATAATAAATTATCGCCAAAGTACTATGGTCCTTGCAAGGTGTTGCAAAAGATTGGTACTATGGCATACAAATTGGAGCTTCCTGCTTCTTCACGAGTGCATCCAGTTTTCCATGTTTCATGCTTAAAGAAGGTTATAGGTGAAAATCTTCCAGTTCAAACAATATTTCTAGAACTTTATGAGGAAGGAAAAATCATATTGGAACCTGAAGTGGTCACGGAAACAAGAACTTGACAGCTACGGAATCAATCAATTTCAGAGTATCTCATCAAGTGGAAGAACTTACCCACTGAAGATTCTACATGGGAAGATGAGAATTTTATACAGAAGCACCCGGAGCTACTCAAGCGTTGAGGACAACACTTTTTTGAAGCAGAGGAGCATGTTAGGTCCCTATATTACTAGTATAGTCCCTTATTATTGTTATTATAATCCCCTTATTGTTATTGTTGTACCCCTTGTTGGCTCAAGTGGTCCTGACCCAGGTTCAGAGGTTAAGGTTTGCCAACAAACCCTTATAATACTGGCCCTTTCGGCAATGACCTACTTCCGCAGGTCAAAGTCTCACCCGAAGTAGTATGGGTGGGTGCTAGAACCAGGTTTCTGCACCCTAAGAAAGGATAGGTAATGTAAGAAGAGCTACGTTCGGATTTATGATGACTAGATCGCCTACCACAGAGCCGGATCTATAGGTCTCCTTCACATCCACCTGCACAAGGTCAACTATACTACAGTGCTCAATAAATCATATGCTTCTAAGACAGTAACACAGTATTGCATTGCATAAAATATAACAGAACAAATCCAGATGCAGTAATCACACTTACACAGTATTTTTGCAGCTTAACATAGAATACGCATAACACACCAATTACCAAAGATTCACATAAACAGTACACATAGATTTAGTTACTCCAACAGTATTTCTTATTCATCAATCCGTCAATTCCTTCTTACAATACCCAGCCCGACCTGCGCAACAGTAGCAGGGTCCGCACACAGCAGGACTTTGGATCTCCGCGAACACAACCAGCAGGAGTCCCTTCCCGAAAAACCCAAACAGATTTACTAAGTGAAAATTCACATCAAGAGCTCATCATCTTCTTCTTACCTTACAATTCAAAATGTTCCTCTATTTATAGCAATCTAGCATAATTTTTCCTATGGTCCACAAACCGTGGTTTGCGGATTCTGGATCTACCCTTTAACCCATTACAATGCTTTTCGGGGCTTTATCTCACCCCAAAACCCCTACGCTAGACTAAATATAATAAAAAATTATGAAAAATGGGACCATTTTCGCAGATTGTAGGAGACCCTGTTCCAACAGTCCCCCAACACAATCTTGTGACTTGTCCCGAGTCACTGTGGTGGTACAGTATCTATTTGCGCACGTAAGGTATTGAGGGCTACAATTAGCGGAGGTAACACTCCTTTGCTCTGGGCAGCCGTAGTCTATGCAATGTCTACCAACTTCTGGGAGGTTTGTTCTTTAGTTGCCATGGTAACCCGCTTTATTATCTGGTTGAGCCACGTGATTGCGTCATGAGCACCCTGCGATATCTGGAAGGCGGCGTCAACCCATGGCTTCAATCGCTTTGTAATGGTATGCTTTGCTCGTCGGAGATCCGTAACCGTGTCTTGGAGGGAATTGCTAGTCTTCAAGAGTGCCAGATGCTGCGCAGGGACTAGGGAGGGCAAGGTAGCTTCGATCTGATCAAAAGTAGCTTCCTTCTAGCGTAAGTCCTGCTTGAAGTTATGAAGAAACGGGTTGAACTTGACCATTTTCCAGAGCTACATGGCCACTTCGAGCAATTGCGTACCCAGAGTAAGTTGTCCCGTAATGATGCCCGTAGCTTTTATTACCAGTGCAACACATTGTGCATGTACCTTCGAAGGTGTGGCAAGCTGCACTTGGGCCTGTAACGTGGTGACTTGGCGGGCCAGTTGGGTCCTAAGGGTTTGTATTTTGGTTTGGGATGCCCTTAGTGCTGCAACCAAGCCTTCTATGGTGAGCTCCTCTGGGGCCTCTGTGCCGAGCTAGTGAACCACTGGTTCGAGCTATGCCATCTACGATATAGCAAGGGAGACATCGAGCTGTTGCTACACGGTCTAGTTGTGATGATGGATCTCTTCAAGCACAACAGTGTGTAAACCTTGTAACACCTCGTGGGGCAGCTGCGCCAAGTCCAATTGTAGTCTCGTAGTCACTGGAAGGTGGGAGCCGACCAGGATAGTGCTAGGCAGTTAACAATCATGGCCTGTGTTGGTAGTTAGCTTGGTACTGCTAGTAGGGTGCAATGTATCCCTATGTCGTTTCGTACCCCGAGGGGATGGAGTATCTTAGTTAGTCAGTTTGGTAGTTCGCGGGATTATCTGTGACTCGACTATGTCAACTTTCATAGTGATCTGTGGTAATTGCATACCATCTTGCATGGCTGCTTCCAAGCCCATCCGGCTGGAGCCTGCGATCATCCCAGGGTTGGACAGGGTGTTAACTTCCGTCATATAGCTTTGACGCCAGTCTGCGCAAGGTTTGTAGTCAATTTTCCCTTTAGGAAGCCAGAGGGCAATGTGCTTATCAATCTCAGCGTCCCTAGACCTTCTTATCATAATGCCTACATGCTCTAGACTGGCAGGCACTAATGCATCTGCAGGGTTACGGGCTGCCATAGCAATGTAAGGACAGGATCCGAAATTTGGAGACTCGCAGATAGCGAAAGTAGGTTGATTAGGTATGAAAAAAATGCCAAAGGTCCAAACATTCAAGCAATAGAATAATATATGCAAATTACAGAGATGATATGGTGCCTTAATTGAAGTTATCCTTTTTCCCTTATAGTGCCCGTGTTTATCCAACGGTAGAATGAATCTAACTTGGAACTTACCATCAAGAAAACGGTAAAAACTCAACATAAATTGTTGCATTAATTGCCAGCCGCCTGTTTTTCATAATGGAAATATTCCCTTTTTACCAGAGTTCAATGTTCCGACTGCCATCATTTGCACTCAATGGCCTGCCCACGAATCTACCGACCTTAGATGAAGCATTTGTGCTACTTGCGCATCCCGAATTATAGCCGACGATAGGTGTGTTGTAATGTGATTCAGGTATAGTCTAAACAACTTGGCAACTGTGCGCATCCCGTCTAGTGCCACGGTTGGGATAGTTCGGGGATCATTCTTTTTGTCCATTGGGCTGAAGCTGAAATATTCAACCATGTGTGATACCGACATTCCCTAGGGTTCAGATGCGATGTATAGGCTTGGGCTACTCTGAGTCAAGTCATTGCATTCTGTAGAGCTGCGTCGAGCGCTCTTATGCTATCTACCACCCTAAATGTTTGCAAAAACTCATCTCGCAAATTCTCCCAATGGTGAGTGCACTGATGTAGCTCCGCATCCAAATACCATGCAGCTAGACACAGTCCTAGAGCATGGATAAATAGGTGGACCCGTTCATATGGGGTTCTGTGGCACCATTGTGTTTCCCATGCGAGCAGATATTTGTGTGGGTCTTCTGACCCAAGGAAATTTTGGATCCGTCCCCCAACAGAAGCTTCAAATTGCAGGATCATCTTATCCCTACATTCCTCCCAATCGTGGAATACCTTCCCATGCATATACCACCAGCGCGCAGGTGTCCTGCGCAGTGCTACCTTAAGGGCCCATAGCCTGCGTTCCTTGGGAAATTATTCTTCAAATGTGCATAGGAATTCCTTAATGTTACCTGAATCCCCAAAGTAGGGCAAGTCTCTTACCTCGAAGGAGATGCAGTGGAAGTTCCTAGTGACCCAAAGACATCACAACGCCGACACCTCATGCAATTGGCCTTGCCAATTCTCTAGTTTCCCATCGAAGTCGGAAAATCATTCATTGTATTTTTCCCAGCAGAGTACTCCTTCCACCATGGGGTTAATCCAATCTTCATCCTGCATAGTGACCTTATAAATGTGATCCACTTCCTCCTCATCTCGCGTTGGCTCTGTATACCGTGTTCCTTCTGCGGGATCCAACAGTACTATTACTCGAGTGTCGTTATTTTCAAACACCATGCTATTCTTTTTTAGATTGATAACAGCCCCCATATATATAGCCCAGTCCAATCCTGGGAGCACAGGGTAGGGGTCCGCATCTTCTACAATTTCTATTACCTCAAATTCAGCTTGGGCCTTTACTCCTGCAATATCTACCATGACTTTTGGTAGCCTTCCTAGAGGGATGATATTCTATTGATTCGCCATGCGCAATTGGATGGTGGACCATTCTAACTTAGGTTCTCCCATTCGTTGCCATGTTTTTTTAGGTAACACGTTCGCATCTGACCCAAGGTCTAAAATAACCTGATCCATCTCGTAGTCACCAATATGTGTAGTCAGCCGCATTTCTCTTCCGGTGCATTTTTTATACCTGTATAGTTTGTGTACATCTTTGGTCGAATCAAGCCATGCTACGCAACTATTCATTAATTCCTGAAGGTTCACCACAGCCTTTGGGTTACATATCAACTTCATACATCCCTACAGAAAGGGCTCAACCCCCTCACCTGTCTTGGGGTGTGTTGGTGCCTACGTAGTAGTTGCTTCTTTCTGAGCTTGTACCTTTTCCATGTTCGATCCTTCTTGACAGTTCAGAGGACCCATGGTAGCCTCTTCCTCTGGTCCCCGGGTGACCATCCCACTACATGTTATGACGTTCACATTTGGGTCTATGTTCCTTAGCTCGAATTTAACTCTTTGCACATTCTACGTAGGGGTGGGTTGCTTTTCCTAAATTTTGGCTATTAAAATTGGGCAATCTTCGATCACATGATCTAGCTGTCTGCAATATTTGCAATATTTCTTTGTAGGATTTGGGCAGTCCCTTGCAAAGTGTCTTACTTCCCCGCAGTTATAACAAATTAGTTGCCCGCATCCTCGACCTGCGCTTCCTCCCCGACCTCCCCTACCCCTTGCTGGGGAGCCACCAAAGCTTGTAGGAGATCTAGGTGACACAGGGTCTGACTGTACCCTATATAAGTTCCCTCGATCTATCATCAGGTCGTAAGTTTGACATTTCTGCTCATCGTGTCCTACCGACCGGCAGAACCTGCACCACCGTTGCTTTAGTTCTGCGACATATGCTCCTAGCCGGGGGCAATGGTTTGTATCGTGCAACCCTGGTACACGGCAGTCATCGCACCATAACACAGACCCGCTTGGTCCTGGACGCACTAAGTTGGGTTCTCCATTTTCTCCTAGGCGGACCGAACTAGGTCCTTCTGCCTGCATGTAATCTGCCAATAGAGGGCACTGATCCTTTGTATGTCTAGACACTCGACATCGTATGCACCATACATCTACACTGGCTCCTTTTCCTTGTTCCTTCGTAGGGTCTAAATTTCCATGTGCATCGCTTCGAGCTACTCTTGAATTTGTTGTACTCCTAACGAAGTATCTTCTTTGAGTGAAGCTTCTAGTTTCATGGTAACTTGCACAGCTTTTTCCTGCGACTTGAAAATTTGGTGACTCATTGGCGTGCGCAGGTGGGGCAACAACATAGCGATGAACCATTCTTTATGTTGTCTATCATCATACTCAAATCCTCCCTCCTTGATTTCTTTCTTCAGTCGCTGATCAGCCTCCCATACAGATTCAGATGCTCCTTGCTTGAAGTCCTTCACTTCTGCTACTAAATGAGAGTAAGATTTTGGCTTCTGAAATTGTTGCTTCAGAGCGTCCTTAATATCTTGAATAGATGCATTCCCATTCTAAGATATGTATTGCATATACCAGTCCAATGCTCTTTCTTCGAATGCCAGGGACAATTGTGCCCTCTTCACCGTATCGTTTGTCACATTTTGCGCAGTCCATACGGAATCTGCAACAAACCAAAGTCGGTTCATATCCTCATCCCCTACCCCCTTGAAGGTAGGTAGTTTCAGGTGCGCAGCCATATCATTGTCCATTGGAGGTGGTGGTATGGGCAAACTCTTACCTTTGCGCAGGTTGGATAGCAGTGTAGCCAGGGGGCTCTGCAAAACCATCTCTCACTGAGGGTTATAGACAGATCTTCCCATTTCAAGGTTGGTTCGATAGTATTTACCGTTGTGTGCCGTGCTCTCGTCTAGATCCAAGGTCATTCACTCGGTATGACTGCTCAGGATACTCTTCTCGCACAGTAATATCTTAATCAGCAAAGGTAATGTCTTTAGAAACTTGCCCCGGAACCCTTTAAAGAATATCCGCTCTGATTTAGAGTAGGAGATGAACTGATCAATGGAAAATTTTGTCACAAATCCTCCTAGCACACTATCCACCCAATGATCCACCATGCGAGTGATGGTATTATCAGTCCTTTCTAGCTTTTGGATCAGTTTTGGAGTCCACTGAGTGAATCGCTCATCCTTCCAACACTTCTGGAACTCTACGAGCCTACCCAGTCACTCCTGAATCTCGGTTGCAAATGTTACAAAGAAAATTTCATAGCTTTCTGTAAGAATGTACCTATTTTTCGACTTTTCTGTTGTTAACCTCGTGATGTGATTCTTTTTTATCACAAATTCCTAAATATGCTTTTCAAACCACTCTTCAATTTCCTTCCTTTCAGGCTTCCAGTATTCTCTTGTCATTACCCGATCCCTCTCTCAAATTGCGCCTAGTCCCAGCAACAGAACCATTTGTTGGCTCGAGGGGTCTTGACCCAGGTTCAAAGGTTAAGGTTTGCCAACAAACCCATATACTACTGGCCCTTTCGACAGTGGCCTACTTGCGCAAATCAAAGTATCACCCAAAGTAGTATGGGTGGTTGCTGGAACCAGGTTTCCGCACCCTGAGAAAGGATAAGTAATGCAAGCAGAGCTGCGTCCGGCTTTATGATGACCAGATCACCTACCACAGAGCCAGATCTATAGGTCTCCTTCGCATCCATGTGCGTAAGGTCATCTATACTACGGTGCTCAATAAATCATATGCTTCTAAGAAAGTAATGCAGTATTTCATTGCATAAAATATAACAGAACAGATCCAGATGTAGTAACCACACTTACATAGTATTTTCGTAGCTTAATAGAGAATACACATAACACAATAATTACCACAGATTCGAATAAAAATTACAAATAGATTCAGTTACTCCAACAGTCTTTCTTATTCATCAATCCGTCAATTCATTCTTATAATACCCAGCCCGACCTACGCACATAGCAGCATGGTTCGCACAGAGCAGAACTCTAGATCTCTGCGCACAAAGCTAGTAGGAGTACCCTCCCCAAAAATCCAAACAGATCCACTAAGCCACAATTCGCATCAAGATCTCATCATCTTCTTCTTACCTTACAATTCAAAATGTTCCTCTATTTATAGCAATCTAGCCTAATTTTTCCTATGGTTCGCAAACTGTGGTTTGCGGATTCCGGATCTACCCTTTAACCCATTAAAATGCTTTTCGGGGCTTTATCCCACCCCAAAACCCCTGCGATAGACTAAATATAATCAAAATTATACAAAATCAGACCATTTTTGCATCTTGTAGGAGACCCTATTCCAACACCCCTGTAACCCCCATATTGTTATTATTGTGCCCTTAAATTATTATTGTTAGGTCGGCTAGGATTACATTGTGGCCCCATGGAATCCCATATATAGAAAGGAGGTTTTGTCATTTGTATCATCCAAGAATTTTTCATTTATGTAATGTATTGGAGGTTTCCCCCTTGAAGTCGCTAATTTCTAAGGCGTTGATCTCTCTTTTCTTCTATTTTTGGAGCTGGTTTCACAACAAGGCATCTACATTCAGTAAGTCATTGGATAAATACTTGCATATTCAAAGAGAAGCATTCTTTGTGGAGTTTTAATACATCATAGGAAATATTTCAAGCATATTTACATTGAGAAATCTGCATTATATCTGTACATAATTCCATATAGCTCAATTTGTATGGAGGGCTAGACAATGTCCAAATTTGAATGTGGATGGTGTGGTACTGCAATACTAATTTTGGGTTTTATCGCCTTGGTTGGTATTGTAATTCATATTTGGACTCTACCATCTTGTGACGGAGTCTAGCATGATGAAATACTGGCAAAGCTAGTTTTGCCTTGATTTTTTTGGTGAAATAAGAAGATACTGAGAATCTATGGTTAGCTTGATTTCTTGATGTGGAACATTTTTCTCAAGGGGAAGAGGTAGCCAATATAAATTTGATACTTCCATCATGTTTAGTATGGGATATCCTTAGTTTAATGTATTCATTATGTGTACTTGATTATGTTGTTTTATTTGTTTTTCAGCTAACAATTCTATTCAAGGTGTATGTTGTATTGTTTGTCATCTAATTGTAGTTACATGGAAAGCACTTAATTGCATACTAAATTATAGTGATGTAATCATGATATTAAAACTAAGTCCCCAAGGTACGCAAATGATTTATTCTGACAATTTTCAAATTACAATTTTGAATCCTGTGAGGCCTTCCAAGCTACAATGCATGGTATTCAAATGTCTCTTATTAAAATTCGGAATAATAAAATCAGGGCTTTGGCTTTAACAGGAGGAGTAGCTAAAACACAAATGCTAGAAAGAAATATTTGCATAAAGATACACTTCTTGATGGTTAATGAATTTTCCTTTGCAATCTCAATCTCTCTCTGTGTAGCTTGTATAAAATAACCCAAATTGAATAGTGTTGAAATCAAAAGAACAAATCACAGTAATAAAACCTAGAAAAAGAGACCCTAATTCCTCACTGTCGTCAGAGAAACAACAACAACTTTGATATTCATGAAAAGATTTATTATTCGGGCACTGGCACTGGATGTCAACTCCATATCCATCCCAACAATGATGATTGAAAACCATTCTCCTAATGCTCTGAATATGACTGATCATAGGGTCGAATCCAAATTGGGTATTTCAATGTGAACGGACTAAAATAGAGAGAGGAGAAAATGTGGAGAAAATGTATCCAAAATGCAGTGTAACAATGAAACTAAGTTTCCAGGAAAAGAGAAAGGATCTGAGAAATAAAAATACAGTAGTTTAATGAGACAAGTGGTTTACGTAAACCAATATGAATATCACAACCTTTTTGCAGTATTTCTCCACGTAGCTTCTAAAACAAGAACTTTCCTTATAAAACACAAACGTTGGAAAGAAAATTTTTTGCATATTGTGCCAAAAGCCTATGATACTCGGTCATAAAAATTTCGATAGCACAAGAAACAATGCTACTCGACTGACCTTAGAAGAGGAGACTTGGATTATGCTTTGAGAACTGGAACCTGGAAGGATAATGAGTTACCACCAAATTCAACCAATTGATGAAATGTAGTTTATTAATTTACCTTTTAAAACATGGTTCAAGGGTAATCTCAGTCTCTCTGTCTGCCCCATCACTCCCTTCAATCACCCTTCAATAACCGAGACATACCTATAGCATTACAGAAGGAATCCATGATGTCTTTGAATGCATTCACATCGCTGAGTGATTCGTCCAGGAAGATAAATACATGAACACTAGATGTGTGAGAAGTGTATATCCTCTGCCCATTTTATGAAAATTTTCATTAATCCCAAAATGTTCATTAATCTAGAAAATCTCCATGACTCCCTCCTTATGCCTATTTTATGAAAACCTTCATTAATTATGAAAATATCCATGACTCCCTCCTCCTGCCTATTTTATGAAAATCTTCATTAATCCTCAAAATCTCCATGACTTCCTCCTCCCGCCCATTTTATGTCAAAGCCAATTCTAGGTCAAGAATCGATTTTCATAGTGTCATATTTCTATTATTAAAGTTTTTTTTTAGATGAAAAGGATTAAATGTTTTCCCTAGTCTCCATTTTAAGAAAATTATAATTAATTTTTTAAAACTTTCTGAAAATTTAATATTTTTTTTTAATATTCTATATTAAAAATAAATAAATTATTAACTATTTTTTAATAATAATTTATATTAAAAATTAATTGTCTTATAATTTTGTAATACTATGTTAAAAAACTAATTGTGTGTGGATAATTTATAATCGGTATATTTATTATTGTAAAGTTTAATTCAAAAAAGATTTAAATTGAGATAAAAAAATATTAATGGAGATGGAAAAAACCCTAACCTGAAACAAACCGCAGTTTGTCGGTAGACTCCATGGGATCTTGTCTGCACGCAGGACTGGAATGATAATGGATCAGGATAGAGGTTATATGTTTATTTCAGTGACAAGAGTTTCAGGGGACGATTCTGCCACAGCGTTGGGGAGTTTTTTTACTACCCACCATACCAACAAGACTATTCGGAGCTCAATACTTGATTTTCTAAGGTGATCAGTAGCCAACGGTCATGGGATTCACTTCCATAGCCTAGCCATTGCACTCTTTGGCATTTCGTTAATGGTTTTGACAACCCGAAAGAGGGTTATTACTATTACCCTTGCTTTCCTTCTAGACCCCAGCAGATATGGCAGATGGTCGCAGCAGTTGAGCCAACTCCTCGGAACAAAAAAGGTTTTCCATGGCAAGGAGAAGGCACTCTCAGAACAAAGGTGAACACTCGAAATAGAGAGATGATTGAGGACAAGTTGGACTACTTATCTGACAACTTGGAACCATCTCAAATTTGGGTTGGGTTAACACCTTAGCGGACAGGTGGGATGACTCAGGGAGACGATCTTGCAAGAAAATAACAAGTGAATATGGAGATTGGTGACTCATCACATACTCCGTATGCCTTATCAGAATCCTTCTCGGTAGCTGAGGCAGTTTACTTGCAACCCTTCCCGACGGCACTGGCCTCTCTAGCGTATCCTATCCCCTCGTAGTTGGTTCTCAGACTATGGGAGCAACAAGCCCAAGTCACACCGGATGTTTTGGGTCTAATAACGAATGCTTTGGGGGCTAATGACAGCAACTTGGAGGGCTATTTTGGTTTCGAACATTTAAGCATCAATCATGCAAGGATTAACTAACACACACAACCAATTTAGGGGAGCCCCCTTTTGTGGCGACATCAAGTTGTTTTGAGGGCATCACTCATTTGGTTCCACCTCTGGAGGACATCAGAACATCAGAATCTAACAACACATTGGAAGGACAAGGGTACATTCGAGACAGGACCACCCACAGGACTGGTGTTTTCAGACACTGGATGCTAAAGGGATATCAGGTGGATGTGCAATGGGATTTAATAAAAGGACTATTAAAGTGGGTAACTAGTGGGGAAGAGAAGGGATACTGGTGGCTGACATCACTATAATTAGACTTGACATACCCATATGCATGATCAATGTTTACGACCCTTGCCACAACAGGGAGGAATTCTAGGATAAGTGGATGGCCACTACCATTGTGAAGGGGGGACACATTATCATGGGAGGATATTTAAACTTCTCCATTGGAATTGTTGAATCTTGTGGGTCGAAAATTGTTCCAGACCCCTTGTCGGTATACTTTGAGAACCTGATTGATCATGCTGACATGTTAGATTTGGCCATGCCCAAAAAATTCCGCACTTGGAAAAACAGAAGGACTGGGGAGGCTCCTTTGGGTAGAAGGTTGGACCGTTTCATGATCAAGACTAGGTTGGCTGACAGGATTGACAAGGCCAGAAAATGGGTGGGTTCGAGAGGATTCTTGGATCACTCCCCCATATACCTTGAAATTCAAAGGGATAGTTTCAAACCACACTCCCCCATTAAATTCAACTCTGGCCGGCTGGGGGATCTAGAATTCCACCTTATGGTCAAAAGAGCATGGATTCACTCTGATCAGATACCTGACTCTGAACCTGCCTGTGTACTCTACTGCAACTTGTCAAGATTAAAAATCTTAACTATAAGATGGACCAGAGAGAATAAAAAACATGAAGAAGAGACTTTAAAAAATATTGAGAATGAATTATAAAAACTGATGGGATCGGATGGCATTGGCTTCCAGTCCACTAACGCCAAGGATCATCTCATACAACTGGAAATGGAGAAACCCAAATTGTTAAGGAAACAGGAGGAAGAGTGGAGACTGAAAAGCAGGGTGATTTGGCTCAAAGCGGGAGATGCCAACATAAAATTCTTCCAGCAATGTGCAAAAGGCGGAAAGAGTATTAATACTATCTGGGAACTGAGAGACCAAGCTGGAAGGGTTTTAATACTCTACCTTTTTATATGTTTATAGTCCACATTCCTCCAAATACACTATAAGGTAGATACTTTTTCAAAAGCTTGCTAATGGTAGTTTCTGCTATGTGTATGGTATTACTGGTGGATGCATGATCCTCCAAGTCAGATGATGAAATGAAGGGCTCCTAATGTAGTATCTTATGTACTAATTTTTGCTATCAATAGAAATACATTGACAAATTTTACAACAACAACAATAAAACCTCTTTCACGCTAGTAGTGTTATGTCCTTTTTTACTATAAATATTATGACTTACCTGACCTTTAATCCTTTAATTTGAAACTTTTGGATATGTGGTGGTCTATTATTGATGAAAAACCAGATGGAGACTATTTTTCGAGCATTTTGGGGCTCATGTCAAGGTACATAACACTAACATCATTTTCCATGTCACTGGTCCTATCAGTATCCATGTCAAGTTTTAGGTTGATTGATGTAGTCATTTTTCTATTTATTCATCGACCCTACAAATGTTATGACTTACCTGACCTTTCATCATTTAATTTGAAAATTTTGGTGAACTAACAGTGTTGCGCAACTCTCGGATGTGGGTGCTAGACCGAATTAAACATCATCGCCACATGGCCGCAAGGTTTCAGGACACTTGTCCTCACCACGCAGATGCACATGGCCACCCGAATTGGTTTAAATGATGGTGTGTGGGGTATTTACTTACCACCCTTGCTCGCCTCCCATTGACGTCCTCCGCCATTAAATCTTCCCTCGTCACATTTATTCCGACAAACATGCCTTCACCACCTCCCATGGCCCTTAAATCTGCGATCCCTGCTCCTATTTCTGCCATTCGACTCTCCCTTCGTCTTTTCGCAGACGCTCCTAGTGTCTCAACCAAGCCTTGGCTCCTCTTCTCAATTCCTTTCTCCTCAGTTCGCTTTTCTCTGGACTTCAGCTCCCCCTCTATTCCCTTTGACGCTTCTATGATTCCTCAGTCATCTCAGGCCCACTCCCACTCCTCTTCGATGCCTAGATGCCACTGCATGTGGTGTCGTAGAGAAAGGGGACGTGGTCTCCCTCCAGACCTCCCATCTCTGCCTCAGCGAGTAGGATGGTAAATCTCTCAGTTGACTGGGCGAAGCCGGAAATCCTCGACCCTATCAATTTTGTGGTGTCGTAGAGGAAGGGGACACGGTATTCCCTCCAGACCTCCCATGTCTACCTCAGCGAGCAAGACAGTGAATATCTCGATTGACTAGGCAGAGGCAGAAATACTCAACCCCATAAATATTTCTGCTTGCTTGTCTCTCCACCTACCAGATTCTCCTTCTGAAGCCTCTAGCTCCGACCTCTGCCCTAGAAAGAGATATCCCAAGTCTACCATATCTCTTTCTCCCACCTTCTCCCCTTACAAGATGGTGGCCTTATCAATTCAGAGTGCCTCAAACAGTGATCATGAAAACTCGAGCTCGGATGAGGATGGCACTAGTGCGAGTGTTGAGGCTCACGTGGCTTCCTCCATTTTGCTTGATGCCCACACTACACTTCCTCCTCCGTCGATAGCTCACGCATCCAAGCAGGAGGATGACGAGTTTGAATATGCATGCATAATTGTGGAAGAGTTGTTCTAACCTCCATAAAATGATGACAATTCTCCATCTGCTTAACTGTTGGGTGCTTATCTCTCATTCCAGTCAATTTTATGTTATTTTGATGTTTCTAGTTTTCTGGTTCTTTCTTAAACATGTCACATGTAATGCTAGTTTCCCACTATGGGTAGCTTATTATAGACTCTCTGTGCTCTACTATTAGGTTGGTTTCCCCATCTGGGGAAACCCCTTTTTTGAGGTTTTGAAATCGATATTTCCCTCCAGAATTGGCTTGCCAACTCCAGAGGATGAGAACTGTAATATTTTGGACTATATGATATAATAGAAGTAGCCTAATTTAGAATATTAAATAAAACAAAACAATGTTGCACAAAAATTGGGTAGCACAAAATCGTCTTTCCTTCATTCAAAAGAAAAACATATTTGAAACAATATCTATCTTCAAACCTTATCCGTCCTCAGTAAAGAAAATAGAAACAACAGAAAATCATAAAAGTTGCCAGTGTACTGACAGTGTTGCACAACAACTCGATAGCAAAAATTCATCTTTCCTTTATGGCTGACACCTATTCGATGAAATATGGGTTGATATGGCATCCTGATGTATGAAAAACCAACCTCTAAAATATTTGATAGCTAGCGGCTCCAAAACATGCATGAAACTCAGTAGGCAAGGATTTCACAACACACTTTGTTTTGGGTATATCTCCCAAATCGTAACATATTTTTTTGTGTATATCTCCGTTTATTCATTATATAGGCAAAATATCAGTGTAATAGGTAGTTGCATACAAAAAACGTTCAATCCATGGAGAGGATCAACACAAACTGGAAAAATATAAACATCATGGTTGTTTACAACCTTTTAAAAAATGATAAAAGGAAAATTTCCTAGGATACTTGCCTTCATCCAAAAGAAAAACATATTTGAAATAGTGTGTATCTTCGAACCTCATCCATACTAATTAAAGAAAATAGAAACAATATAAAATCATAAAAGCTACTAGTGAAATGACAGTGCTGCGCAACAACTGGGTAGAACAAAGTCATATCTCCTTTATGGCTAACACATGTTCAATGAAAGATTTTTTGAGATGGCATCCTAATGTGTGACAAACCAACCTCTAAAATATCTAACAGCTGGCAGCTCCAAAACATGTGTGAAAATCAGTAGGCAAGGACTATGAAGCACCTACACAACACACTTTGTTTTAGGTATATCTCCCTTTATTCATTATATAGGAAAAATATCATAGTGTAATAGGCAGTTGCATACAAAACATGTTCAATCCGTGGAGAGGATCAACACAAACTAGAAAAGTATAAACATCATGGTTGTTTACATCCTTTTAAAAATGATAAAAGGAAAATTTCCTAGGATACTTACCTTCATCCAAAATAAAAACATATTTGAGACAATGTGTATCTTCAAACCTCATCCATCCTTAGTAAAGAAAATAGAAACAACAGAAAATCATAAAATCTTCCAGTGAACTAACAGTGTTGTGCAACAACTGGATAGCACAAAGTCATATTTCCTTTATGGCTGACACCTGTTCTATGAACGATGGGTTGAGATGGCATCTTGATGTATGATAAACCAACCTCTAAAATCTATGATAGCTCGCAGCTCCAAAACATGCGTGAAACTTAGTAGGCAAGGACTGCATAACACCTACACATTGCCTACACAACACTTTGTTTGGGTATATCTCCAAAACCATTTTTTTTTGGGTATATCTCCCTTTATTCATTATATAGGTAAAATATCAGTGTAATAGGCAGTTTCATACAAAACATGTTTGATCCATGGAGAGGATCAACACAAACTGGAAAAGTATAAACATCATGGTTGTTTTCATCCTTTTAAAAAATGATGAAAGGAAAATTTCCTAAGATACTTTCCTTCATCCAAAAGAAAAACATATTTGAAACAGTGTGTATCTTCGAACCCCATCCATCCTCAGTAAATAAAATAGAAACAACCGAAAATCATAAAAGCTACCAGTGGACTGATAGTGTTGCGTAGCAACTGGGTAGAACAAAGTCAACTTTCCTTTATGGTGGACACTTGTTTGATGAAAGATGGGTTGATATGGCATCCTGATGTATGAAAAACCAACCTCTAAAATCTCTTACAACTAGCAGCTCCAAAACATGCATGAAACTCATACGGAAAGGACTGCGCATCACACTTTGTTTTGGATATATCTCCCAAATTGTAACATTTTTTTTTTGGGTATATCTCCCTTTATTGATTATATAGGAAAAATATCATAGTTTAATATGAAATTGCATACAAAACATGTTCAATCCATGGAGAGGATCAACAAAAATTGGAAAAGTATAAATATCATGGTTGTTTACATCCTTTTAAAAAATGATAAAAGGAAAATTTACTAGGATACTTACCTTCATCCAAAAGAAAAAACATATTTGAAACAGTGTGTATCTTTGAACCTCATCCATCTTCAGTAAAGAAAATAGAAACAATAGAAAATCATAAAAGCTACCAATGAACTAACAGTGAGAACAAAGTCATATTTCCTTTATGGCTGACACATGTTCGATGAAATATGGGTTGAGATAGCATTCTTGATGTGTGAAAAACCAACCTCTAAAATCTCTGACAGTTGCCAGCTCCAAAACATGTGTGAAACTCAGTAGGCAAGGATTGTGGAACACACTTTGTTTTGGGTATGTCTCCCAAACAGTAACATTTTTTTTGGGCATATCTCCCTTTATTCATTATATAGGTAAAATATCATAGTGTAATAGGTAGTTGCATACAAAACATGGTCGATCCAAGGAGAGGATAAAAAAAATGGGAAAAGTATAAACATCATGGTTGTTAAATCCTTTTAAAAAATGATAAAAGGAAATTTTCTAGGATATTTTCCTTCAACCAAAAGAAAAACATATTTGAAATAGAGTGTTATCTTTGAACATCATCCATCCTCAGTAAAGAAAATAGAAACAACAGAAAATCATAAAAGCTGCCAGTGAACTAACAGTGTTGCGCAACAACTGAGTAGCAAAAATTCATCTTTCCTTTATGACTGACACTTGTTCGATGAAATATGGGTTGAGATGGAATATTGATGTAGACAAACCAACCTCTAAAATCTCTAACAACTGGCAGCTCCAAAACATGTGTGAAACTCAGTAGGCAAGGACTGAACATAACTTGCACAACACACTTTGTTTTGGGTATATCTCCCAAAATGTAACATATTTTTTTTGGTATATCTCCCTTTCTTTATTATATAGGAAAAATATCATAGTGTAATAGGTAGTTGCATACAAAACATGTTCGATCTAGGTGATGCCAATGTACCTATTCTCGGTTCTCGCGGCCCCGACATCGGTCATCAAGAAAATAAGGGCAATCCAGAGAAACTTCCTTTGGGGTAGTACTCAAAATAAGCAGAGATGGGTATTGGTTAACTGGAAAATAGTTTGCCTCCCCAAGGAAGTAGGCGATCTGGGGCTCAGAGACCTAGAAGTCAGTAATCAGGTACTAGACTAGTAAATATGCCAGAGGTTGGAATATACAAAAACTTATTTGATTCAACAAGGAACCCTCGGGATCAATAATCTGGAGGGTGGCTAATGCCAACCGTAACATAGTCAAAGAGCATAGCTTCTTTTTATCAGATTTTCCCTTGTCAATATTTTCTTATGCATTAGAACCCAGAAGTGGAAATTAATTTTGGGGAGACCAAAGGAGTCCCAAACCTGCTTCCAAAAGATCGCAGGCCGATTCGTCTCACACTGCATTTGGAGATACATAAATCCTTGCACAGTAGTGTAGGTTATGGTGCTTCCCCAACCCCAAGAATCTAAAGCTTGCTTGTGAATCAAAGCTGAGTCAGTTAACTTCACTCTGAGAATGTTATGTTGGGATTGCAGATGCTCAGGGACTCTGGGAAAGGGCCAGGATTGCCAATTTCCTGTCTCATCCCAAACAGAAATGTCTTCAAGTCTGAGAACTCCATGTTGAGAAAGCCACTCGTGGATCTCTTTTAGATATTCATAATTGAAAAGAGGTGGGTGTCCCATTATACTATCTTTCCACGGAAATATTTTCCTTCCATTATCAGGAATACGATAGAGATGGTTTTGAAAAAAATCTATTCCTCTCCGGTAGAGATTCCAGATCAATGATCCTTTCGAAGCATTATTGGCCTACAGATTTCTCAAAGGGACACCTTTGGCACACTTATTTCTTAGAATTTGACTGACCAGGTGTTTTGGATTTGTGTATATCTTCCATATAATTTTGCAGCCCAAGGAAATGTTTGCGTGGGTGGGATCTCTGATCTAAATTCCACCTTCCGAAATTGGGCATTTAACCATTTCCCAATTAACTAAATGGAACTTCTGCTAGTTACCTTTCCCTCCACACCAAAGAAAGTCATGGATTAACTTTGAAACCTTCTCGGTGATATAATTTGGGGTGAGAAGAAAGGAAGCCTGATAAATAGTCAAGGCAGAGAACACCGATTTAATGAGGACTAATTTCCCGTTGTTTGTGAACCAATGGCCTCCCCAAGAGGTGATTTTCGACTTGATTTTGCAGATAAAATCAACCCACAATGAACACTTGTTTACTCCAAGAGATAGAGGAAGACTATCCAAGATATTTAATTTTGTCCCAATAGGCATAACCAACAAAACCCAATTGATGTGAAATTTTGTGTATGGCTTGTTGCTCAACATTCCACCCATACACTTCACTCTTCCTGTCATTAATGAGAGCACCAAAGACATTGTAGAAGCTGTGGAGGATTAATTTATAGAAATTTGCAATCCTTAATTTAAATTCAAGATTGATCTCAGTCGTGGCACAAATAATTTTGCCGAACTATCCTGCCACCTAGCTCTTTTACAATTTTCCATCTCAAAATATTGCATCAAACTACAAATCTTCGGCGACTCCAAAATTATCATTGATTGGTTCAACCTGCTCTCAACATGTCATGCGTGCACACTACATAATATTTTGGATGATGTCCTACTACTCAAAACCCATTTTGATCTCATCTCATTTCAACATATTTACATGGATAGCAATGCGGTTTCCGATATCCTATCCAAGGAGGTGGCGCACCTATTGAGAGATCACATGGAGATACATGAGCATAATGAGCACTTATATTATCATTATTTCCACCAACCCTTTGAACCAAATCAAAGGGCTGGTTGATACACAGTACATCAGCAACAACAACTTCTGGTTTATTTTGGCAACATCTGTAGATTTTTTATTACAAACTATTATGTACATATATATCATTGTTATTTTTAGTGCTACCAACATTCAAAACTATCTATCATGGATTATATTTCAAATGTATTTTTTTTTTCATCTCATTACAACTCCCTAGCTGATATGAATATGCTAAAGTTCATATACATCATGTAACTTTTATTTACATATAATAGAAGTTATGGTTTTTTCTGTGGAAAAAAAAAGCATCTTGCCTCATAAACTTCTTCACTTTCCTCATATATCCAATTCTATTGATAGTTCCAGGAAAACCATCTGAAATAGATAAAGTGTGTTTATTCACGTTACTTCTATTAAACTCCACCATGGATGATGAGGCTTTTTCTTCAATTGAAATAGGATGCTCGGGATGCTTATTGTTGCCACAGACATCTACAAGAGTGACAAAACCTAACGGATTAGAAAGATTTAATTTACTACGCAGATTTTTGTTTTCCTTCACTTGAGGTGAAAAATAATTCTAAAGGATATCTTGAAGGGCCAAATCATCATCTACAACAGGAATGGCTCCTGTCAAATTTTTGACAGCAAATCCTAGACAAGGATCTCGCCAAAAATATCCAAAAGGTGATACAATTGGTGAGTTGTCCCTTTTTTTTTCATATCAATTTCTCCTTCAATTATTTCTTTTGTTGGTCCTTCAGAAGGAAAAAAATTCTAAAAAAAAAAATTTAAATTGTTCTTCACCACCTACAAGTAAAAGTATTCAACAGAGAAAGCAACAAAAACTAAAATTGTTGAAAGGAATTAAACAATACATAATAAAAAGAGAAATGAAAATAATGTTGCTGCTAGTGAAATTCCTCACTAAAAATCTTTAAGGGTATCAATACAAGAAGCTTTAACTATTAAAAGGAGTGTAATAGATTTCTACGAAAAATAACATGTACATCAGTAAATGATATGCAAGGCTATCATGCTATGTGAGAAATAAAATGGCAGATAAAAGAATTTTGAGATCAAAGTACTATTTACATGTGTTTGCATTGGCATCGAGGTAAAAAATCAGCTCCCCTTCCTTCATGATCCATTCATCTCGTATTTTTCTATAAGAGATACCCAGGATCCTTCTGAACTATTCAGAACCCATTTAACCTTAGTATGTCTCTTACTAGAATGCACTCCTACTGTATTCTGTAGTTCATTGAAGTTTTGTGAGGACAATGATGAAACGGGTGTATTTTAATTTCTGGCATCTTCATGCCTAGGATGAAATGCCAAGGCAGTAAGCTTGAGCCAAACACATGTGAATTAGCATATGGCCTAACTAGAAGGCAAACAAAAATCTGCTCAAAATTAATTATTTGAAAATTACACTGCTTTCATTCTCTGTTGAAATTTTACCGTCAGGGTTTTCATTCTTCCGCTTTGAACTAGCCCCTCTTATATATCCAATTTCCAATAACTTAAACAAGTCTTTCTTAGATCGAAATCTATGTTATGGCACAGGATCAAAAAATACTACACAACCCACTAAAGTAGGATTTTCAATAATGGAACCATATAAAACTTGAACTCACCTAGATTATTGAAATTCATTTTTCCTATTGTGAAACTACTATGATCACCAATGTTAAATTTCCAAGTTTTTAATAACTCAACCCTCCTCACTAAGTCCCTTTCTCATTAAGTTCTCAGACTAGGAATGAAATCACTCTGTGGTGTTGGCATATGTTGTCCTTGATGGCAACCTACTTGATGAAGTTGATGGTAACCTACTTGATGAAATAAGATTGTTGGCAATATGATGCAATGTGTTGTCCTTGATGGCAACCTATTTCATGAATTTTTTCTTGATGGAAACGTATTGTACTTAATGGAAACATACTTGATGAAGTTGTCCTTGATAGAAACCTCTTAATGAATTAAGGGGGAGATTGTTGGCAATGTGATACAATGTGTTGACTTTGATGGAACCTGCCTGATGAAGTTGTCCTTGATGAAAACTGCTTGATGAGTTGCCTATGATAAGCAAACTTGTGTTAAATAAGGAAGGATGATGTATCTACAGATCAGATCAGAAGTAACAGAAGAAAGAATTGCAGTAACTGTCAGAGAAATGATGAATATGGTATGTCACAAGGCATATGCGGGTTTGTTAAGGCTAAGTCGCGTATGTACGCGAAAAAGTACGTGCCAAGTCGTGTATGCCCTATTGCGCTCTAAATTTATATAACCAGGGGAATTTACCATGGTATTGACCCATTGTATTGAGCGTTGGATTATCTATTTGATCCCGTCCAGGAATACCATCGGAAGTGGTGTGGTTTTGGCTCATGGTATTGATAAAGGCTAAACCTATATAAGGAGTAAAGAATAATAGTGCAAATTGTGCAAGTGTCTGGGTTTTAATGAATAATTCACTCTAAAGTATATCTGCATGGATGAACTCTGTTATTTGTTGATAGATCTGAATTAGTGATGCACCTATGAAGAAAATGATGAAGAGGGATCTCTAGATCTGAAATGTATATGTATTTCCTAGATCTGTTTATGGAATGTTTAGATCTGAGATGAGGCGAAATACTTTCTGAAGTGAAGGATGAAATCTAAGTTGTTTATCTGATCTGAAGAGCTGCATAGTATTGAAAAGTTACAGATGTATACGCATTTTCGCTTCAGTAAAAGCGCGTGTATACGCGGGTCTGCTTAAGGAAAAGCGCGTATGGGAAGATAGGGTTTTCTAAAGAATGCACAGAAGTATACGCGGGTTGTTCTGCATGAAAGCGTGTACATACGCAGGTTCAGTGAAGTAAAAGCGCGTATGGAATCTAGGGTTTGCTGAAGTAAGTGGAATGAAATGCCTGATTTGTTTTGATGTTCTACTGTTATCTGTCAATGATGTATTCAAACAGAACTAGGTTATTTGAATGATGAATATGCTGCTGATTATGTTGATTGAAGATCAAGTTGTTGGTTGATTGGTTGATGATTCAATGAATGAATTGATGGGATTATAAGTTTCAGTTTGATGAATGTTGAGCTTAAATGTGTGGAGTGGGTCCAGTCTGAAAATATGATGAAAAGAGGCCTACAAGTTGTGTTGTATGGAAGTTGTTGGATCCAGTATGAAAATTGATGAAACATGGTCCATGGTGGTGCTGAGGGTCGAAGCCTTCAGTGAGGGGTTTGTAGCTCCCTTCCAATGGTAGTTGGTAAACGAGTGCAGGGGGTAGTGGCTCCCTTCCAGGAGAGGCTGGTAAACGAGATCAGGGGGTAGTGGCTCCCTTCCAGGAGAGGCTGGTAAACAAGAGCAGGGGGTTGTAGCTCCCTTCTAGGAGAGGCTGGTAAACAAGAGAAGGTTGTAGCCTTCTGCAGGTGGGTGCCTGCGTGCTGGTATGAGTCTGCGCCAATACATGGTTGTAAGATGTTTTCTTTATAATAAAATATTGAAGACAGAGACGACGGCAGCGATGGTTTTCTCCCGACTTGGGTTTCCACCTTAAATCCTGGTGTTCATGTGTGTTGCTTATGTGTGATTGTTCATTCTGTTATTACTGCACATGCTTACTGCTAACTAAACATCTGATGAATAAATGATGCATAGATCTAAGTAAATAATTAAATGCATAATAAGATCTATGTATATACGCGAGTTTTATGAAGGATATCCGCGTGTATACGCGAGTTGGTTTCAGGAAAGTAGCATATGGGTTTTAAAGGAAGAAAAGGTATAAAGTTTTGAATATGCCCTAAATACTGATTCACCCCCCCCCCCCCCCTCTCAGTATTTTTCCCAAAAATTGGTATTAGAGCAGGTCCTTCTGTAGAAGCTTGATCGCTTGAGGAGATACATCGCAATGGGAAGGAAGCAAAAGAAGAAGGCTACTCAAAAGGAGATATCTCAGAAAACATGTGCAGCATAAAATGAAGAAGATAAAACAAGTACTGATTGTTGTTCTTGTGATTCACCTTCTTGTGCATGCAATGGTGAAGATAGTAAAAGTAATGCTATGGATCTAGAAGAAGCTCTCAAGATTAAAGTTGAAGAACAACAAAGATCATCTAATAAGCAAGAATCTATCTACAAAGAAATAATCTCTAGAATGAAATAACAGATAGATATGATGAATGGTCAGATGGAAATGTATCAAAGACGGATAGGAATGTATCAAAGACAATACGATAATGTAACCAATCGAAGTAAAGGACTTGAAGCAGAAATCAACTCTCTGAAAGCAGATCTCGAAGCATAAAATAATAAGAATGAGGAACTTCTACAACCATTTGAAGAAAAAGGACTTGAAGCAGAAATCGTCTCTCTCAAATAAGATCTGAAAAAATCAAATAAGAAGAATGAAGAACTTGAAGCGGAAATCATCTCTCTCAAAGAAGATCCGGAAAAATCAAATAAGAAGAATGAAGAACTTCTACAAATTTTTGAAGAACAAGAAAATGGGTTGAAAGAAGAGATTTTAAAATTGAATGATCAAGTAGAAGGAAGAAGGGTCGAAGAAAGTATGAAGAAGCAATGTCAAAAATTGGAGGTTGAGGTAAACATTCTAAAAGGTAAATTAGAAGAAAAGGATAAACTCTTGAGGTTTCAAGATAGTACTAAGATTCTGAATAACATTCTTAGTAGTCAAGGGTCCCCTTCTATTAAATTTGGTCTTGGTTTTCATGAAACTGTTAAAGGAGAATCTATTTCACAAGGAAGTGCTAAATATTCAAAGGATATCAATGCAAAACCTGAAGTGTTGGAAGAAACAAAAGATCAACCGACTATCATGAACTCTCAAAAGAAATCATTCCCTCCTATGATCAATAATGTTGAATGCTGTAAATGTCATAATTATGGGCATATTGTAGCTAATTGCAGAAGCAGAATGTTTCAGTCACATACAAATAGATTCTACACAGAAAGGTACTCTAGTTTCTTCAAGGGATATTGTTTTTCATGCAGAAAGTATGGTCATAAAGCAGTTGATTGCAATAGAAGGAAGAATAGAACAAAACATTATGATCATTATGCTTACTTTTCTGGTCACGCAAGATGTTATGCTTGTAACAAGTATGGACATGTAGAAAAAGAATGCAGGATGAACAGATCTGAGAAATTGGAGAATTTTCAGCACACTAAAAGAAATTTCAAGCAAAGCTGGAAAAAGAAGGAGGACCAGTCAGAAACGTAGGGAATATTGACCCTACTGCAGTCATCCGCTTCTAAAGCCTACTTTTCATAATGGCTGCAGAATGATGCGATATACATTCTAGGGATTAGTAATGTATCATCACAGGGGGAGCAATGTATGATGATTCCCATGGTTTTTTTGGTAATTCTGGTAATGTTGATTTCTGACAGTGCATATGATGTGAAGAAGACAGGTACAGGTGGTACAAATTCAGGGGGAGATGAAGGTGTGAAATTTTTAGTATTTCACTTTCCATACGCGGGTTTCGTGAACAAAATCTGCGTATACACGTGAGTTCCTTTGGAGAAAGAAGCGTATGCTTTTCTGTTAAGGAAAACAGTGATTCAGCTCAAGAACAGGAGTACAGGTTCAGGGGGAGCATCAGTCTAACTACTAATGATTGCATTGTTGGCATTATATCTGCTTATTCCTTAGTTCTCAAATGATGATGACATGATACATGGTTTCTTATGATGAGTTTATGGATGATCCCTATTTACTTTTGATGAAGAGTATATGTTGTTTTCACACATGGATAAGATGGAAGTCTTATGATTCAGAAATAAGGATAGATCATGCAGATTTTGTTGATGATGATTTTTGTCACGGTTGAAACCTTTTTCCTACACATGCTACATCATGATAAATCTTGAAGATCTTGGTGATATTGGATCACATGGATGATTTCTTAATACATAGTGTCTATTGAAGAAGTTATTCTGGTATAATGATTCCTCTTGGGAAGAATTTTTTGATGCTGCAACAATTCTGAACGCTTGGTTATTGATGCACTTATGCTACAAATGTTGGATGACACTTGAAAACATAACTATATTTTTCTATCTTTCTTCTCTCATATATCCCAGGAAAGCATTCGAATATCTCAGACGGAAGCTGGGAATTGTCTCTACCATGTACAAGATCAGAATTGCTTAAAATCAGAAGATTAAAATTGGATACACGGATTTCCTGAAAGACAATCGCGTATATACGTGAGTTCATACACAGAAAACCGTGTATGGGTATTTGCTGACAAAATTATTTTGGGTCAGCATTCTTTCAGCACAGCTGCTGTACTGTTTGGTATCTCTGGTGGTGTTCCAGTTTTCATAATTTTTTTTCATTCTCTGATATTGTTGATGAAGATGCCTTGATGATTTGCTGCTGAAAGTGTTCAGGATGCACAAGCTAAGGGTGAGCATTGGTCATGTGGAAAGGATGCATTGTTGGCATTCTCTTGATTTGTTGTGATCTGATCTCATGATTGAGATTCCTTGATCTTGATTATAAAAAGTCATATTTGTAATTTGATGAAAAGGTCATGTTGAGACCTATGATGTAAAATTGTAACATTCAGTCATGTAAGGACTTGTTCAAATGTGTAAACTCACTTGGTTGGGTACTTGAGTCAAATTTGTAAACCCACTTGGTTGGGTAGTTGAGTCAAAATGTGTAAACCCACTTGGTTGGGTACTTGAGTCACATATGTAAATCCACTTGGTTGGATCATTATGTAAGTATGAGTCCTTGGTGATAGGAAAGGTCATAGAGTCATGTAATTCATTGAAAAAATATGTTTGAAGATTCAGCATGAACTCAGGGGGAGCATGGTAACTTCAATGCACATCAGATCTACAGAGCTCTTCTTTCTACATGAAGAGAAAAACCATGTTTTTGTTTTCATCCGCCCTTTGCCCTTGATGTCAAAGGGGGACAGTAACATGGTGTTTGAATAAGGGGAGAGCATCATGGTATTTGCATAATGGTTATATTCAATGTATCTATCTGGTGTGATGATCAAACACCATCATGGTTGCCATCAAGTCCAAAGGGGGAGATTGTTGGCATATGTTGTCCTTGATGGCAACCTACTTGATGAAGTTGATGGTAACCTACTTGATGAAATAAGACTGTAGGCGATATGATGCAATGTGTTGTCCTTGATGGAAACCTATTTGATGAAGTTGTTCTTGATGGAAACGTATTGTACTTAATGGAAACATACTTGATGAAGTTGTCCTTGATATAAACCTCTTAATGAATTAAGGGGGATATTGTTGGCAATGTGATACAATGTGTTGACTTTGATGGAACCTACCTGATGAAGTTGTCCTTGATGAAAACTGGTTGATGAGTTGCCTATGATAAGCAACATTGTGTTAAATAAGGAAGGATGATGTATCTACAGATCAACTGAGAAGTAACAGAAGAAAGAATTGTAGTAACTGTCAGAGAAATGATGAATATGGTATGTCACAAGGCATACGCGGGTTTGTTAAGGCTAAGTCGCGTATGTACGCGGAAAAGTACGTGCCAAGTCGCGTATGCCCTATTGTGCTCTAAATTTATATAACCAGGGGAATTTACCATGGTATTGACCCATTGTATTGAGCGCTGGATTATCTATTTGATCCCGTCCAGGAATACCATCGGAAGTGGTGTGGTTTTGGCTCATGGTATTGATAAAGGCTAAACCTATATAAGAAGAAGAAGATCATTGTGCAAAGGTGTGGAAGTGTCTGGGTTTTAATGAATACTTCACTCTAAAGTATATCTGCATGGATGAACTCTGTTCTTTGTTGATATATCTGAATTAGTGATGCACCTATGAAGAAAATGATGAAGAGGGATCTGTATATCTGAAATGTATATGTATTTCCTAGATCTGTTTTTGGAATGTTTAGATCTGAGATGAGGCGAAATACATTCTGAAGTGAAGTATGAAATCTGAGTTGTTTATCTGATCTCAGCAGCTGCATAGTCTTGAAAAGTTACACATGTATACTTAAAACCAGCTTCAAGAAGGCGCGTGTATACGCGGGTCTGCTTAAAGAAAAGCGTGTATGGGCAGACAGGGTTTTATGAAGAATGCACAAAAGTATACGCGGGTCGGTATGCATGAAAGCGCATAGATACGCAGGTTAAGTGAAGTAAAAGCGCGTATGGAATCTAGGGTTTGCTGAAGTAAGTGGAATGAAATGTCTAATCTATTTTGATGTTTTAATATTATCTGTCAATGATGTATTCATACTGAACTGGGTTGTTTGAATGATGAATATGCTGCTGATTATGTTAATTGAAGATCAAGTCATTGGTTGCTTGGTTGATGTATCAATGAATGAATTGATGGGGTTATAAGTTTCAGTTTGATTTTCTTTGAGCTTAAATGTGTGGAGTGGGTCCAGTCTGAAAATCTAATGAAAAGAGGCCTACAAGGTGTGTTGTGTCGAAGCTGTTGGATCCAGTATGAAAATTGATGGAACGTGGTCCATGGTGGTGCTGAGGGTTGAAGCCTTCAGTGAGGGGGTTGTAGCTCCCTTCCGGCGGGCAGTCGGCAAACGAGGCAGAGGTAGTGCTCCTTCCAGAGAGGCACGGCAAACCAGAGCGGGGGCAGTGGCTCTCTTCCAAGAGCCTGCAAACTACTTGTGGGGTTGTAGCTCCCTTCCAGGAGACGCTGGTAAACGAGAGAAGGTTGTATCCTTCTGTAGGTGGGTGCCTACGTGCTAGTATGAGTCTGCGCCAGTACATGGTTGTAAGTTGTTTTATTTATAATAAAATATTGAATACAGAGACGACGGCAGCGGTGTTTTTCTCCTGACTTTGGTTTCCACCTTAAATCCTAGTGTTCATGTGTGTTTCTTATGTGTGATGGTTCATTCTGTTATTACTGCACATGCTTACTGCTAACTAAACATCTCATGAATAAATGATGCATAGATCTAAGTAAAGAATTAAATTCATAATAAGATCTCTGTATATACGCGAGTTTTATGAAGGATATCCGCGTGTATACGCGAGTTGGTTTCAGGAAAGTAGCGTATGGGTTTTAAATGAATAAAAGGTATAAAGTTTTGAGTGTGCCCTAAATACTGATTCACCCCCCCCTCTCAGTATTTTTCCCAACACGTGGTATTTCAATTTGTGATAAAAATTAATCAGTTGTAGGAATTTCACCACCCAGACTAGGAATGAAAGCACTCCGTGGTATTTCAATTTGTGATAAAACTTAATCAGTTGTAGGAATTTCACCACCCACTAGAAAGCTTACACTAGCATAGATTCATCTTAAAATGAATCTGTAAAGCACTAAGAGGGATTGAAAAACACCGTGTTTAAACTTCTTGAAGCTTAATAGATCCAGTGTTAAGACAGATCTATGTTTTTCTTATTTCTTTTATTTGGAAAAATTCCTTGAGGAAACCTTTTAGGCACCTCCTTACATTGCGAAAGTGGTACCTGGGATAAATTATGCTAGTTTATAATATGTACTCTTAACCTAGAGGAACTCTACTAGACTTGTACCCGTGAACTCTCATTAATCTCTGCATTGAAACTGGTTGGTTCAAACTGATCTAGCTAACCCACTAAAGCTAAGTTGATCTATAATTGTATATATTACTATTGAAGCCTAGAAAATCTCTGCTTAAAACATTGGGGAAAACCACCCGGTCGGGACCTTAGGACAGCTCCTTTTCCGTTTGGTATGGTGGCTCCGACTGGATTTAAAGGACCAGTTTCCTTATAACTAAAGGGTTGGTGATGGGTTGATTTGGATGAGTGGAAATGGGACTAAATTGACTGAAATAAAACTATCTAATTTAAACTAAATACTGGTAAGGAAATTCTAACACTAACCCGGGCAATTATATGTGAATACAACTGAAGATTATTCCAATTTAACAATAACCATAAAAATGTATTATCATTTAAATCTAAATGTGCAGAAACAAATAAAGAAGAGTTGTATTAACATATTGCATTCATCATAACATATCATCTACATATGCTTATGAAAGATAACGTTTCAATTATACTCAGAAATGATATATAAAAAGAAACGTTGTGAAAACCAAATATATATAAATGATAGCAAATTTTAAAGCGAATATCATAAGAAAAAAGAAATCAACAGTGAATAGATAGAAATACCTTATTCATCTTGAATACTTTCAAATGAAATCTGATACTCTAATCCAGTAACTCTAATGCAAAATCAAATTTCAAGGTACAGAAATGCAACACTTCAAAGATAATTCTGCATAAAAATCACCAGATGTGATCCTTTTAAAAATATATAAGACAGTGGAGTACAGAAATGTAATCTCCAACTAAAAAAATATTAAGATCCAGGACCCTTCTCTAAATGCATGAGAAGGGTTTAAATACTACTTAGCTAAATCTAAAAATAGTCTATTACAAAAATTTATGATTCGGTTTAATGACCTGCCCTTTTCCTAGGCTAAAATACGTGAAAATAAATAAATAAATAAATAACCCAAAAATAAAGCTTATTAACTAACTATTTATGAACTTGGTCTTTAAACTTGCAGGCATCTAGCATAGTTTTGAGAAGATGTGGTTGACCGACTTCAGAATTCAACTGTCCTGAAAAGACAGAGTCAGCAAGTGTGGGCGCAATCTTCTCTGTAGAATTGATGATACAATTAAGCGCACTGTGCTGACTGTGTGGCTTCACTAAGTATGTCCAGTAAGAGTCCCAGTTTAATCTTGTCAGCCCTTGGATTGATTTTTCTCTTTCTTCTACCTTTTGCCTCCATTCTGTTTGCAGTTGATGTGCCCTGGGAGACATTCCGGAACAGTTTCGAAACGGTTAGTTTTGTGTAACACGAAGCGACACAATCAGAAGAGTGTTTGCCGCCGAGCCGCCTTCCGCCGCCTTTCGCCTCGCTTTCTTCCTCGATTTCTCAGGCATCCCAGTTATTGAAAAGTATTTCTTTATGGTTTTCATTAATAATGGGTGCACCAGCTTTTCTGCCTTCTTCTGTTTTTTTCCATACCAAATAATCATTGATCTTTTCATTAATTAAATCATAATCATTTCGTAAATCTACGACATGATTTGTGATTTTATCACTCTCTTGGCAAAAAGAATTCCATTGCAATATCTTTTGGCATAACACTTCTTCTTGTTGCAATAGTTGATTGTTTAAAGAGATAGTTTCTGAAATAAACTCAGGAAGCTTAGGATCATCTTTGTGTTGATCTTGGATAATCTGTATTTTTTTTTCTTTATCAGCCAAGATTTTTTGATGTCCTATTTTCATTTATTGAAGTTGTTGTTGTAACTCTTCAAGTTTCAATTGTGCTTCATTATTTGCCTATACCTGTTGCAATTGTTGTTGTAGAACTTTTATCTGTTCTTCTTTTTCATTCAACAAGAGTTGTATCTCAAATTCTTTGTCAATTGTTGCAGAAGCATAAGCCTCTGTCATTTGAGATAACTTAGCAAGATTCTCAGTAGGCTCTGTGGAAGGATCTTTCCACAAGACATCTAGTTGTTCTGCTTCAGTAGCAATTGCACCTTCTAACTTTCTCTTTTTTCTCTGTTTCTTCACTACTGCTTTGTATTTTGGGTTGTAGAATACATCTAGAGGAGGAATATCCTCTACATTAAGTACAATTTCAGAGGAGGGTGTGATAGGTATGTGCTCAGTTACTGTGGCTGTGCTACTTATTCCCGTGCTCAAAACTTTGGTTGTTTGTACAGGGGTATGTACATTCTGTCCTTCTACATTAATCAATTGGTTAAAGCTTTCTCATTCTTTGTCTAATTCAATGGTGACTGATTGTTGCTGTACATTGATAGGAGGAGGATTTGTCTGTTGAGAAGTCAAAATTTGCTGTTGAGGAAGTTCTTTCGATTGCGCAGAATCTTTCACTGATTCTTCAATTTTATCTTCCTTTTCATTAGACTTATTGGAATGTTCAGAAGTCTCTCTGTCAGATTTGGACTTAGATTTATCTGTACTCGAACTGCCATTAAGACTAACACTAGGATTTTGCTCCCTTGCGGGTTCTAAGCGTATATTTTCCAAAGGAATAGGAGTTAGTCTTCTCTCTCTGTAAAGCTTGAATTCCTGGAATTCCTCTGGAGATAACTGCATTTCAGCTGAATTCAAAACTTCTTTAAATGAACTTCTTGTTTGGAACATATCATCAAAAATATCCTGTTCCCCGGAAAATTCCCTTACTCTGATTGCAATGGTAAAATTCTTAACAATATCATTTGGGTCAAATAACCTTCTCGAAAATTTGAACAGCTGTAAGCATGTAATGTTGCATACTTCTTTGAACGTGTGACCAACATCAAACAGTGAAAATGTTCCACAGTTTACGGGAAATTGTGGCCAAATGTCTTTCTTCTTCTCTTTTAATTCCTTTGTTAAACCTCCTTGGCCACAAGTCTGATAAGCAATCTCTCGAGCTACAAGTCTATCTGGAACATATAGGGGTAAAACATGGGGGGAAGCAGAACTTCCAAAAACCCTAATATAAGTGAACAATTCTTCTCCAAACCATCTCGCGACGGGGAGAATGTTGACCTCTGTTTCTGGGGATAACCTTGGGGCATCCTTATTATGCAATGTTCTGTACAATGGCAGCATTACACCATGGAAAATTTGGTAAAAATGGGGGACAAATTTAGACTCCCATAGTTCCTTATGGTACACATGAATAGGCAAAGGATCGTGGATAGTCCATTGCCAACCCATCACAGGGAATTTAGAGACAAAATAGATAGCGTCCATGACATAAGCAGATAAATAAAAAGGCGGATAAATCCGCTGAGAAACATTTCGTTTGGACCGGTAGTGAAAAATAGCAGTGGTCAAATTATCAGATAAGATTTTGGCCCAGTCTACAATTGTAGAATTAACGGCAACATTCAACAAAGGGAGCCATTCAGGCAAGATCATATTTATGTCAGGCTTTCCAAAAAGCCTGCATAACATGGCAGCAGCAAAACAATAAGGAGAGGTAAGTGAACCAGTACTGTACATACCTTGTTTGTTTTTCTTCAACGGTTCATCTCTTTTGGTCCACTCCTGTGTGCATTCCGACAAATTTGCATGCTCTCTGGCAAAATATTCCATGAATTGCTTGTTATAAGTCGCATGAGGCTCCAGCAACTTATACATCAGCCTCAAATCTTCCGTGGTGAATGACTCGATTAGCTCTTGAGATGGAGTTCTAAATTGCCTGTCTGAAATATCGGTGCTATCCAGCACCCATTTCACTATGTCCGTATATGGGAGAATCCTCGGCCTTGCCGCTATCCTATGCAGAAATGAACAAGATAGCTCTTTGAGGGTTGCCTCAGATGTATTACTGGAACCTACTGTAGCCACAACTTTTATCACCACAGGATTTTCTTCTTCCAGCAAATTATAGATTCCTTCCCATGTGGTTATACCAGCATCCTTATTGCAAGCAGTGTCTGCATATAGTGAAGCCATTTCTCTATTTTCATAATTCGAGCTCTTCTCTTTCTTACCCATAATGTTCTGTGAAAGCTTTGTATAGACGTTTGCTCCTTCGTGCCTGCGTTTTACGAGTTAAATGAGAGTAATGGCATAAGAAAGGTGATGAGATAGTTTTAAATGCAAAGGCAGATGAAATATATTATTATAACGTGAAATGACTTTCAATCAAAACAAAATCTCATTTACCATTAATTGTCAATCCATTCATTTAATCCAATCATTAAAGCGCATAACAGATATTGATATATGGGAAGATTTTCTTTGAACAACGCGCTTTTATGAATCTGCGACATTGCGATCTGCGATTTGCTGCGCAATATCGTAATATCGCAAAATGAAACCATCGCAATTTTTTAAATAGTGCAAAAAGTGCAAATTGCGAAATAGCGCAAAAGCGCACATCGCAAAAGTGCACAATTGTAAATAGCACAAAAGGTATTCGTTTAACATTTCTCTTTTCTGCGCTATGCGATCTGCAACCAATATGTTATTGTATAGGCTTTTTGGGATCGCATTATCGCAAAATCGCATTTTCATTTTTACAAAAGATATATACCATTTTGCGATGGATGCGCTTTTTCGCTTAAAGAAAAATTTTATTGTAATCTATCATAAACTTAAGTGTTTCTTAAGGTTCTTTCTAAGGGATTTCTCTAAGTTTATGATAGAAAGTTTTATTTGAAAAGGAAAACAAATCCTAATTGATTTTTTGGATTTTTTAGCTAAGGGTCCCCATTTATTTAGTATTATTACTAATATTAAAATAAAAAAAGGGGTTTGTTGCTGGTCACAAAAATTGGCGATTCACTGAAAGAAACAGTTATCTCTGAAAAAATAAAATGAACACTATATTTCTAGTAAATAAAGATTTTTAAAGATAATGAAAACTATCTTAGGATTTTTTAAATAAAATCTAACTATGAAAAAGAAGTAAAAATCATTCACAATTTCTTTCTAATTCTTTAAGAAAAAAAACATTTTTTGGTTATCTCAAGCTTTGATTGGTGTTAATAATGAAGTAAGTGGATTTCTCCAAGTTTGGTTTTATAATATACTCTATTGTCATAGGTATTGCCTCTGCTGCCTGCAAACGTTCATAGTCTCGACAGGGTTACCTTTAAACCATTAACCATTCATTATCCCATCCAACTAAAATTATGACTTTTTAAAAGATAAATTCATAAGACTTATTATCTCATGTTTTTGTCTTTTACTTATTTTTTTATTTTTAAGAGCCATTTTTCTGGTTTGGTAGCCAATAAATAACAATGCCATTCACTAGTTATAATTAAACTGAACAAGCTGGCTCGTGATGAGACCCCTTGTCTTATATTTATAAGCCATTACCCTGTTTTGGTATGCAGTATTGGTAATGTCAGTTTCATTACTTCTTATGAACATGGTAAGTTGGCTCATAATGAGACCTCTTATCTCTTAAATTTCATATAATTTCTTAGAATTGCATTCTAAAAAATCACAACTTAAATGGATGGGGTGAAATAGTTTTATCCTTAAGAATCAATGGATGACAATTTTCAGAGTTTCTTGAGTACCAAGACTTTGAAAAATCTTTACTTTTATAGATAACCTTTCTCTGCTCAATAAAATTATAATGATTTACATTCTTCTCAAGTTTTCAAAAGATCATGCAAATGATTGGAATAATCTTTCAAAGTTTAACATCTTATTTTAAACTATCCAAAAACTGTGATCATCTCTTTGAAAATTCTTATTTACACAAAATAAATATTTATAATATTTTTCCTAAGAAATTTTCCTAAATAGTAAACAGTCAATTATAGACTTATTAACAACCTTTATTTGCAAAAACAATCAAAAACTTTGCAGAAAGGAATATATATAGTTTAAGAAGGGGTTACCTTCTTATGAAAAGAATTTCTTCAAGATACGCCCATTTACAGGAAGAGATTCTCTCTTACCTATTAGATCTTGGAGTATGAATGTATTTGAGCCTATCTTTTCAACGATCTGAAATGGTCCAAGCCACATTTTCTGAAACTTGGTATGTTTACCTTTTTCTTCGTGTGGTTTATCCCATTTCAGAACAAGATCACCAATTAACAAAAATTTTGACCCGATAGAACTTGCATCAAAAGAAGATTTTACAAGCTGTTGATGTTTTTCATGAATAATTTTTGCTTTATCTCTATCTTCTTCTAGTTTAAGGATTTGATCATATCTCAATTGAATGGATGAAGAAGAATTTTCTTCAATAAATTGCACTAGGGCTAATGATGGAAGAGCTAAATTTGATGGTATCACAGCTTCTTTTCCATAAAATAAATTGAACGGTGAAGTTCCTATTGAAGCTTTTTCAGTGATACGATCAGCCCATAATGCAAAGATTAAAGACTTGTGCCAATTCTTTTGATTTTGATCAATGGTCCTTTTAATGATTTTCATAAGATTTTTGTTAGTGGATTCAGCCAAACCATTACCTTGTGGATAATAATTTGCTGAATATTTCAATTTAAAACCTCTTTTGACTGCAAATTCTATTAAACTATTTCCAGAGAAGTAAGATGCATTATCAAAGACTAGAGCGTTAAGTACACCAAACCTGGTTATGATGAATTGATCTATGAAATCAATAATTGCATCAGAATTGGCTACCTTCAACGGGATTGCTTCTACCCATTTTGTAAAGTAATCAGTTGCAGTAAGGATGTACTTGTGCTGTTTGGAATAATGAGGTACTATCTCACCAATAATGTCAAGCCCCCATTGTTCGAATGGTTGCTCAATACTCACTAGCTGTAAAGGAAAAGTTGGTTTCCTTTGTCTTCCACTTGCAGTTTGACAAATTTTGCACTTCCTTACGTAATCATGCGTATCTTTAAAAAGGGTAGGCCAATAATAACCAGCACGAATTATTTTGTAAGCTGTGGTATCACCTCCAAAATGACCTCTTGCTGGTCCATCATGCAATTCTTGCAAAACCTTTTTAGCTTCAGTCTTTTCAAGACATCTTAATAAGATTGAATCATAATTTTTCCTGAATAACACATTATCAATAATCTCATATTTAATAGCCTTTAACCTTAAAGCATGTTTACTCTTATAGCTGAGATTAGAAGGAGCATACCCATTTCTCAAGTAATAGATAAGATCAGCATACTGAGATTCAGAATCTGTAACACTCATCTGACTTACTTGAGTATCTGGATTTGAATCTTGATTTTCTGGTATGTTATGAGCTCCTGCCAATAATCTGCAAAAACCTTGTCCTCTAACAATCTTAGCTGGTTTAATATCAATATCATATTCTTGCAAGGCTGTTACCCAGTTAGCTCTCTTTTCTCCTACTTCTTTTTGAATTAATAATTGCCCCACTGCAGAGAATGAGACAATGATTTTTGTATGTGTTTTCAAGAGAAAATGTCTGAAATGTTTGATTGATTTAAACACAACAAAGGCTTTTTTTTCAACATCGGAATAATTAAGCTCAGCTCCTTGCAGATTTGAGCTAAAGAAAGAAATTGGTGCCTCAATTTTCTGATCATTGAGCTGTGTTAAAACAGCTGCATAGGATGTCTCGGTGGCTAAAGTATACAAAATAAAATCTTTAGAAAAATCTGGGGTATTCAATGCTGGTGCATTAATGATCGCTTGTTTGATTGCCTCAAAGGCTTCTTTCTCTTTATGCCCCCATTTGAATACTGAATTCTTCTTGATCATATTTTGCATAGGTAAAACAATTAAAGAAAAATCAGGAATGAATCTTTTAACAAAATTGATCTTCCCAAGAAATGATTGCATGGATTTTTTGTTATGAGGTAAGGAAATATCAGAAATTTCTTTGACTCTATCTGGATCAATATATATACCATCTTTTGACACAAAAAATCCTAAGAGTTTTTCTTCATCCAAAGCAAAGAAAGATTTCTTTGGATTTAAGAAAATACCAAACCTTCTACATCTTTCAAATATTTGCTTTAGATCATGTAGATGATTGGCTCTCTTTTTTGAAAATACTGTTATGTCATCAAGATAAACAACAACCGATTTATTGATCAGACCTTTAAATGCTATGTCCATGGCTCTTTGGAAAGTTGCTCCTGCATTTATTAGACCAAAAGGCATTTTCTGATAAGCATAAGTTCCCCATTTTGTTCTGAAAGTTGTTTTCAATCTGTCATCCGGATGAACTAAAACTTGATTATAGCCCGAAAATCCATCGAGAAAGGACATAAGTTCAGAACCAGCTACCTTTTGAAGTATCTGTTCCATGGTTGGCAATGGGAAATTGTCTTTTAAACATGCCTTGTTTAAATTTCTGAAATCAATATAGATTCTTATATCACCATTCTTCTTCCTTACATGTATCATATTGAAAACCCAATTGGAGTGCTTTACAGGAAAAATGATTTTGGCTTTAAAAAGTTTATTAACTTTTGATTTGATTTGTCCTTCGAGATTTGGATGAACCTTCCTTAACTTTTGTTGAACAAGTTTGATATCAGGAAGCATTGGAATTGTGTGTTGAATAACCGAAGTATCATATGTTTTTAAATCATCATAATTCCAAGCAAAAACATTTTTATATTTGTTCAAGAGTCTAATGAAAGCATTTCTTTCCTCTGGTGTTAAATTGAGTCCTAAATTAACGTTTTTAGGTTTAGAATCAGAACCAAGATTTACTAATTCAAACTTCAAAGTGGAACTTTGAAGTTTAGCATTAGTGACTTTCTTGAATCTGTCTTTAATATCATATAAGTCTAATTTAACAACAGATTTTGGAATGGGATTTTCATTACCTTTTGAAGCAATTTGTAAATCATGATCATTCTCATCAATAATTTGCTCATCATATGATTTCTCTGAAGTCATGAAATTTAAAATATCTTGATCATGATAGAAAACTCTCCAATTTGTGACATTATCAGGGACAGATGGGCGAAAAATCAATTCTACGGAAAACCTATCAGGACTGCAATCTTCAGCAGGAAGTAGTTTAGATGCAACATTAGCTAACAAGTCAGCTGATGTATTTTGATTCCTAGGAATAGGAGAAATATTGAATGCTAAAAAATGAGTGGTAAGATCTTGTACTAGGGTTTGATAGTGTTTAAGATGTCCTGAAAGGCAATAAATAGTATTCCTAACTTGTTTTATAACAATTTTGGAATCACCAAAGACTTTCAAGTATTTAACGTCTAACCCTATAGCTTTATAAAGTCCTTGAACCAAGGCTTCATATTCTGTGGTATTGTTCGTGCACTCAAATTCTAACCTACATGACAGCATGGTTTTCTCTCCATATGGATCAATTAAAATGCATCCTGCTCTAGCTCCATCACTAGACTTTGATCCATAAAAATATAACGACCAAAATAAAGATTTATCTATTGACTTATCTACAATTACATCAGAAATATTTACAATTCTGGAAGAATCAGATTATGAAAAAATTTCTATTTGAGAAACAAAAGTATTTACAGAAAAAGGTGATTGAGGTGCTTTGAAGTTTCCAAGAAATGATTCAGCAGAATAACCTCCAAGAATATTGTTGTTGAATGCCACAGGCTCATTAGGTTGTTCAAATTCAGTGACAGTGTATGTCATATGTTTTTCTCGTTCAACTTTGATTTGATTTGGTTTCCCTTTGTAGGGAAGCCACATATGTGAATAATCAGTTGAGATATAACCATTAAGTTTCGTAGACCAGTCCCTGCTTAAGATTAATCCATAGAATTCAGGAATATCTGCAATCAAAATATCAGTTTTTTGGACAATCCTAGGATCGGAAGCTAATCTGATAGTAACTGAATTGATTTCTCCTACAACTTGAACTTTAGAGCGGTCCAATTGAACAATATGAACTGCCGATTTCTGTGGTTCAATATTCAATTTGGCACAAACAGAAGTAGGCATTATATTAGAGGAAGCTCCAGAATCAATCAAACAATTATGAAGATTCTTATTGTACATTTCATAAGTCAAAAGAAAAGGAGGAGTCTGAGAATTTGAATTTTCTCCAATGAGCACGGTATCAGTAGCATCTACCTTGTCTGGTGGCTTACAAGTTCCTTTAGCTGCTTTTGCAACTACACCACTTGGTAAAGGAGTAATTGGTGTAGCGTTTAATTCTTTCAATAGCAACTTCTGCTGGTGTTTTAGTTTGCTGAGTTCATGTAAGGAAATGTTGGCTTTAATCTTTTTCATGTCTTCAACAATGTTATACTCCATAGGATCTGACACCACTAAAGTCTTTGTTGTCGATGTAGAAGGATTAGAAGAAGAAGGCTGATTTTGAGTAGGTAATGGGGAAGCCTTCTTTGCAAGGGATTTGTCTTTAGTACTTGGAGTTGTAATTTTCTTTTTAGGAGCTGTTTGTATAGGCTCCGATGTAGATTTACTCCTAGTACTTACAGGCATAGCTTCTTGTTCTACCTCACTATCAGAATTAGGGAGAATAAAATCCCACATTCCATGCAATTCAGCTATTTCTTCATTCTCATCTTCCTCATCTGATACTAGAGATGTATCTTCTTCTTCTTCCTCTTCCTCTGATTCTGCATTAGAGATTGCATTAGGAGGTTTAGATTCAACTTGGTTTCTTCTGAAATTTCGGAATGGTTTTTTGGTAGAAGTTTCAGCTACTTGTTTTTTAATTTCAATCATTTCATTTGACATGGTTTTAAGGACTTTCTGTAAACCTTCCATGTCGTATGGGTCTTTGGCCTTTTTCTTTGAATCATCTTTGAAGCTGACTTTCTTTGATTTCCTTTCCTCAATAGCATTTTTATTTTCTAGAGAAATAATTCATTTTTCTACTGCAATAGCCTCTTTCATATTCTCGGCTAATGTAGGTTTTGTAGCTCTATCTACAAAAATTGCTATGTTTGAGGGTAAGGCAGTTATGTACCATTCACTTCTGACTTGTTCACTAGGCCTTGAATCTGTGTGAATTTTGTTCAAGAGTTTGTTGAATCTAGCGTTGAAATATTTAATGGGTTCCTTGGGTTCTGCTTTCAAATTTGAGAGATCATTGATTAAAGTAGCTATTGATCTATCATCTCCAAATTTGGTTAAAAAATGATCTGCAAAAATGGCCCAACTTGTTATGGATCCTGAAGGTAATGAAAAGTACCAGGATCCTGCTGCCCCTTGAAGAGTATAAGGGAATAGTCTGACTACAACATCTTCATGTACGACTCCATTCAAATTTACAGCCAGCATAAAATTATTGATATGTTCTTCAGCTTGAATGTTAAGATCTATACTAAACTTTGGAAGCCATTTTCCAGGATTGTCAGGTAAATCATGTAAAGGTGCAGGCATGTTGACAGCTCCTGGAGTAGCCCATGGTCTAGCCATTATTGGAACAACTATTGGAGGAGTAGTAGAGGTTGGTGGTGTTTTAATAGAAGTTGTTGGAATAGATGATGTTGAGATTGATGATGATTGAAGAGATGATGATTGAGGAGATGATGTGGAAACAACTGTACTTTGTTGAGTTGGGATTTCAGAAACAGGTAATTGAATATTAGATGAAGAACCTATATCACTTACTGATTCCGATTGAGTTTTTCTTGTCTTCACTCTACTAGGTAATGGGAATTCTTTCGGAGAAATACCAAGCTTTTCACTTTGAAACCTAGTAAGAGGTTTTGAAGAAACAAATTTTGAAGTTACACTACCTTCAGATATTTCAGACTCATCTAGAGATAATGAGAATCCTTTCAATTTATGAATTAAATCTTGAACTTCAGGAGACTCAGGATTTTGATTGTCTGAATGTTTTGAGATTTTGGTAGTGGGTGTATGAATATTCTTCTCAATTCCTTCTATAGGATTTTGTATTTCAGAAGAAATTGAAGAAGTTGATGAGGGTGTTTTGCTCTCAGAATGGCTTGTGGGTAAATATTTACTTGCCATTCATAGCTCATGCCCTCCTTCTAGCGCCAAAAATGTTGAAGCCTAGAAAATCTCTGCTTCAAACATTAGGGAAAACCACCCGGTCGGGACCTTAGGACAGCTCCTTTTCCGTTTGGTATGGTGGCTCCGACTGGATTTAAAGGACCAGTTTCCTTATAACTAATGGGTTGGTGATGGGTTGATTTGGATGAGTGGAAATGGGACTAAATTGACTGAAATAAAACTATCTAATTTAAACTAAATACTGGTAAGGAAATTCTAACACTACCCGGGCAATTATATGTGAATACAACTTAAGATTATTCCAATTTAACAATAACCATAAAAATTTATTATCATTTAAATCGAAATGTGCAGAAACAAATAAAGATAACTCTGTTTAAGAAATTAAACAGAGTTGTATTAAAATATTGCATTCATCATAACATATCATCTACATATGCTTATGAAAGATAATGTTTCAATTATACTCAGAAATGATATATAAAAAGAAACGTTGTGAAAACCAAATATATATAAATGATAGAAAATTTTAAAGCGAATATCATAAAACAAAAGAAATCAACAGTGAACAGATAGAAATACCTTATTCATCTTGAAAGCTTTCAAATGAAATCTGATACTCTAATCCAGTAATTCTGATGCAAAATCAAATTCCAAGGTACAGAAATGCAACACTTCAAAGATAATTCCGCATAAAATCACCAAATGTGATCCTTTTAAAAAATATATAAGTTAGTGGAGTACAGAAATGTAATCTCCAAGTCAAAAATATTAAAATCCAGGACCCTTCTCTAAATGCATGAGAAGGGTTTAAATACTACTTAGCTAAATCTAAAAATAGTCTATTACAAAAAATTAAGGATTCGGTTTAATGATCGTCCTTTTCCTAGGCAAAAATACAGTAAAATTAAAACTAAATCTAAAAATAAACACTATTAACTAACTATTTATGAACTTGATCTTTAAACTTGCAGGCATCTAGCATAGTTTTGAGAAGATGTGGTTGACCGACTTCAGAATTCAACTGTCCTGAAAAGACAGAGTTGGCTAGTGTAGGGGCAATCTTCTCAGTAGAATTGATGATACAATTAAGCGCACTGTGCTGACTGTGTGGCTTCACTAAGTATGTCCAGTATAAGTCCCAATTTAATCTTTTCAGCCCTTGGATAGATTTTGCTCTTTCTTCTGCTTTTTGTCTCCATTCTGTTTGCAGTTGATGTGCCTGTGGGAGATATCCTGGAACAGTTTCTGAAATAAAATTAGCTTTGTGTAAATTATCATTTACACAATCAGTAAGAGTGTTTGCCGCTGTAGCCGCCTCCTTTGCTTCCTTCTCTGCCCTTCTGATTTGTGCATCCCAGTTATTGAAAAGTATTTCTTTATGGTTTTCATTAATAATGGGTGCACTAGCTTTTCTGCCTTCTTCTGTTTTTTGCCATACCAGATAATCATTGATCTTTTCATTAATCAAATCATAATCATTTCGTAAATATACGACATGATTTTTGATTTTATCACTCTCTTGGCAAAAAGAATTCCATTGCAAGATTTTTTGGCATAAAACTTCCTCTTGTTGCAGTAATTTATTGTTTAAAGAGATAGTTTCTGAAATGAATTCTGGAAGGTTAGGATCATCTTTGTGCTGATCTTGGATAATCTGTATTTGTTTTTCTTTATCAGCCAAGCTTTTTTGATGTCCTATTTGCATTTCTTGAAGTTGTTGTTGTAACTCTTCAATTGTGCTTCATTATTGGCCTGTACCTATTGCAATTGTTGTTGTAGAACTTTTATCTGTTCTTCTTTTTCATTCAACAAGAGTTGTATCTCAAATGCTTTGTCAATTGTTGTAGAAGCATAAGCCCCTGTCATTTGAGATAACTTAGCAAGATTCTCAGTAGGCTCTGTGGAAGGATCCTTCCACAAGACATCTAGTTGTTCTACTTCAGTAGCAATTGCACCTTCTAACTTTCTCTTTTTTCTCTGTTTCTTCACTACTGCTTTGTATTTTGGGCTGTAGAATACATCTAGAGGAGGAATTTCCTCTACATTAAGTACAATTTCAGAGGAGGGTGTGATTGGTATGTGCTCAGTTACTGTGGTTGTGCTACTTATTCCTGTGCTCAAAACTTTGGTTGTTTGTACAGGGGTCTATACATTCTGTCCTTCTACATTAATCAATTGATTAAAACTTTCCCATTCTTTGTCTAATTCAATGGTGACTGATTGTTGCTGTACATTGGCAGGAGGAGGATTTGTCTGTTGAGAAGTAAAAATTTGCTGTTTAGGAAGTTCTTTGGATTGAGCAGAATCTTTTACTGATTCTTCAATTTTACCTTCCTTTTCAGTAGACTTATTGGAATGTTCAGAAGTCTCTCTTTCAGATTTAGACTTAGATTTATCAGTACTTGAACTATCATTAAGACTAACACTAGGAGTTTGTTCCCTTGCGGGTTCCAAGCGTATATTTTCCAAAGGAATAGTAGTTAGTCTTCTTTCTATGTAAGGTTTGAACTCCTGGAATTCCTCTGGAGATAACTGCATTTGAGCTGAACTCAAAACTTCCTTAAATGAACTTCTTGTTTGGAACATATCATCAAAAAGATCCGGTTCCCCGGAAAATTCCCTTACTTTGATTGCATTGGTGAAATTATTAACAATATTATTTGGGTCAAATAACCTTCTTGAAAATTTGAATAACTGTAAGCATGTAATGTTGCTTACTTCTTTAAATGCATGACCAACATCAAACAGTGAAAATGTTCCACAGTTTATGGGAAATTGCGGCCAAATGCCTTTCTTCTTCTCTTTTAATTCCTTGGTCAATCCTCCCGGTCAATGTGTCCGATAGCGCACCCGAGCAACAAGTCTGATCCCAATACAAGGGTAAAAAACATGGGGGAAGCGTAACTTCCAAAAACCCCGACACAAGTGAAAATTCTTTCCCCAAACCATCTCGCTGCACCAAATTCAATGTCAACTCGTTTTCTAGCTTTGAGGATAACCTTGGGGCATCCTTATTATGCAATGTTCTGTACAATGGCAGCATTATTCCATGACAAATTTGGTAAAAATGGGGGACAAACTTAGACTCCCATAGTTCTTTATGGTACTCATGAATAGGTAAAGGATCGTGGATAGTTCATTGCCAACCCATCACAGGGAATTTAGAGACATAACAGATAGCGTCCATGACATAAGCAGATAAATAAAAAGGCGGATAAATCCGCTGAGAAACACTTCGTTTGGACCTAAGAGGTGAAAAAATAGCAAAGGGTCAAATTCATCGTATAAAATTTTGGCCCAAATTTACAATTGTAGAATTAACTACCGCATTCAACAAAGGAAGCTATTCAGCAAGATCATATTTATGTCAAGTTTTCCAAAGCCCGCATAACATGGCAGCAACAAAACAATAAGGAGAGGTAAGTGAACCAGTACTGTACATACCGTGTTTGTTTTTCTTCAACGGCTCATATCTTTTGGTCCACTCTTGTGTGCATTCCGACAAATTTGCATGCTCTCTGGAAAAACTCTTCCATAAATTGCTTATTATAAGTCGCCTGAGGTTCCGGCAACTTATACATCAGCCTCAAATCTTTCGTGGTGAATGACCCGATTAGCTCTTGAGATGGAGTTCTAAATTGCCTGTCTGAAATATCGGTGTTGTCCAGCACCCATTTCACAATGTCCGTATACGAGAGAATCCTTGGCCTTGCCGCTATCCTATGCAGAAATGAACAAGACAGTTCTTTGAGGGATGCCTCAGATGAATTACTGGAACTTGCTGTAGCCGCAACTTTCATCACCACAGGATTTTCTTCTTCGAGCAAATTATACATTCCTTCCCAGGTGGTTACGCCGACATCCTTATTGCAAGCGGTGTCTGTATACAGTGAAGCCATTTCTTTGTTTTCAGAATTTGAGCTCTTCTCTTTCTTACCCATAATGTTATGTGAGCGCTTTGTATAGACGTTTGCTCCTTCGTGCCTGCATTTTACGAGTTAAATGAGAGTAATGGCATAAGAAAGGTGATGAGATAGTTTTAAATGTGAAGGCGGATGAAATATATTATTATAACGTGAAACGACCTTTCGATCAAAACAAAATCTCATTTACCATTAATTGACAATCCATTCATTTAATCCAATCACAAAGATAATGTATATTGATATATAAAGATTTCTTATTTGAACAATTATATAAAGATGTTAATGACATTGCGATTTGCGATTTTCTGTGCAATATTGCAATATCGTAATGTCGCAATATCGCAATATCGCAAAATGAAACCATTGCAATTTTATAAATAGCGCAAAAGCATAAATTGTGAAATAGCGCAAAAGCGCACATCGCAAATCTTGCAAAAGCGCAAAATTGTAAATAGCGCAAAAGGTATTCGCTTAACATTTCTATTTTCTACGTTATGCGATCTACGACCAATATGTTTATTGTATAGGCTTTTTGGGACGATTATTTTCAAAAACCGCAAAAATCGCATTTTCATTTTTACAAAAGATATATACCATTTTGCGATGGATGCGCTATTTCGCTTAAAGAACAATTTTATTGTAATCTATCATAAACTTAAGTGTTTCTTAAGGTTATTTCTAAGGGATTTCTCTAAGTTTATGATAGAAAGTTTTATTTGAAAAGGAAAACAAATCCTAATTGATTTTTTGGATTTTTTAGCTAAAAGTCCCCATTTATTTAGTATTATTACTAATATTAAAATAAAAAATGGGGGTTGTTGCTGGTCACAACAATTACATATCATCAAAATTCAACTAGTTATCATAGGGGTTCAACTCCTCTGTTTTGAATAGGTCAACCTTTCTTACTCAATCCATTCACAACAAGAGAAAGCACTCATTGCGACTTCCAATTGTGATATAACTCCGCCAGTTGTAGGAAATACACCACTCATAAAGAAAATTTTATTTCATGTTGGCCTTTGTTTAGGCATTACACACATATGAAGTAATGAAGATATGCCCCCATCAAGGCTGTAGCTCACCTTTCTTCTCTCAATGCACCAACCCAGTTCTCTTTTCCCATTCCAAATAGTGTTCGTGAGGCAAAAAATAGGCCTAAAGCATTCTCAATCATAAACAAAATCCTAATGGTTGTGCTATGATGATAAAAAATTCTGACGCTGGTAGGAGGCATAGAACTCTATGGAGAGAATGTGAGTACCTAATGAGTATAGACACTATGTATCAACACTTGTCTATATTGAGGTTGAAAAATAACTTATAAATTGAATGATAAAAAAAAGTTTTACTCATCCTGTTTTTATTGTCTGCCATCAAATATTAAAGTCTAGGGAGAGTTGCAATATCACTTACGGTTACCACTTTAAGCTTTGCCAAGATTTGAAACCAACACCCTTCAAAATACCTGTTGTGTTGGTATTTCATGTAGTGGAAATTGACGGCGAAGAGAAAATGAAAATCACATAGCCCAACAAAATAGTGGCACGATATCACCCTCACAGAGGCTAACAATTACCGCAATGTTAGAGCCAAATGGAATGGATGAAGTCTCACAAATCTTCTTAGACAAAGGTATAGTGATCACCAAAATTCATATCCACTAGTAGAAAATGATGAAATTAATGACTAGGTGACTAAAAACGTTAGTCACCGCAATTATTTCAAGTGAATTACTACTAACTTTGAGCAATTTTAAGTGAACAAACTAAAAATTACTAACTTAAATGACTAATTCAATCTAGGAATAAAATATACGACTAGATAATAAGTGACTAAACTAAAAGAGACTAACTTAAATGACTAACTTAGTCTAGGGATAGAATATATGACTAGATAATAAGTGACTAACTTAAATGACTAATTTAATCTAGGATTAAAATATATGACTAGATAATAAGTGAAAAATTAATAATGATTAATGTAAATGACTATTATAGTCCAAGAATAAAAATATGACCAAATAACAAGTACAACAAATATATTAATTAGTCATTTATGTCAGTGATTTTTACTTGTGTCACTCCATAAATGGAAAATTTTAATTTTGGTACCGAAGTGTTACATTTCACTATAGGTGTCTTTGAATCTATATGCAGTGTTAAAATTTAGAGACAAAGGGGTCTTTGAATTTACAGTGTTCAAATCATGAATACCCTTTTGTCTCTAAAGTTTAACATTGTAGATGAATTCATCTACGGTTAACATAATTGCATGTATCATCTATCGAATTTACACTAATGCCTTAATTATAATTTTAGTAAAGGTAATATTTAGATAGTCAAATAAATATTTATATTTATATTTAATCTTTGGCCATAAAGTTAAATTTTGAAAGTTCAATGATTTATGTTAAAAGTGTGAGCTTTTTTAAATCTAAGGTTAAATATTAATATTTACATTTAATAAATATATAAATATAACATTGCATATGTTAACCGTTTGAATTCATTTAAATCTAGTATTAAATCTCCATATTTATATTTGATAAATACTAAATAGATAATCCTAAAATATATATTTATAGGCATATTTAGTAAATAGGTATGAACCTTTACTAATTTAAGTATGAACCTTAATTAATTTTTTAATGATGTATGAACCTTTGTTTTTTTGTAATTCAATGTTATATTCATGTAGGAACAAAGGAGTACATATAGCCGCTTACAAAACAGATGGTCTCACCCTGACCAGTTTTGTTGACCAAAATTTGCACTAGATGACAAAAATACAAAAGGGAGACTAGGGAAATTATCCATAAACTGTTGGGCTAGAGGCACCAAAACACATATAAAACATAAAGAACACCAAATAGAATACTAGTCGTCTGACGTGATGGATGAAGGTTTATCCAGGGTTGTTCCTCGAGGTAGTGGAGGATAGAAGTCACACTGAACGTGCCCTTCAAAGTGCGCCAACCAAGTCTCCATATTTTCTACTTTCTTAGTGAGTTGATTTTTGCCTCGCCAAAGAAATACTAGTCTCTCCCAGACTTAGCACTATAAATAGTGAATTTGTTCCAATGTTTCCATCTGCTCGACATGCTCCTCATGGCAGACTCTCTCAGTTGTGTCCACTCTTTCCATCAAGTTGTTGATAAGTGCATGACAGTTCTCTAGGAAGCAATGATGGATAACCTGGCCCTCATTTACCTCAGATCAATCAGACCCATGATTCCCCTTGCCACCATGGGATCCTTTGCCCCGACGACTCTGATTTTGAACCCTCGAATCCCCACCCCTGTTATCCCCCCACCTACCTCCTCCACGGCCCCCATGCACACCCACACTAGTGAGTCACGCATGCCCCGTAGTCTTGCCACCCTGGCATGGAGCAACCATGATTATTTCCGAGTCTGCCACCCCCACATGGCCATGGACGATAGGGGAGGGAGAACGCCCACACTGCACCAGGGGCTTTACAATTCGCCAAGGTCGAGGAACCCCGCTGTGTGCAAAGTCTGTTGGGTATGGAGCCTAATTATCTTGCTTATTTTATATCACAGCGTTGGACCCTTGTACCTTAATGGGGCAAAACGCCTCCCATAATTAAGCACTTCCTAGGGGGTCCAGGGGGAGTGGCTAAAAACAAATGTAAAATTTCCTTGTAAAAGTATTGTAATTTCTAGTCAATATGGGCCGTTCATTAGGCAGATGATCTGATGGTAGAAGTTATGTTTAATTTAGGTTTTTTTTCCCTAGAAGGCAACCCCTCATTTTGTATGAGGGTGTTATATTGCGGCTGTGTATTGTATGTGTATTCTCAAAGTGAAAAAAATATAGGGATATTGTGAGAGAGAACAAAGGATATTACAATAGATCTGTTGTAGGTTGTGTCTCTTCATTTTGCTGGATAATAGAAAGGAATGACTGGTTGTTCGAGGTGGACATAGCCCAAACTGGGTGAACCACGTATATCTGTGTCTATCTGGTTTTATGTGTTTCTTTTGTTTTTTTTTCTGCATATATTTTATTTGTTCCATTGCTGTGTAATATATAATTTTCTAACAAAGTCCAAAGACCAAATTCCCCACCATAGAAAAAAGAACACCACCAGCAAAGGAGCCAAATGTTTTCACCCACCACCACAGGGAAGTAGAGAGCCACCTCCCACTACAAGGTAAAGACAACAACCACCAGGAAAACCAAATACCAACACCCACCAAACCAACACAGGAAATTGGACAAAAAATGATAACAAAGTAGCTGATGCCTGAGCGTAACTTCCCCCATGGTAGCGACCAGCCTCCAGATTATCCACACAAAGACCACACACCAATCCACCAAACACCATTGCACCCACGTCGGAGGGCACAAAATTTGGAAAAGGAACTAGTTTTCCGCAACCACCCTCAAAGTTTCTTGGAGTGGAAATTCTAGCTTCCTCTCTTAGCATGAAAAAATAGGCTCATCGAAAAGCAAGAAAAATGGAAATGAGTGAGCTCACTTCCCTTTAACTTTCTATCCTCAACCCAAACATAGATAATGGCTAAGAAACTGAGCAACAATGATCGTTTGAACACATTGCACCAACAAATTCCCATGACAAGCACACATAAGTCACTCCCTCCGTAAACCTTCCTGTGACATTTACGCTTCCTCTCCGAAGGCCACCGCTAGGACCAACACCAAACCAGAGTGAGGAGTTGAATTTCAGGCTCCCTCATCTTCCCTTTCCTTATCCTTTCACCACCTCTGAACTCCAATGCACAATTATTTTTCACATGGATTTCCAACGTGAAGCTAGTACCTCTCCCACTGCATATGTTATGGTGAAGGGACCAGGAGTATCATCGCTCACCCTCGCTCCACTTGTATTTACTCATGTGAGATGCCTTCCACGTGTTGCTTAGACCTCACCCCCATCGGGGAGTATTGTATGAACCTTTGTTAATTTAGATATGAACCTTAATTAATTTTTTAATGGTGTATGAACTTTTATTAATTGTTTGATATGAACCTTGGTTAATTTTTAATGGTATTATGAACTTTTGTTAATTGTTTAGGTATGAACTTTATTTAATTTTTTAATAATATATAAACCTTTATTAATGATTATAAATATGTAATTCAAAATATTTAAGTATGGTTTATTGTGTAATAATGGGATCAATGTGTTTAGTTTTTTCAATTTCTATGAGAATTGTACCAATGAATATATTTATTTCATTTAATACATAATTTACATGATTATATCAAATTAAGATTTAAATAGAACAATAGTATTGGTTTTATATTTGATTAATAATCAAATTAGTTAATCTTTTTTTGCAAAAGAACTCCTCTCAAGTCATGCATAGTAGGGACTTTGAAGCCCTTTCCTTTAGCTATAATAGAGTCCCACATAGCTTGGTAATAAGGTGTGAGAGCAACATTAAATGGGATATATGCATCATACCACCATCTAGAAATATATTGAAAATAATATTCTTTGCACAGTTGCAATACATGCCATATAACCCTCGAAGATGGAGAGCTTGAGCTTCACATTTGTGTTTGACAATTTGGATTTCCAGATGGGGGAGACATTGAAGGGTTGTTACACTAAAAATTGTCACCATGACATTTAGCTGTCTATATGGGTTCATCATTACCTATTTTATGCTCCATTGAAGGTCCAAAATTATAAAGTTCCCAAACCAAGTCTTGGAATTTGGAAAAAGCTCACTAAAACCCTAAAAAGCCTAACTCTTCACTTTTCCTAGTCATTTCCTGCAGTACCACAATTTCTTGCTCTATAACCTGCGGCATATCCTGCATGTTCTGCTTATTAAAACTGCGGACCCTTGTAAAAGGTAAAATAAAATAAAAGTAAGTTATAGAATCCCAGTTGGTCGAATATTCTCCCAGCTGGAAGCTTCTAGAAGCTTAATCTATTCGAGCTTCGCCCCTTCATTCATGAACATCTATCCCTTCATTAATAGAGATTATCCCTTGGTATTTGGAGCTAAAATCCCTTTTTTAGAGGACTTTATCCTCCTTTCTTTGGAACTGAAACCTCTTCCCTTCTGATATAAATTGAGATCATGTTTCAGTCTCAAGGGTACTTAGAACTTGGTTGTTTTGAGGTGAATTGCTGAAGCAATTATTCTCTCTATACCTGGCACCAATGGTATGAGAGTGATTACATACTCATATCCATAGTTTTATTCTAGTTTGGAGAGGAGAAAGCTAGTCAAACCGATGGAAAACAACTGTTCAGGACCCCCAAAGAACCTGTATGACATCAAGGCGACAAGGTTGTAAGGTTACTTTTTATCATACAAGTTAATACAAATGGATTATATTTTCTCATTAAGTTGTTCATGTATCTATCTGAGTAATTTAATTCTTGGATTCCTTTATCACTGAGATAGATTAATGTTTCTAAATTATTATATCTTGCAGGTGCTTTTAATTATTTTTCCTGTCTTTGGATGCAGGTCTTACATGTTAAATTGACCTCTTTTGGAGCGACTGGATTGAAGATTATAGGAAGTGTTGGACTTAAGGTAGGAGCATCTCTTCTTACTTAGTTAATTAATAATTCTAAATCATAATAATCTAGAGAAAATGGTTTGCATTTGGTCTGTTTGTTTCTATATATCCTTAGGATACTAGAAAGATCACTCTTGTCTGCAAGAGGGATTAATCCGCCTAACAAAATGGCGACTCCACTGGGAAATTCTTGATCTTAGTTTTCTTTTTGATTTTCGGTTTGATTTTTGAATAAACTCTCTGATTTTGATTAGTTCAAAATTGGGTTGGGTAAATAATTCATTAGAATCCCTGACTGTGAATCTGTATTTTTATTTTTTCTTTGTTTTTCTTGCCTTCCGCACTTTTTTTTAAGAACAGAGAAGTAGACTCCGCAGATTTTAGTGTAAAACAATGCGGTACCACACCTTTTTCCATTAAAAATTGCGGACTTCTGGAAATTTTTTGGAAAAATACAAAATTTTGTTTTCAGGAATGTAATTACTTGATTCTCTGTAATTACAAGTCCTCTATGTGAATTTATTTCAACAATTACTGTCTTTGAAGTGATCTTTTCAATTGATTTGCATTTTATAAAATGAGTTTTTGCCCTGTTTTCTTTTTGCTCTGAATCAGAAACTTTTATATACCTCAGTTAATTGGTATGTCATCGTTTTCATGTTGAGCCATTGAAATTGATGCAATTTTTGCTTTTGTGAAAATTTTATTTTGTTTTCATTTGCAAATTTTGAAAACCATTTTAGCCTGATAAGGTCTAAATTTCACTTTAAAACCATTATTGGATGATTTTGATTTCTTGCTGAGATAAGCAGAAAGTTCTTAGTTAGATTACAAACTGAGCATAAACATCCTCAAATTTTTTTAGATAGGATTCAAAATCAGAGCTTTCTTTTGATTTTGAATTTTGTGTTTTTAAGAGTTTTAGATTTATTCTGGAAGAAGTTTTTATTCTAGTTTCTGATTTGAATGATATAAGGAATTTAATTTTGAATAAGTGATTTTTCTTTTGTGAAATTGAATTCTCAATGAATTGTCTTCTTTTCAAAGTTTCTTGTTTATCAAAGAAAGAATTGATGTTTTAAAAGTTATTGAAATCTTTCAAATCTTTCCTCTAAGTAGGTTTCATTGAAAAGAAATGAGTTTCTTTTCATATAGATGCATTTTAGGAAATTTTTGAGTGAGTTCATTAAACATCATCGAAGTTTCACTTCTATGCCTTTTGACCTTAGAAACAACCAAACTAAAAGTAATGCTTAACTAAAATCAATCTAGAAATTTTTATATTGCTAGGGCTCTTTTTCACCAACATAGCTCAGGCTAGTGTCTTGGAATATGCTATAGTTAACTTTCCAAGGCAGTTCAACCAAACAAGTAATAAATATTGCGATAGGAAAATCCAATTGAAGCATGTATGCTATGGGAAGCTCCTCCTAAAGGAGTTAAGACGAGATCATATCTGAACCAGTGAGGTATTCATACCTATCTCATTGGGAAAGATAGAATATGTGCACGAATTAAAAAGGGTAAACCTCAGATAGACCATTTTCAAGGAGCCTGGGGTCACTTGTCGGTAAACCTTGGATTATGTCAAGGAGCCTTCAAGGGGATTGATCTTGTTACTCTGCCTTTGCGTGTATATCAGATCGTAGGTTGTTCCCCTAGGTATATTTGTTCCCGTTGGTGACCTTAGTGGCCATAAAATTTAAGATTCTTTCCCAAGGTGATGGTGGAGGGGAGATCCCACTGTACCTAGAGCAGACATCGACTAGACTCACTTGGACTCTCTAAAGGGTTCTCTTCACTCGAGATGGTTTAAGTGGAGAAACTTGCACCGGTTTGTTTCATTAAGCAGGTTGTCGGGGTAACTGTTCCAACTTCCATTTCTGCATTAAAATTCTACAATGTTGGATTTCATCACCAACTAGTGTTTTTAGTGTGGGAATCTATTGTTTGTGTGTGGTTTGATCTCATAGATTTTCTAAGTGTGTGATCAATTTGGTTGTTTCCTTAGAGACTTTAGGATTTTTTATTGAAATTTTCTTTGATTGCGTGTGATTAAAAGTTTTAATCATGGTTGAATTACCGAGACAATCATGTAGAATGTAGGGGAAACCCCCTAAAAATACACCAAGCCAATTAGAAAGACTTAGATCTAAAAGAGGAAAAACATCTGGAACTAGATCAACGGAACGGGAAAAAACATTCATAATTATTCATCCTGATTACGAAGTAGATCAACTGCAAACAAAAAAGTATACTCCTTAGAAAAATTCAATTTCTGAACTAGCTGAACTTGCTTCTACAACAAGTGAATTATCATCTACTGAACCTGAAATTTTTGAGCCAGAAACTAAACCTACTACATCTGAACCTACTTTAGAGTTCGTTACTCTAACCCTAGTCATTTTGATTCACCTAGAGTGAAGACTCGGATCACAGAATATCTTCCTCTTGGTCTCATTAGTATTGAAGAAGTTACTGACACTGAAGAATAAGTTGTTCTTCCTTCGACTCAGGAAACTTTAAATCTTAGAGAACATGAATCAATTTTTAATAGCCCTTTTAGAAAATATTCTTGGTATTCTTCATTGATATACTTTCTACAGAACATTGGTTTGAATTATTCGCCACCCTGAATTCCTTTTCCTTCTACACTGAGAGTTTATAGACCTCCTTTAAACATGTCTCATGAGTCGTCCATGTTTTCTGAATCTCCAAAAACATATTTGTATGGTGGTTCATCTGTTCCTGCAGGATACCAGTCACTCTCTGGTACTTTTTCAGGGGCATCTCCTTTTGCCGATAAACATACACTATCATTAGGACTAAATGAAACAAATATCGGAACTGTAAATGCGGAACAAATTTATATGATGTCTGGAAATAATCCAAACCCTGATCCTCAAGGTAGTAATTTACAGTCTGGGGGGCAACCTCAAAGTAGTAATTTACAGCTTGGGGGGCACCCTCAAGGTCAATACATGCCTCAAGGTCAATATCAACCTCAAGAGAAATATGTACCTCAAGGTCAATACATGCCTCAAGGTCAATATCGACCTCAAGGTCAATATCCAACTCAGGGTCCACAACCTCCTTTAGGGAAAAAATTCTACTCGGAACAACAATTGTATCCCGAAGGTGGAAATTATCCATTTAATTATCAAACATATGTTCCAAATTATCAACCTGGTTATGGTCCTTCCTATTCACAACCTTCTATGGGACCTTGATATCCCAGAGCTAATACAGTGTGGGATCCATCTCAAACTCAATAGAATTTTCAACCTAATATGAAAGTTCCTTATTATCAGCCTGAACAACCGATTGGTTATACTAATGTCCAAAAACCTGTCCAACCTGTTCAACCTACTGTTCGGGTACCTCCATCAGGTAGTGTTTAGCAGCCCGGCCCGAGTATACTGAGAACTCAACCCAAACTGCTGCGCCAATTTCTGTTCAAGAAACCACACCTATTCCTGGAGTATCTGCAGCTCCTATTTCTACAGCCCCTCAGGTATCAGTACCAATTCCTCAGGTTTCTATCCCACAGCTTGGACCTACACTCCAGACTACTGTTCAAATTCCTATAGGACAACCTGGTACTAGTACGGTTATAACAAGCCAACCTCAGTTTACTTATCAACCATACCAAGGGCCGTATCAATATGGACCTGTAGCACAAAATCCAACATATCAACCGTACCCTAGGTATATGTACCAAATACCTACTCAACCCTAGTATGGTCTAGTTAATCCTGGTTATCTAGGGGGCATTCTGATTCTAAATGCACAGGCTATTCTAGGATATCCTGGATATCCTCCTCCTGGAACTGGGATAGTTCCACAAGGTTATTCATATAATCAACAAGACCCTAACCATCGGTTACCATTCATAGCAACTTTGGATTTACCTCATTTATCGTGCCTTATGAATGATCCAATCTATTATCTTCCATATTGGCCGCCAATGCCAAATAATTTTCCTAGTGATATTCTGAAATTTGAAGGTAGATCAGGAGAGGACCCTTCTAACCATGTCATGACTTATCACCTCTGGTGTGCATCCAACTCTTTGATTGACAATTCGATTCGATTAAGAATTTTTTAGAGAATGCTCATAGGATTAGCAGCCAAATGGTACATTGAACTACCATGAGGCTCATTTAACAATTTCAATTCCTTAGAAAACGCCTTCTTAACTCATTTTCAGTTGCTAATCAGATACGACAATGGCACAGAATTATTAACTTCACTAAAATAATCTACATCTACTTACATATCAAATCACCTACATGAATGGAGACGTAGAAGATGTTTGGTGAAAGTTTTTATTCCAAATCAAATTTTAGTAGAATGGTTTATAAAATCATTACTACCAAAAATTACTGAAGATGTAGCTAAAGGAGGAGTTGTTACAAAATAACATGTCATTACTCAAGCTTAGTACCTTGACCTAGTATATACTTAGTCAAGTACTTTGTACGAGAAAATTATGGATTTACCACATCCTAGTCAGATAACAACAACTCCCTCAGGCTCTCATGTTGTTGATGGTGTAATTGGTTCAGTTAGTACTAATAAAAGTAAGAATAAATCTTCCAAGATTACTTCTCCCATAATAACCTTACCTGATTCACCAAAAGGAGATTCTTCCCTTGAAACTTTTGCCGACATTCACATTGTATATTCTTCTACAACTAAGTCTAAATCTGGAAATCAGAAGAAAGGGAAGAATAAAAGTAAACAAACTTCCTCTCCCAAAGAAAAAACTGAGAAAAATGAGTCGTCTGATGATAAATGAAAACCTCGTTATCCTTGTCTTATCTGTGATGAGGATTATTTCACCAAAGAATGCCCGCATAGGTCTGAGATATCTAAGTTTGTCAAAGGTTCATCTACACCTACTATCTTGAAGGATCCTTTTCAAGATAGAAAATGATTGGATCTTCTTCTAATACATCAGCAGATATTTTAATGATGTCTCAAGTAATGGTTGCAACTCAATCACAAGACTATGGCAGTAAGAATATTGTTACTCATAAAGAAGTATAAAATTCTAATTCAGTATCAGCTACATATCCTACGGTTTTTGATCCATTTCATATCAAGAAACCTAATCCTAATTTAGTGATTAAACCGCTTGCTAAAAATGTACTTCAGAAATCAGCTTTCAATCCACATGCGAGAGCTGCTCAAAATTACAACATTGTTGAGGATTTAGCAATATCTCCTTCAGCAATGCCAGCCTTAGAAGTGCTGCAATCATGTTCGACACAAAGGAAATTACTTTTATTAGCTATTGGAGCTGTAGATCTTCAAGATTCAAAACTCATGGTCTTCAATTTAGAAAATTTTACACCTCGACTCCCTCATCAAATGGCTTTTCAGATTCCAGTACTAGTAAAAAACAGGCGTTGCTTTCATACTGTAATTGATGAAGGAGCATCTACATCTATTATGTCGTTAAACTGTTGGAAATCACTTGGTTCTCAAACACTTAACCAATCTTCGACAATTATCAAAGATTTTGACAGAAGAGGATTCCATCCATATGGAATTTTGCAGGATCTACCTATAGAGGTCGAAGGTAAAACTATTAATTTAGATGTGGAAGTTGTTGATGCCCCTCTAGATTACAACCTTCTTCTGGGTCAAAGTTGGTCTTATGCTATGACTATTTTCGTGTCATCCGTCTTTTGATTAATCATGTTTCCTCATCAAGGAAAGATTGTGAAAATTGATTAGCTCTCATATTATTCGTCTGACCCATCTTCTACGAATAGTATTCGACATGTTGGAAAATCGACTATCCTTATGAGGATGTTGGAGTAGGTTTAATCAAAGATTCCACCTTAATGGGAACTTTTTATATGCCTCCACCTAATGTACTGCGTACTATAGCTAATATCAATATGATTACATCAAGCGCTATTCCATTTGATGATCCTTGGATAGTTCCTTTAGAGTCAGAATTGGATTCTTTCAATGGCGCAATGCCTTTGAGTCCTTTGGAGATAGCATATCAAGCAGTAAAATCATTTTCCAATCCTTCATTGACTAATTATGATCCAATGAATGTGATCAATGAAGAATCATTTTCACCATCAAGCTCAACTATAAAATCGATTCCTGATCATTTTCAATAAGTGTTTCATACTGATAAAAGCATTCGTGAATTCTTGTCCATAGATGAATTACTATGGGATGATCTCCATCATAGGTCATCATTTTTACCTGAGCTTGATAGATTTGAAAATAATTTTTCATCTATTTTTCAAATTGACTATGTCAAAGAACCCCAGAGTCCAATATCAATTACAAATTCGGATTCTGAAGTTAATTTGGGAAATATTTCTTCGACGGTTCCCATTGACATATCCATTAAACCAAGGATTATTGAAAACATTCATATAGGTGCTTCTTGTACGTCAGATGAAATTACTACATATAAAGCCCTATTTCGAGAATTCCATGACATATTTTCCTGGTCTTATGACAAAATTCTAGGAATTGATCCCAACATTGTCATTCATGAAATAAAGACTTACTCGGATGCTAAACCTATCAGGCAAATATTACGTCTGATACATCCATGAAAAGTTGTTGCTATTAAAGCTGAATTTGAGAAATTATTAAAAGTAGGTTTTATTTATCCAATTCATTTAACAGATTGGGTATCTAATATCGTTCCCGTTACTAAAAAAACAAGGAACCATACGATTATGTGTTGACTATAGGGATATTAACAAATCTTGTCCAAAAGACAATTATCCAACTCCCTATATCGATCAAATCATCGATTATTGTGCCGGAAATGAAATGTATTCCTTTATGGATGGATTTTCTAAGTACAATGAAATAAACATACTCCCTGTTGATAAACCAAAAACAGAATTCATTTGTCCTTGGGGGACTTTTGCTTATTGTAAGCTACCCTTCGGATTAAAGAATGTTGGTGCAACTTTTCATAGGGCGATGTCTTACACTTTTCATGACATTAAACACATTGTGTAGCCTTATCTCGATGATTTACCTGCTCATTCATTACACAGGGAAGATCGTCCTACCCATTTAAGAGAAATATTTATGAGATGTAGGCATTATAAGATTCGGTTAAATCCCCACAAATGTGTTTTTTGTGTACAATGTGGTAGATTGTTTGGATTTGTTGTTTCCAAAGTAGGTATTCATGTCGACCCATCGAAGGTTGAGGCTATTGTTAATTTACCTCCTCCTTCCACACTTCTCCAACTCCAAAGTTTGCAAGGGAAAGAAATTTTTTTATGTAGATTTATCCAGAACTATACTGAGTTAATGAAAGGTTTTACCAGGCTGTTGAAACAGAATGTTCCTTTTATTTGGGATGAGATCGTTGATCAATATTTTGATGCTTTGAAACACGTTTTAACCCATGCACGTTATTTCATCCACCAAATTACAGCCAATATTAGTTTTTATACATAGCAGCCTTTGATTCCACCATTGGAATGGTATTAGTTCAAGAGGATGAATTCCACGATGAACATGTTATTTACCATCTCAGTCGGAATCTCAATCCGACTAAAATTAAATATTCTCATGTGGAGAAATTGGCCTTGGTAGCAATTCAAGCTGTCCAACGATTCCGTCATTACATATTGTTATGAAAAACAACTGTGATATCTAATTGCAACCCGATGATGTACATTTTGACTAAACAATTACTCAGGGAAAATACTCTAAATAGATTTTTATCCTTCAGGAGCTTGATTTAGAATTTTAAAAATCCAAATCAAATAAATCACTGGTGTTCGCCGAACTTATGTGTGACTTCCCAAATACTGAGACAAAAACTATGGTAGAGCATCTGATTGCTGACGAATATCTGTTTCTTATCAGTACGTTAGATTCATGGTATGGAGATATCATCATTTATCTCCAAACCAAAACTTTCGGCCTGAAATCTCGTGTTCAAATCGATGAAAGATCCTTTACCAATCTCAGCAATACAATATTGTTGGAGACACACTTTATCGGCATGGCGCGGATTCTGTATTTCAACGATGTTTAACTCATGAAGAGGCTGAAAAAGTTTTGAATGACTGCCACTCTGGAGCATGTGGTGGTCATATGTCGGGGTATGCCATAACCCAAAATATATTGCGTGCTGGTTATTTTTGGTCCTCATTATTCAAAGATTGCATTCTCGCGGTCAGAAAATGCCACAACTATCAGATTTTTTATCGAAATATGCATGCACCACCAGCTCCTCTTCACCCCATAATTGTTGTAGGTCCTTTTGAAAATGGGGCATTGATTTCATTACACATAACCCTCACTCAGCCGGGGGGCATGGGTATATTATTCTCGCGGTAGATTATTTTACCAAATGGGCTGAGGCGATGCCTACATTTACAGCCGATGGAAAAAATGCAGCTACATTTGTATTCAATCATGTAATTGCTCATTTCGGTGTTCCCCAAGCTATTATTACTGACCATGGGAGTCATTTTCGAAATATCATGATGACCGAACTTTCCTATCAACTTGGCCTGCGCCATGATAACTCTACTCCATATTACCCGCAAGCTAATGGTCAGGTTGAAGCCGTTAATAAATTTTTAACCACCATGATTAAAAGGATAATCATAATTCATAAATCAAATTGGCATACCATGCTTTTTTAGCACTATGGGCATATCGAACCTCAGCAAAAACTGCAACAGGGTTCACTCCTTTTCAACTGGTTTACGGTTTAGAAGTTGTGTTACCTATTGAATGCGAAATACCATCACTCCAATTAGCCATAGAGTTACTACTAGCTACCTCTGAAGAGGAAAAACACTTTTTGTACTTAGCACAATTAGATGAGACTCGGAGCACTGTTGCATTAGCAGCTGGATCTCATAAAAAACACATTAAAGCTCAGTATGATCAAAGTGTTACACCTCGTGTTTTTTCAGAAGGTGACCTAGTCTTGATATACGATCAAGCTAAAGATAAGCTAGGTGCTGGTAAATTCGAACCTATGTGGCATGGTCCTTATATTTTCAAGCGAGTACTTGCAAAAGGGGCTTATGAATTGATTGATTATGACGGGGTCTCTTTAATTAAACCCAGAAATGGACTTTATCTGAAGAGATATTATGCTCAATTCTTGTGTGAAGATCTCACTTATACATTAGTTATTTTTCTATGTTAGATGCCATAGATTAGATGAGTGTGTCTAGTTTAAGTTTTCTTTTACTATTATCACTGCTTATCTTTATTACTCTTGATATTGTAGATGTTGAAATCCCTTCAAACATACATTGGTTTTTCTAATGGTGCCTTTCATAGTACACGGAATATTTCTTCCGCAACCTAGGTTATTTATTCACCCACTGATGAGTTAGTTTCTATGCATGGGGTAAGCCTTGGTCAAACAACAAATAATGTTGCAGAATATAGCGCAGTGATTGAGTTATTATCTGGTGCCATTTCATTTGGCATTCGACTTTTGATCATTAGGTTATATTTAGAACTCATTGTATTACATTTAAACAGAGTATACACAATTAAAAATCCAGTGTTATTGAGATTATTTTTGAAGGTTCGTCTCTTGGAAAGGAAATTTGATTACATCGAATATCAACACATTCCAAGAAATTTAAATACATTGGCTGATGCATTAGTTAATAATGTTATAAATAGACATTTTCAACAGTAAACCAAAATCAACATTCGATATGTGTTGAACAAGATAGCCAGTGAAAGTAGTAATATCATAGATAGGAGTTTTTTGTTTTCAAAAAATATTACATCGTCTGCAATCATAGGTTTAAAACACCTTATGATCTGAAAGATAGTGATACAAAAAACAAAATACAATAGTCTGCGATGATCATCCACTATCTGTGGTGATGATCATGGTAGTAAAATATCGCCCGCACCACCCTACACAGGAATCTCCTAAACTGGCCAGGAACACCAGTAACGTGTCTATGGAGACGAAGCAGAATATCATCCATCGATGTCTCTGGGATATCTATAGTCAACCTTTCTAGTTTGTGCTCCAAGTCAGTAAGGATTTCTGCTACCTGATTTTTTGGCTGTATAATAGGCTCTGTTGGCTTCCTTTCGAAGCGACAGAGAGTGGTTGGCCTTCGTGGACCAATATCTGCATTTAAAATTTTGTTATTAGTATTGGACAATAAAAAAACAAAATAAAAACTAGATTTAAAACACATCAAAATGATTCATTTACCTGATTCATCCCATTGTGCCCCTGGAGGTAAGGACATCTCGGGATCACCTCGGAAATCTATGCCTACATACGGGAAATCCTCAATAGCAAAAATTTGGTTCTGAAGCCAACGAAAATATGATGGAGTAAATCGAACTACCACACAAGCATCGCCACCATGGTGAGACATCAATGCAACCTAGCGCACCATGCGAGGCTCTCTAGGTTCACCAAGATCAACAGGGATCAGCTGAGGGGCGAGAGATGGAATCCTCTCCAAAGCAAAATAAACCAAGATGGCACCATACCTAAATTTTTTTAACTTTGAGTTTTTTGCTCTGGTCAGTTGGCCTTTCATATTGGCCAATACCCCTTCACACCAATTGAAAATGGTACCTCTATAATAGTCAACTGTTGTCTGCATCTAAGACTTGGTAGCTACATGTGGAGTTGCGCTCCCACACAACTAGGTTATGGTGAATGCAATGAATTTAAGATAAAGACGTAGGATATTCTTTATTTCTATATGGTTATCTTTGAGATCAACTTCATCACTGAAAAATTCTTGTTTATATCTAGCAATAGGCAGGCCACCTTGTCTAGCTCCGAACAAAGAAATATGTTTACCTCTTCTGGATAAACCAGTGAGGAAGAAAATGTCTTCAAGCTCAAGTTCTATCTTGTGATCACCAATAACAAAACATTGTTCTTGGACGTCCCATTTGTTCACCAGCCAGGTCATTAGTTCCACCTGTGCCCTCATGCCCTAAATTGCCCAGAATTTGTATAGTCCACAATTTCTCAACACACGCATTACGGCCAGATTATTCATAGCCGCATCGTCTACCTCTTCTTTCTCACGTTCTTTCCATTCCAACATTGTGGAATAATCTGAAAATGGACGCATTTCAAGGTTAGAATCTTTTGGAGTGAGAATTTTTAATCATTTTTGAGATATTTTAATAAATTTTCTTTCCTAACGGCGCCCCTGCAGTTTTTATATAGAGACAGTGCGGACCCCCGTACGCACTCTTTGTAAAAACCGCGATAGCCCAATAATTTTCCTTTTGGAAAATTATCGGGGTCTGCAAGTAAACAATGCATGACCTGCGGACCCCCGAGAGCAGAATTTTGAACCTTTTTTCCCCTCAAAAAATTATTTCAAAACTTAAAAAGAGAATTTAAATGGATGAAAATGAAGAGAAGAGTGTTGTGGATTACCTGGATTTGACAATTTTCAATTTGAACGGTCGGTTCTCTCGTTATCACCTTTGGAACATTTTCCGCCAAAAGCTCTCAACTTTTAACTCTGAATGCAAAAGTTGAAAATGACTTTGTTGAACTACTTTTTATAAGATTTTTTTGAATGAAGAAAATATTATTTTATTTGTTTTCCACTTTAAAAAGTAATTTTTCAAAATTTTTTACTTATTGGAAACAGATATGTTTAATTTTTCAAGTTTATGTGCAGAAAACAAGTTTTTCAGGTGAAAATAATTATTTTGATGATAAGTATACTTTTATCATTTTTTCGGGCTCTTGAAAATTACAAAAAAAAACTCTGGAGTTCTCTTTTAAGCCCTTTTCAGACTCTCTAAACATGAAAATATTTCCGAGTACTTGACTATTCGAACTCATTAAAGTAAATGAACAGTCGTCCTTTCAGTATAAGTTTACCCCTTTTCTGGACTGAAATGGTCTATTTATGAAAAAGGTATACGTTGACTAATCATAGTCGATAAAGTTCTCTCCTGCATTATTTTATCCTTTTTCGGGCTTGAGAGACTAAATTTACGAAAAAGTACACCCACGGAGTTTCCTTAATTTTTTCTTCTAACTCCCTAAAACTAAAAAACGCCAAGTTTCACCTATACTAGACTCGTTAAAACATAACAATAAAGAACTTGTAAATTACAAATAGGAATGAACCACTCCTTCTTAAGGTTTGATTTTAATACTAAGTTGGACTCATCTGAAGGGTGAGATTATACAACAAGCAAATGTTATCCTCCTCAAGCTTGTCAAAAATATAGAGGTACTTGCCAGAAATGGTAGGGGAAAAAGAGAGAAAATGAATCCAATTGTCATACTTTGTTTCAAAAAGTAGTATACCACTCTTGAACATGACACTTTTGTCACGCTCATACTTGGTTTGGGAAAATCCTTTGTCTAACAGTTAATCAAACCACATTGAAAGTCTTCAGCCAGTTTCTGGGTATTAGCTTTAGGTCAATTGTCACCAAACCATTTGCAGTGTTGTTATGTGTTCAAGAGACAGTTCAAAATAAACCATTCATTTCAAACATTTGTCTGCATTCGCATTGACCATCCCTGAGTCAATACTTGCTAAAATTTCCTCAAAAATTGTTATAATGGTTTCGCATCGTGGGCTTTCCTACGACGGGTCACTTTCTATCGACGACATCTTATCATCTAGAAAGTTGATCTAGAATCCTATCAGTACCTTGGGATCTGCATGTCCTAATGGTATGTTTCTTGCCTTCGACGACAAGTTACATCATTGACCTTTGATCAAATGGTTCTGTGAAGTGTTCGACTTCGAAACATTCATTCACACCTCATGGATTGTACTGAGTACTTTGAGAACCATTTTCATTATTGGTGGTTTCTCTCACACTTGTTAACAGTGCACATCATTAACAGGTAATCAAGTGGTTTCTACCATGTTCAACTTCAACACAATCAATCGCATGGATAGAATCATACTAGTTCGGGAAGCGGAAATCAAGGCCTTGGATCTAGTTTCTACCTTCCAGGCTGCGAGGAGTTTTTATTCATGATATAGTAGACTACTTATGACAGATGGTTGCATCCATGCTATGTCTAATATTGATATAATTCTAAAATCATTTTTGTATCTGAACATGTAGTTAGTTTTGATCTAAGTATGGGAATTCCTACCTCAACGATGATATACATATATATTTTTGCATTGAATGTTTTTACAGGTTTCAACCGGTATGCCTGCAACCCAATCCTCAAAATGATAAAGCACTTCACTCTTCAGAACTACTTCAGACTTCGCACTTAAGGGGGAAATCTATTACACTAAAAATTGTCACCATGAAATTTAGTTGTCTATATGGCTTCATCATTACCTATTTTATGCTCCATTGAAGGTCCAAAATTATAAATTTTCTAAACCGAGTCTTGGAATTTGGAAAAATCTCATTAAAACCCTAAAAATCCTAACTCCACACTTTTCCTAATCATTGCCTGCGGTACTACAGTTTCTTGCTCTATAACCTGCGGCACATCCCACATGTTTTTCTTATTAAAACTGCAGATCCTCATAAAAGGTAAAATAAAAGAAAAGTAAGCTCTAGAAGCCCAGCTGATCGAATATTCTCCCACAGCTAGAAGCCCAGCTGATCGAATATTATCCCACAGCTAGAAGCTTCTAGAAGCGTAATCTGGTCGAGCTTCGCCCCTTCATTCATGAACCTCTATCCCTTCATTAATGGAAATTATCCCTTGGTATTTGGAGCTAAAATCCCTTTTTGAGAGGACTTTATCCCCCTTTCTTTGGAATTGAAACCTCTTCCCTTCTGCTATAAATTGAGATCATGTTTCAGTCTCAAGGGTACTTAGAACTTCGTTGTTTTGAGGTGAATTTTTGAAGCAATTATTCTCTTTATACTTGGCATCAATGGTATGAGAACGATTACATACTCATATCCATAGTTTTATGCTAGTTTAGAGAGGAGAAGACTTTTCAAACCGATGGAAAATGGTTGTTCAGGACCCCAGAAGAACCTGTATGGCATCAAGGCGACAAGGTTGTAAGGCTACTTCTTATCATACAAGTCAATACAAATGGATTCTATTTTCTCATTAAGTTTTTCATGTATCTATTTGAGAAATTTAATTCTTGGATTCCTTGATCAGTGAGATAGATTAATTTTTCTGAATTATTATATCTTGTAGGTGCTTTTAATTCTTTTTCCTATCTTTAGATGCAGGTCTCACATTCTGAATTGACCTCTTTTGGAGCGACTGGATTGAAGATTATAGCAAGCGTTGGACTTAAGGTAGGAGCATCTCTTCTTACTTAGTTAATTAATAATTCTGAATCATAATAATCTAGAGAAAATGGTTTGCATTTGGTCTGTTTGTTTCTAGATATCCTTAGGATACTAGGGAGACCTCTCTTGTCTGCAAGAGGGATTAATCCGCCTAACAAGGGGGTTTATTAGCATATATGGAAACACTAATGAACCCTGGTTTTGGAGGAAAGAATGGGAAGAAGGCTCCTTTTGGAGGACTGATGACTTTGATACATTGACGAAGGCAACCAAAGATGTATGATAGCCAATGTCTCTAGAATTTAATTTCTCTATTGAGATTTATTTTACAATTACTGATAATGCCCCTTAACCTGACATGGCCGTTCCAGGTTTATGGACCCAAGCTCATGTAGTGGACCAGGGAGAATATCAAAACCCTTACAATGTCACCATCTTAGAGCTCGAAGGTGTGACCGTTGATCAGAGACAAGGTCAAAACCCCTACAACATCACCATATCGAAGCTTGAAGGCTTGACTTGCAATAATGAGAGGTTTTTAAATCTTAGCGTCATGGGATTTGGCCTCAGCAGAACAATCTTGCCTTTCATTTTCAACTGTACCAATTTAGACTCCCTCAACTTGTTGGAAAACTGTTTGATTGGTGAGATACCAACAAAGCTCCAGTATCTGGTCAATATTGCAATCAGATTCCCTTGTCATTAATTCTCTACGCTTATTTAAATTTTAGATATCTCCACGATAACAGGCTCATAGGAAAACATGGCAGACTTTAGACATTCAAAGACTAGATCCACTATGGATGAGACTCATGTAAGTATTGCAATGAAAGGTAGTTTTTTTCCTTGGGTACCTTGATCCTGAATAATTTTGAATGCAACAACTGATAGAGAAATTTGATGTGTATTCTTTTGGAGTAGTGTTATTGGAGGTCTTGTGTGCAAGGGAAAATCTTAATCTTATTTTTCCCAAAGAAAAAATTAATATAGCAGAGTGGGAAATGCACTGGAAGAAAAAGGGAAAGCTTGAAAAAATCATTGACCCTCACCTTGTTGGGACAATCAACCCCGGTTCTCTGAAAACGTTCATGGATACTGCCGAAAAGTTCTTGGAAGAGAAGGGCATCGACAGGCTTTCCATGGGAGATTTTATGGAACCTAGAATATGTATTTCAACTCTAGGAGATATCCATGCAAAATGATCTAGAGGAGATGTTGATCAGGGGTTGTCATTGATGTCAACCCAAGCAGCACCAGGGGCTAACCCAATATTTCATGGGAATTTTGACCTACCAAATTAATATATTCTGGGTCAATAATGCTTTTGATGGCTTCTACTTGTCGAGATGTTTCCGTTGATATATGGCACGCCATGTAATTCTTCACGGTTTGAGAGATATTCATGTTTGAAGTTTGTACCCCAGTTAGTGGGCTAAAACCCCATGGGGTTGGGGCATGGGTCATTGAAAAGTCATAATTAATATTTTTTAAGCTCCTAATATCCCTCCCACGTTCACTTGTTGAAGCCCCTCTCAACATAAGCATTCATATAAATTGTGATCTTCATTTCCTCCTTATGCAGGGGATTTGGCCATCTGAAACAGGTCATCGTGGAATTTTCGCTCTAAATTTTTTTCTACAAAGGCTCAGAAGCGGAAATTTTATTGAGGAAAATTTGAAATCCTGAGGAAGCTGCAGTAAAAATTTCAGATCAATTTGCACAATTTTTTTGGAGATATGATCTGTGGAAGTAAGGGTTTTTGCAGGCTCTTGAAATTCGTCTCAAAGAAGTGACCTTGGTAAAATCGTCATAACTCTCTCTCTGAGTATCAGATTGGAATTCCATAAAAATTGGTAGATAGTGCACATTCTGCAGTTTTTTCTCTATCAATTTTAGATGAAAATGAAGAAACAGTGACACGTGGCATGTCGTACAAGTGCGCTCTGCTGAAACAGTCCATAATTAGGGAAGTGTGAGAAATTGGGTATAACTCTCTCTTGAAGAATCCAAATTGGGTCAGATCTATGGCATTGGAGAGAAGACTCAGAGTAATACTACAGGACCACAAATTAGATATTGAGGATCTGAAATAACAGAGATACACCAGATTCAATATCGAGCTCCTAGAATGCAAGAAAAAGCTAGCTTGTGTGTTGTCAAGGATTGCAAAGGACCAGAATTTCTATGGCAGAAAAGAAAAAAAAGGTGCAGCAGAGGGTAGCATGACAAGAGAAGCAACCAAGGTGCATAACAGCAACAAGAAGTTCATCATATGAAGTCTTCAAGTGGGCAGCACTGCATACAATCATTGTAAAGGTATCATTGTACTTAGTCATTGTAAATACATTATTGTACAAATTGTACTAGTGTCTATCTACCAAGGGTTGAAGAGGCAATGTTGGGAGGTCTAGGATCATCATTAGGTGGTTGTGTCAAAGTTAGGGTTATGGTCTAGTATATCTTCTTCTTCTACATCATTCTATATCATTGTAAAGTGGACCATTTTCCCTGGTACGGGAGTCCATTCTTCTTTTATTCTTCTATAGGGTGGTAGGGTGGTGCTAGGGTGAGTTGTAGCTCATTGGGTGTTGGGGCATCCATTCAGTGACTACTGAATAATATCGGGCATTGGAGCGTCCATCCAGTGGGAGCTGGAGAAGAATGCTTTTCTAGATTCTAGGAAGTTGGAGCTTTATTTTCAATTGGAGTTGAAAAGAATTATTAGAAAAGAATTAGGTGGTTTTTTTCCCGGAGTGGGTTTCCACCTTAAAAAATGTGTGCATTTGTGTTCCTCTTGTTTGCTGCTATCATTGTACAAACACTGATAATAATTGAAGATTAACTAATGCTCTAATTGAAAGAAATACTGATTCACCCCCCCTCTCAGTATTTCCAACAATTGGTGTCAGAGCTTGGTTCCTTCAATAGCAGTTTAACAGCTGGAAGGAGGTCATGGAGTATACCAAGAATGGTGTACCTCTATTCAATGAAAATAATTATGCACTTTGGAAAGGAAGAATGGAGGTCTATCTCCTGGCGCAAGGTTAGGAAGTATGGGACACTGTTCAAAATGGATTTACATCAGCTGTGGATGAACAAGGTAAGAAGAATTTGGTAAATGATGCAAAAGAAAATAATATTATTATCAGTGGACTTATTGAATTTTCTTATCATAAGGTTTTGGGCTGTAAAACCGCCAAAAATGTATGGGACAAGCTTGAGAATATATATGCAGGTGACTCAAATGTTAAAGAAGCAAAGCTTCAAATCTATAGAGAAAAATTTGAGCAACTCAGAATGAAAGAAAATTGCAACATTGCTGCATACTTTCAATACGTAGATGAAATAACCAATACTCTGGAAGGATTGGGAGAGCCAGTTGACGAGAAGACTATTATATGGAAGATTCTTAGAATGTTACCAGGGAGATTCAACCCAAAGGTATCGGTCTTAGAATACAATGCAAATTTGGACAAACTCAGCAAAGAGGAATTACATGGAGTTCTCATAGCATATGAAATGAGACTTGATGAAGAAGAGGGTAATTCACATCTAGAAACTGTGTTTTTTGCGTCTAAGAAAACCAATAAGGATAAACAACCTTCAATTGAAAAGACATGCACCTGCAAGTGTGAAGAAAAGGGAGATGATGAAGAAGGTCTTTCAGATGAAGAATATGCTTACTTCACGAGAAAACTACAAATTGGTAAGGGACAATTCAAAGGTAAACTTCCATTCATATGTTTCAGCTGTAATGAGGTTGGGCATTTTGCAGCAAAATGTCCAAACAAAAGTAATGGCAACTCAAAAAGAAAGAAAGGCTTTAAGAAATTCAACAAGCAAGGATCCAAAAGGAACTTTCTCTCTAAAGAAGATAGCTCATCATCCGATGAAGACAATGATAGTGAAGAAGAAGCCAATGAGAGAGTATTTTTTATGGCCAAGCACAATAAGCAAGAGGTATCAAACAACGAAGAATAAGGATGGACCATAGATGAATTTTATGAGGAAGAAATCAAGCTTATAAAATATCTCAGGGTAGAGAAGATTCATTCCAAAACTCTTGAAGAACAAGTTCAAGGTCTCAAAATTGAAGTTGAAGAGCACAAATGCATTGAAGAGTCACTTCAAAATAATTGGAAGAAATAAACCAAGAAAGGGAAGAATTAGAAGCTGAAGTAGTCTCGCTGCGTGAGGAAGTGAAGAAAGGAAAAACTATCCAAAACTATGCCAACAACTCAAGGGCATTGGAAGAACTCATCAACAATAAATGATCTTACAACGAAGAAACTGGCATCGGTTACAAAGAAGAAGAAGCAGGACCTTCTACAAAAAAATACAATGAACCTATGAGATCTGACATGCATATAGACTTCATTGGACAAGATTCACAAGAACAGCCTTGGAAGACAATTCCTCGATGAAAATTTCCATCCAGGTACCAACATATTTTTTATGGCTACAGTTATTCATGTGGAAAATTTGGTCATAAAGTTGTAGAATGTCGCACGTACCCTAGGAACGAATACAATTCCAGGAGATCTGTCAAATATGAACCTCCCAGGGCTCAGCGAAATATCAATAGATTTGAACATTTAAGAAATAATATTGAATGTTACAAATGTCGAAACTTTGGACACATAGCCAAAGACTGCAGACTTGAAACCCTCCAGAATAATATTCGAAGCCACAGAATGAACAAACATGGAAGAGGAAGAAGAATTATAATTGTGCTCTCGCTCTCAAGGCTCAAAAGAACAAAGATGTGTGGTATGTTGATAGCGGTTGCTCAACGCATATGACTGGAGATAGAAATAAATTTGTATCTTTGAAAGAGAAGAAGGATGGAACCGTGTCCTTTGGAAATGATGGATCTTCAAATGTTATAGGATCAGGTACTGTCACTCTCGGAAGCAAAGATGTTCTAGCCAAGAATGTTCTATTGGTTGAAAACATGAATGAAAATCTGCTCAATGTTGGACAAATGTGTGATCAAGGACACACAATACTATTCAACTCCAGGAAATGTGAAATCAGGAAAGGCGTGTATGGTGAAATTGCGGCTACAGCTGGATGAAGCAACTAAAGCATGTCTAATAGCTAAAGAGGATCATACGATAATTAGTAGCAATAATGATTGACTAAGTAAGAATTTTGCTGCAAAGGTGCAAAGTAATTTAGAGATGTCTTTACTTAGTTGCAAATTGAGCATTGACAACTCATCTAAGGATGTGGATCAAAGGTTGTACAGATCTATGATTAGTAGTCTTCTATATGTAACAGCCTCCCGACCAAATGTTATGCAAGCAGTTGGACAAGTAGCAAGATTCCAAGCAGCACCAAAAGAATCACATATTAAATATTCGCCAGCATAGGAATATCTTTTCCAGAAGCTTGGGATTCTCCCAAGTTCTCATTAGATTTTCCCTTTTCAGAATATAAAGGGGGAGTGGAAGTGTGTACAGGTTTGCAGGACGATTGTGTGTCAGCGGGAGTGAAAGTGTGTACAGGTCCGCAGGATGGTTATGTTTCAGGGGGAGTTACCCTTTTCCATTGATGTCAAAGGGGGAGAGAATTTTGTAGGAAGAGGTGTCATGATCACAGAGGGAGTACTTGTGTTGCCATCAATGCCAAAGGGGGAGATTGTTGATCAGCGGTTGTCATTGATGTCAACCCAAGCAGCACCAGGGGCTAACCCAATATTTCATGGGAATTTTGACCTACCAAATTAATATATTCTAGGTCAATAATGCTTTTGATGGCTTCTACTTGTCGAGATGTTTCCATTGATATATGGCACGCCATGTAATTCTTCACGATTTGAAGTTTGTACCCCAGTTAGTGGGCTAAAACCCCATGGGGTTGGGGCATGGGTCATTGAAAAGTCATAATTAATATTTTTTAAGCTCCTAAGATCCATCCCACGTTCACTTGTTGAAGCCCCTCTCAACTCAAGCATTCATATAAATTGTGATCTTCATTTCCTCCTTATGCAGGGGATTTGGCCATCTGAAAAAGGTCATCGTTGACTTTTCGCTCTAAATTTTTTTCTACAAAGGCGCAAAAGCTAAAATTTTTATGAGGCGAAGCCAAAATCCTGAGGAAGCTGCAGTAAAAATTTCAGATCAAGTTTCACAATATTTTTGGAGATATGATCTGTGGAAGTAAGGGTTTTTGCAGGATCCTGAAATTCATCTCAAAGAAGTGACTTTGGTAAAATCGTCATAACTCTCTCTCTGAGTATTAGATTGGAATTCCGTAAAAAGTGGAAGATAGTGCACAATCTTTGGTTTTCTCTCTGTCAATTTCAGAGGAAAATTAAGAAAAGTGACACATGGAATTCCGTACAAGTGCGCTCTGCTGAAACATTCCATAATTAGGGAAATGTGAGAAATTGGGTATAACTCTCTCTTGAAGAATCCAAATTGGGTCAGACATGTAGCATTAGAAAGAATACTTAGAGGACTAATATAGGATAGAAAATCAGATATTGAGGATCTGAAATAACATAGATACACCAGATTCAATATCGAGCTCCTAGAAGGCAAGAAAAAGCTAGATCATGTGTTGTCAAGGATTGCAAAGGACCAGACTTTCTACTGCAGAAAAGCAAAACAAGGTGCGGCAGAGGGTAGCATGACAAGAGAAGAAACCAAGGTGCATAACAGCAGCAAGAATTTCATCATATGAAGTCTTCAAATGGGCAGCACTACATACAATCATTGTAAAGGTATCATTGTACTTAGTCATTGTAAATACATTATTGTATAAATTGTACTAGTGTCTATCTGCCAAGGGTTGAAGAGGCAGTGTTGGGAGGTCTAGGATCATCATTAGGTGGTTGTGTCAAAGTTGGGGTTATGGTCTAGTATATCTTCTTCTACATCATTCTATATCATTGTAAAGTGGACCATTTTCCCTGGTACGGGAGTCCATTCTTCTTTTATTCTTCTATAGGGTGGTAGGGTGGTGCTAGGGTGAGTTGTAGCTCATTGGGTGTTGGGGCATCTGTTCAGTTGACTACTGAAGAATCTCGGGTGTTGGAGCATCCATCCAGTGGGAGCTGGAGAAGAATGCTTTTCTAGATTCTAGGAAGTTGGAGCTTTATTTTCAATTGGAGTTGAAAAGAATTATTAGAAAAGCATTAGGTGGTTTTTGTCCCGGAGTGGGTTTCCACCTTAAAAACTGTGTGCATTTGTGTTCCTCTTGTTTGCTGCTATACAAACACTGATAATAATTGAAGATTAACTAATGCTCTAATTGAAATAAATACTGATTCACCCCCCCTCTCAGTATTTCCAACAAGAGAATAGTACAAATCATATTGCAGATGTTCCTTTGCACTACCCAGAGCCTAAGCCTTTTGGTACAAGTTTAATATGACTTCAAGTCTTATACAAAATTTCTCAATTTATAGATTTCAATAATGAGCATGTGGAATTTTGGAGTTCTCAACATCCCACTGAGGGATAGTTGTAAGAATTTACCTATTTTTCGGAACGTTTTCTCCTTCAGTGGATATGACACATAGTGGATCCATACCTTGGTGCAACAGTTCCTTACCTCGGGATGTTTGCACAAGATTCAGGGCAAGTGAACACACAACACTAGTGGCTTTAGTTTGGGAGGAGAGCTACAAGTATGTAGAAGAGATTGAGTGCACATGCATTATGTTCCTTTGCGCTACCCAGAGCCTGAGACTTTTTATACTAGCATTATTGGATGAGGTGTTGGTGGAAGTGATGATGGTTTAGAAGATGCAACCACAAGTATTGTGTTGAATCCTCGTGGGAGGTGATTACAAAACAAGATGCCTTTGCCATGTTCCAAATATATAAAATTAGCACATGCAAAGAGAAAAATGGTGAATGTGAAATGGTTAGGTTCGATATTTGTTTTTTTCATATCACATTAAAAATCCAGTGCCTCCTCGTAAAATCCTTGCCTCGTATAATCAACCACCATTACAGACGATTACACCACATTTGGTTTAGACATTTACTTAGGTAGGTAGGGTGCCCCTATCCCCCTTCTCCCTATATATTAATCTGGTCAGATCTTCTTTCTTCTATGATATTGGTTCCTCTCTTTCTCTCTCTCTCTCTCTCTCTCTCTCTCTCTCTACCCTCCAATCCTCTCACTATATCCCTCCCTATCTCCTTCTCTCTCTCCCCCTTCCAATTTTGTGTCACTCTCTCCCTCTCTTACCCTTTTCTACCTCTATCACTCCTCTCCCTCTCCATCTCTTTCTCTATATTCCTTCTCTCCCAGCTCCTTCAGTTTATCTCCATCTCTCCTTTGTGACTCCCCCTATCTCTCCACCTCTATCACTCTATGTCTTTGTTCTTCCTTCTCATATATATCTAGAGTTAATATATATCATCATATATTAATATATATTACAATATAACAAATTTCATATTGTATTAATTCAAATTTATTAAATTTAATAATATTAATGTTATAATATATTAATATGACTATTAGAATTAATAATAATAATAATTTAATATTGATTTTAGGGTTAATAATGTTTTTTTTGCATGGTATTAATAATAATTTGGCCAATGGTATTTGATTCATAGGCTTCACCTAAATAAAACCTCTTTTTTGAGTGTTAGTAAATATAAAGAGGATTATGGAGTAAATATAAAAAGATGTTTTATTTATTTACCATATTTCTGCTTTATTTATATTTTATTTATTTACCATACCTCTATCATTTACCATGGTATTTGGCTCATAGGCTTGGTATATAATTATATGTTGATTTCTAATCCTATTTGATATATTTTTATTTATTTACCATACATCTTTTATAAATATGATATTTGGCCCATGGTATTAAAATGGTATTTTTCCCATATGCTTCACCTAAATAAGACCTCTTGCTTGAGTTTCCTTAAATATAAAGAGGTTTATGGAGTAAATATAAAAAGAGGTTTTATTTATTTTCCATACCTCTTTTTTTAGTGTTCTTAACCCTCTTTATATTTTAAACTTATAGTGTGTTTATACATAATAATAATTAGATTGATTTTTAAATAGTGTGACATTAGATTACAAATGTTAAATATTTAAGAGTTTAAGTTTTTACTTGATATCTACCCCATATTGGACTACAAACTCATAATCATGTTTGTTTAGTGAAATGTTTAATGCAAACCCTTACACATTTTATGAGTGTACTTCCAATTTTAAAATCCTTACGATAAATAGTGTTTTTTTCATTTTCCCTCCTAAAAATTTTGTGGAGCTATCAAAACACTAAATCCTTTTTTTTATTATTTAAAAAATTGATAAATAGTGTTTTTTTCATTTTCCCTCCTAAAAGTTTATCAAAGCTATCAAAACACTAAAAACTCTTGACACTCTTATTAAGCTTCTTCATTGTTTTGTGGACATTGAATTTATTTCTGAAAACACTAAAACCTCTTGACACTCTTACTAAGATTCTTCATTGTTTTGTGGACAATGAATTTATTTCTAAATTCCAAATCCAGTGGATGTTAGCAACTATGAAGTCCGTTAAAAAGTTTTCACATTAAGATAGTTTTTCTCCCTCACGAGCTCAACATAATCAACATTTTCTTACATTTTTCCATATACAGGTAATATTATTTTGGTACATTTATGTATCTAAACTTCTATTTTAAGTTGTCTCTACTTCAAACCCCCAATATTTTATGTAGAACAGAAGATGATAATTAGTTTCTTTGTCAGGATTTCAATAATATAATGCTCAGGACGATGCCATGAGGTTTTGTTGTTGTATTTTTTGAAATGAAGAGATTAAATCATTGATTTTAAGTAGAAATCTTGAAAGAAATGAGACATCAAGGCTGCTGCAATGGAAAGGGGAGATTTTGATCCAGAGAACCTTTTGCAAGTTGATATCCCCATTGAGGCTCCGTGCACAAACACTACATATTGGATTTTTTTACTTGCAAATAATTTTATTACATAATTTCTATAAAAGAAATATTTTGTGGTGAGTAAAAAAATCCCTAGTTTCTTTTTGCCTCAATTTTTCCTGATTGAAATATTAATTGTGCTTGGTTTCCTTTAGTAAAACCTAATTCTTCTTAGTTGCCATGAATAAAAATTTGATTTGGTTTTGTCCTTGTGTGTAAGTTTCCAGTTAAAGTGAAGCATCCAGTTTCATTCGGGGAATTTTGAGGTCTAAAATGGGCCTCCTAAGAAAATTTTACAACCAAAATAAACTTTATAAGAACCAATAGGATACAAGATGATGATGTCAACCATGGGGGATGATTCAATATTTTTCAAGTAAAAGGGTAAAAAGATTAAAAATTAATAAAATAATAAAACTACTTTTCCAACTCGTATTTTCAACTTATCTCCCAAATTTTTTCTTAAATTTAGAGCAAGATTACTCGTTGGATGCAAAATTTAATTCCGCATCCAAGGAGTACCCATGTTGCATACTTTTGATGAACTTTGCTAAGTGAAAAATGGGAAATACATGAAAAAATGTTATTGCAATCACGTTTTTCATGTATTTCACATTTTTCGCTTAGCAGGGTCCATCGAAAGTATGCAACATGGGTACTCCTTGTATGAGGAATTATATTTTGCATCCAACGAGTACTCCCGCTCGAAATTTGAGTAAAAACTTTGGCAGATAAGTTGAAAATACGAGTTGAAAAAGTAGTTTTTTCTTTTTTCCCTCTAAAATTTGATGACGTCATCAAATTTGATTTTATTATTTCCACTATTATTCTATAATTTCCTTACGAGGCCCATTTTAGACCTCAAAATTCCCCTAATGGATGCTCTTTACAAATTTTTTTACCCAAATCCTTGAGCACCATAATTTTTTGAGGGAAAGGAAAATAATCACACACAGACAATATTTTTCGACATTCTACAAGAATGAAATTTTCTTTGCTGAAAATATCATCATTTGAATATTAAGTTTCTTAAATGAGTATGGTTGATTCCTCACCCCAGATCCATAGACCATAATAATGGTTTAGAAGGTTGTCTCAGAAAATGTTGAGAAATCACTGCATGCAACCAACATGTTGTAAGAATTTGATCACATTTGGAGATAACTCACTTTAGTGATGTTGATTTCCCATGGTTTACTGAGCATTTTTCCATGATCATTAAACCCTTAATGTATTTTTTATTGTTTTTTTCTGGGTTCACTTCTTAAGATCATAATACCATAGTTTACAATTTGTCTTCTTTGTGTATTCTTCTAATACATAGAGTATACTCAGATTCCAGGATTTAAAAATATTGCATTTCTTTCAACTGAATATATAGAGATATTTGTAGCTTATAACCTTTTTGTAGTTTGGTTTTTAAGAACTTTTGTATTTTTCCTTTTGTGGAGACATAGAAGCCTATTAATTTAAACAATGGAATTTATTTTCCTACAACATGAAATGTATGATTGAGGAGTGCTCTTCAACTAAACAAGCTAAAAAGTATTTTATTGTTCTTGAACCTTAAGACTGTAAACCATCCCACAATCATTCGCTCACGATATGGAAGCCCAAATCGAATACCTTTATCCACGAAAAGACTTGTTTCTCTACCTTGGTAGGAAACTTGGGAGCATCTCTAAATTTTTATTGATGGAAATATTCTATTAATGCATTGTTAAAAATTAGAAGAACATATGCTGAAGTATAGTTAAAATACTACTAAATTTGTTGTTCACCCATCTAATAGAATGGGTAACATCTATATTTTTGAAATTTACTTCAAATGAGTATATATTTAAAATGCTTGAAACTATCTTTTTTGGTAATGCTTGACTAGTAGGTTTCTAGAAAAAAATAATGAGGGGAAAATCTATAAGATGTTGTATAGATTTAGTAGAAATTCCAAAACTATAGTCTCCCTACATATCCCTTGTTTTTGTAGTAAAAGGAAATTTGAAATAAATATTGTAGTATATTGTCCAAAAGTTACTCAACAGGTTTCCTCAACCCATGATATATAATATATCAATGGTTTTCTAAATATTCCTTCAAGTTAAATTCAATATAAAAAATTATAAGTTAGAACCACAGATATGTGGCACGTAGTTGTTTATTTTTTTCTTATGCTTTAGTTTTTCTATGTGAATGGGTGGGGGATGGGGAGGATGTGGAGTAATCTCGAATTCTTTATTTTCAACTTATTTTTCTTTGTCTAATAAACTCATCATACTAATAGATATATTTAGGAGATAGGTGCATACTAGCAGTTGAAGATCTGTAATAGACAGCACTAGGAATTGGGATTACTTGAAAAAAAGAGGCCAATATTCCCTAAGCCTTGAAGGAATTACTTGCTTCTAGAAAGTTTCCAATACAAGATCCAGTTTGGTCTCCTATGACCCCTCTAAAACAATCTTGTATCAACTTGGATAAGCTATTAAGTCTCCCTAGGAAAATCTATGACCTTAGTGTGTTAATCATGTTGGAGGTCTTGGCTGAGGAGATACTATTTGTATGTATGCACATGCAAGAGCATTAATTGGAAATTTCAATGGAGTGGCCTTTCCGCCTTATGTGATGGAATGATGAGATGCATATCTACTTCAAAAAATAGTTGTAAAGGGAAGATTTCTCTTTGAACATAAAGGAAAGGAATTTTCGGCTTGGAATTTCAACTACAGGAGTATCTTAAATGAGTACAATTGGGGTTCCATGGTTCTTCAAGAATAATGATCTTTTTATGTAGCATTGTTTTCCCGTTTATACCCCCAATGAGGTAGGTTCTTAAAAAAAATCTTCTCTGATCATATTGGCTTATTTTCTTGATGATTTTAAGGTTCAAGGACTATTGGAAAAGATGCATGGCTTGGATGAAGGAAATTATTTAAGCTACTAGATGATCTATTTAATATAGTTGAATAAAAATAAGTTGTGTGCCCTCAATTGGTTGGTTATTTCCTCAAATATTGGGCTAAGTGCAAGTGACCCACCACATGACAAAACCCATATCTAAATAGTACTCTCTAATGGTTAAGTTTTTGAGTATAGTCTTGGTTTCTTCAAGGATGGATTTTTTCCAAACAACTACATATATCCTTGACTTATTTTTGACAACCAACTATACTTAGTGTATTAACACCATTTTTTGAAAAAAAAAAATTATAAATTCATCGTTGCAGGTGATATGATTTTTTTTGTCCTTGATGAAAATTATCATGGCATTTTCTTTCATGTTTCTATCATTTCAATGGTTGGTACATTGTACGTAAGTTTTTATTTCTTATTTTTCTCCATTAAGGTAGATTGGGATTCTAGACTTTATGCTCGCTTTTCTATCTATGTTTTTCCTTTATGCACTAGAACTATGCATGGTTGTCAATTAAAGATAATGGTTATCAAGAAACACTGTGAAATTTAAGCATGCTACTCCATTAATGAGAAAATATCCTATCACAGTTCATTAGATTGGTGGCATTATGGATAGTCTAAAATTGACCAATCCAAAAATTGACCAATGTCACTTTAATGTACAATGGATTTCATATTTGTTTAATGTACTTTAAATGTGTTCAAATTAGTATATTTTCATTGTTGATTATTTTTTTCTTGTCATATTTATTTTTCCCACTCTAATCCTATTCTCTATGGATCTTTTTTTTATTCCCCTAGATCTATTCTATAAATGTAGAGGAGGGATGAAGTGTCTTTTTGTAATGTGTAGATTTTTTTTCTTTGAGGTGCTTGTCTTCACACCCCTTTGCTAGTTGAAGTAATTGTGGGAGGACATAGTTTTCATTGAGAGGTAGAGAGTGCTTTCCTTGTATCCTTACAATTACATCATCGGAATGCTTGGTGTGTATTTGGAAGTGTCTGAATGACCCTTTGATATTTTGTTGGTGTAACATATATTAGCCAAGCTTTATACTTACGATTTTTAACATTTGTTTAGTGGTTACATTTCAGGATCATTGTTATTTATTGTTATATTTTAACATCTTTAATTAATTAATAACAAGAATCACTCCCAATTAGTTTTCTAGACCCCGTAGCCAGTAGGATTCAAGCATGTAGCTCATTATTTATAATTGCATCATATATATATACCCATTGTATTTGGCTTTTTGGCATGGAAATCAATCTTTTAGAGGCATATTTTTATGCCGTCACAACATATTTACATGATTCACAAGGTGAGAAATAAATATTTGGTGTAATTGCATATTTTAGATTTGATAATTCTAGGTCATTTATAGGCTATCATATTCTTTAACATTTCACTTCTAATTGAGTATTTAACTGAAAATATTGAGTATCTTATACATGGCTATTTTTCCCTCCACCCACTTTTCATAACTTCCATAACCATTAGGTACAAACTTCGATCATATTTTACTTGTTTAGTAAAATATTTCCAAGACTTTACAAAGTTTTATAATTTATTGAAAGTTGTAGAATTTAGAATTTATAAAGTTTCAAGATCCATTTTTTTTAAATTTAATTCTTTAAAGGGTGTTATCTCAATGGAACAACACCTGGTTTACAAGAAGAAGATGAGTAGTTTGATTCCATCATGCCCTGATATTTATATGGAATGGAGATGATCAATATTTAGTGACAGAGACTCTTTTGACTATCCCCAATGAGTTTATGGTGACATTTTTCGACCCTCACCAAAATATGAAATGTTGACGGTAAATGAACGCCACCATATATATGCATCAATAGTGATGACCATGAAAGGTCCATCACCATAAATAGATGTTTCTCATATGAAACTATGACAATCACTATCTGTCATTATAATCATTACTCATGACGGACCTTGAATGTCACCACAACACTTATACTTTTGACGAGGCCACATTTGGTGAATTTCACTTTTTTGGCAACGAAGGTTAAGTTCCATCACCATTTCTCATATGAAATGGCGATGGTCACTATCCGTCATTATAAACCATTTTTGGTGATAGACCTTGAATGTCACCACAACACCTATACTTTTGGTGACACCACCTTTTGTGATGTTCAATTTTTGGTGATAGACACTCTTTTGACCGTCACCAATGAGCTTATGGTGACATTTTTCAACCCTCACAAGTGTCATTTTTTCTTGTAGTGTAATTAAGGATCAAACATTGGTGGTATTGTTGTAATATGTTAAATTCTTGTTTGTATTGAATCAAGTATTTGTTGTAAAATATCAATCAATGTGTTGTATATTGGAAATTACAGGTATGGTAAATATGGGAAAACTATTGGTGCTTTGCATGTAAATCTACAAAACATATCAAAACTACTCTTATTTTATCTTTTCATTATAATGATCATGATGTTTTGAGTTTGAGTGTTTGAGGATGGCCACGGGCGTTCCCTCAAATTGGAAGTTTGGTGTTGGAATTCAGTGTGGATTTTCCATTCAAGAATCATATAGCAACTGGAATATGAAAGTTACATTCCAAAATAAACCTTTTTGGGGGATTACTAGTGGTGATTTATACATATTTCGATGTTGTAAATTTTCTCCAAATTATAGCTAATATATTGTACCACATGTGAAGAACACAATGGGAAGGGAATTGTCTTTGCAATTTATCCAATTATATTGTAGTGATCAATAAATATAAGAAAAACATTAATAATATGATAACGACTAGTTGGCATATTAATATTTGATAATGGACCCAAATAGTAGTTCTTATTTGAAGAAATTCTCATCATACTTGGGCATTCTTGACATCATCAACCTCTAGCCCTGGACTTATTCACTTAGCATTCTACATTATCTGGTTATATACATGTATATGAGGCTATCCTATTATTGTATACTTTTTACTTCATTTCATTTTATTTTAGACTACACTTTGGCATTTTCTATGATTTTTGTTTGCAATCCCACATTGTATAAGTAATCTACAACTTGATATTTTTAGCATGTAACTTAGTTGGCATGATTGTGCTTAATATTTCTTTGAATTTTGAATACTAATTTTACTAAGGTTTTATTTTCTATGTCGATGTTTTATTTTCTTTGTTTATACAGCTCATTTGGCCACATAGAAGCCATTATTGCCCAACTGAAGAAAACTCGTTCAATTTTCTTGCTTTTATAGGGGGGAATGACATTGACATTATTGTTTATGTTGAGGTATATATCGTATAAATACTTTATAGTATACTTTAGTTTATATTCTAGTGTTCATCACCTTTCATGTCTTATACTCTGCATTGTATCTTCTTTCTTTTTTAGAAAAGGAACTCAGTATTGATGGTAAGAAGCATGAATTGAAGAAAGAGGAGAACAATAACACTGAAGCGAAAAAATGCAAATTAAAGAGAGAGAGAGAGAAAAGAATAGGTCTAGTGGTACTTGTAGAGTCAATATCCCACATAAGAGACACACATATAGATTGACAGTCAAGTCTTCAGAGTTGGTAAATTCACCTACAATGCCTTGGCAACACAATGATAATGTTTTGAAGTGATGAAACAATATTTCATGTGTAAATTGTACTCCAACCAATATTAAGTTGGAAACTCATATTGTAATACGTGATATTCTATATAATATAATTTATATGGTTGAAATTATTTATAGTTGCACTTGATATTATTTAGTATTGTAATTAACATATGTAACTTTGTGTTTTCATATTAGGTGAACATGTAAATTGTATGTCGTTTTTTTTTTAACGTAGTTGCAAAATCATACTAATTAATTTATGTAGATTTACAGTGAACAAATAAAATCAATCTAAAACTAATAAATTAGTAGTTTATGTTTATTAATAAATATACTACTAAATTATTTGCTTATAACAATTGTTAAGGAAAGTAAATGAAATGAATATAAACTACTAAAGTAGTCATTAATATAATGAATATGAAACTACCAAAAAAATATAAATGACTACTATAAATGATAATTTTTTGATTACAAATGACGACTAAATTTTACATATATACGACTATTAGTAGCTAATTTACAGTATCTTATAACACGACCATAATTTAGTCATATTTCTTTGGTCATTAATTGGTTTCAAATGATAATTAGAACTAGTTTAGAATGAGTAATAATTGTTTAGTAGTTAGAAAATAGTTGTGTTTCTTGGGCCCTGAATCGGCTACCTGTTATGCATTCGTGCCCTATCTGACGTCATGCATTTGTAGCCTAATCTCGATCTACAGCCAGGCAGCATGGCTACCACAGAGCTGGATCTGAGGTCGCCTTCTCCTTCAGAAACAACTGCAACATCAAATAGCCAGCAACCAGATGAAGATTCAGTTGTTTTTGCCTCTCTCATAAGATCTCTGGGACCCCAACAAGCCAGACCAGTAGCCACAAAGTTTGTCAAAAAGCTGGAATCCATTCTAGAAATCTCCTTACCTCCATCGGTGCTAAGGAAAGCCACAATCACTCTGGTAGAAAGAGGACTAGTGGGTCAATTCACAGGATTATGGTCATCACCCAAAACAGTGCAGAAATGGGTAGAGAGTAACTAGATCCAGTTTATACAAGGGAAAATCGCCATAAGATTTTGTGGCCAGGGATACTACACCTTTCATTTTGAGACTAAAAGTGATTGAGATCTTTTATTTCGAAGCGGGCCTTACTTCATGGATACAAGGGGCTTGTATCTAAACTGATGGACTCTAAATTTTGATCTAGAACTAGACATCCCCAATGCAATACCAGTATGGGTAAGATTTCCGCACCTCCCTTTACAGTTCTGGAGCGATGACTCGGTTCGTGCAATAGTAAATGGAGTGGGAAAATACATCGACAAAAGAAAACCCAAAGACAACATGAAAGCATGCGCAAGAATCTATGTTGAGGTGGATCTAGGAAAGGGCCTCTCGGAAGCAGTCAAAATCAAGGTGGACAACTAGATCCACATTCAGCAGCTGGAATACAAAAAAATCCCCTTCAAATGTAAGGTATGTCACGAATATGGTCATTTCGCCAATAGATGTTGTAAAAGAGAAGAACCTGAAAAAAACATTGAAGAAACATCAGATCCAAAATGCGAACAAGTAAAAAATAAAAAGACTGCATCTAAACCCTCCTCTGGCTCCCATCCCCCTCCTTCACCGGGATCTCCCCTCCCCTCTCAACCAACCTACCTCATGGGGACAAATCCTTTTGACATCCTCACTTCAGCTCTCATCCCTTCTGACCCGATCACCACCTCCTCCCCCATTCACACCCTCATCTCATTTTCCATTCCTACCCCTCCTGGTTCCCCTCCTCAGGCGGACAAGCCTCTCCCCCAAAACCCAGACTGAATCCTCACAAGAAACCAAACAAAAGAAACCCCTCAAAACGTTGAGAATATAAAAAAAGTTGGAAGGAGATCAAACAAAGAAATAAGAGATGAAGTGTTGATCAGTGGTTGTCATTGATGTCAACCCAAGCAGCACCATGGGCTAACCCAATATTGCATGGGAATTTTGACCTACCAAATTAATATATTCTAGGTCAATAATGTTTTTGATGGTTTCTACTTATTGAGATGTTTCCGTTGATATATGGCATGCCATGTAATTCTTCACGGTTTGAGAGACATTCATGTTTGAAGTTTGAACCCCCAGTTATTGGGCTAAAACCCCATGGGGTTGGGGCATGGGTCATTGAAAATTCATAATTAATATTTTTTAAGCTCCTAAAATCCCTCCCACATTCACTTGTTGAAGCCCCTCTCAACTTAAGCATTTATATAAATTGTGATCTTCATTTCCTCCTTAGGCAATGGATTTGGCCATCTGAAACAGGTCATCATGGAATTTGTGCTCTAAATATTTTTCTATAAAGGTTCCGAAGCTGAAATTTTTATGAGGTGAAGCCGAAATCCCGAGGAAGCTACTGTAAAAATTTTAGATCAAGGTGCACAATATTTTTGGAGATATGATCTGTGGAAGTCATGGTTTTTTCAGGCTTCTAAAATTCATCTCAAAGAAGTGACCTTGGTAAATTCATCATAACTCTCTCTCTGAGTATCGGATTGGAATTCTGTGAAAAAATGAAGATATTGCATAGTCTTTAATTTTCTCTCTATCAATTTCAGATCCAAATGAATAAAAATTGACACGTGGCATGCCATACAAGTTCGCTCTGCTGAAACAGTCCATAATTAGGGCATTATGAGAGATTGGGTATAAATCTCTCTTGAAGAATCAAAATTGAGTCAAAACTATGGCTTTGGAAATACAACTCAGAGGAATACTACAGGACCAAAAATCAGATATTGAGGATCCAAAATAACAGAGATACACCAGATTCAATATCGAGCTCCTAGAAGGCAAGAAAAAGCTAGATCATGTGTTGTCAAGGGTTGCAAAGGACTAGACTTGCTATGGCAGAAAATAAAAGCAAGGTGTAGCAGAGGGTAGCATGACAAGAGAAGTAACCAAGGTGCATAACAACAGCAAGAATTTCATCATATAAATTCTTCAAGTGGGCAGCACTGCATACAATCATTGTAAAGGTATCATTGTACTTAGTCATTGTAAATACATTATTGTACAAATTGTACTAGTGTCTATCTGCCAATGGTTGAAGAGGCAGTGTTGGGAGGTCTAGGATCATCATTAGGTGGTTGTTTCAAAGTTGGGGTTATGGTCTAGTATATCTTCTTCTTCTACATCATTCTATATCATTGTAAAGTGGACCATTTTCCCTGGTATGGGAGTCCATTCTTCTTTTATTCTTCTATAGGGTGGTAGGGTGGTGCTAGGGTAAGTTGTAGCTCATTGGGTGTTGGGGCATCTGTTCAGTTGACTACTAAAGAATCTTTGGCATTGGAGCGTCCATCCAGTGGGAGCTGGAGAAGAATGCTTTTCTATATTCTAGGAAGTTGGAGCTTTATTTTCAATTGGAGTTGAATATTAAATAATTATTAGAAAATCATTCGGTGGTTTTTGTCCTGGAGTGGGTTTCCACCTTAAAATTGTGTGCATTTTTGTTCCTCTTGTTTTCTGATATCATTGTACAAACACTGATAATAATTGAAGATTAACTAATTCTCTAATTGAAAGGAATACTGATTCACCCCCCCCCCCTCTCATTATTTCCAACAATTGGTATCAGATCTTGGTTCCTTCAATAGTAGTTTAAAAACTAGAAGGAGGACATGGAGCATACCAAGAATGGTGTACCTCTATTCAATGAAAATAATTATGCACTCTGGAAAGGAAGAATGGAGGTCTATCTCTTGGCGCAAGGTTACGAAGTATGGGACATTGTTCAAAATAGATTTACATCAACCACGGATGAACAAGGTAAGAAGAACTTGGTAAATGATGCAAAAGTAAAGAATATTATTATCAGTGGACTTATTGAATCTGCTTATCATAAGGTTTTGGGTTGTAAAACTGCCAAAAATGTATGGGACAAGCTTGATAATATATATGCAGGTGACTCAAATGTGAAAGAAGCAAAGCTTAAAATCTATAGAGAAAAATTTGAGCAACTCAGAATGAAAGAAGATTGCAACATTGTTGCATACTTCCAATACGTTGATGAAATAACCAATACTCTGGAAGGATTGAGAGAGCCAGTTGATGAGAAGACTATTATATGGAAGATTCTTAGAATGTTACCAAGGAGATTCAACCCAAAGGTATTGGTCTTAGAATACAGTGCAAATCTGGACAAACTCAACAAAGAGGAATTACATGGAATTCTCATAGCATATGAAATGAGACTTGATGAAGAAGAGGGTACTTCGCATCTAGAAACTGCATTCGTTGCATCTAAGAAAACCAATAAGTATAAACAACCTTCAATTGAAAAGACATGCACCTGCAAGTGTGAAGAAAAGGGAGATGATCAAGAAGGTCTTTCAGATGAAGAATATGCTTACTTCACGAGAAAAATAAAAATTAGTAAGGGAAAATTCAAAGGTAAACTTCCATTGATATGTTTCAGTTGTAATGAGGTTGGGAATTTTGCACCAAAATGTCCAAACAGAAGTAATGGCAACTCAAAAGGAAAGAAAGGCTTTAAGAAATTCAACAAGAAAGGATCCAAAAGGAACTTTCTCTCTAAAGAAGATATCTCATCATCTGATGAAGACAATGACAGTGAAGAAGAAGCCAATGAGAGAGTATTTTTTTATGGCCAAGCACAATAAACAAGAGGTATCAAAAAATGAAGAAGAAGGATGGACCATAGAAGAATTTTATGAGGAAGCAATCAAGCTTATAAAAGATCTCAAGGTGGAGAAGATCAGTTCCAATACTATTGAAGATCAAGTTCAAGGTCTCAAAATTGAAGTTGAAGAACACAAATGCATTGAAGAGTCACTTCAAAAGAAGTTGGAAGAAAGAAACCAAGAAAGGGAAGAATTAGAAGTCGAAGTAGTCTCACTATGTGAGGAAGTGAAGAAAGGAAAAAATATCCAAAACTATGCCAACAACTCAAGGGCATTGGAAGAACTCATCAACAATCAACGATCTTACAACGAAAAAATTGGCATCAGATACAAAGAAGAAGAAGCAGGAACTTCTACAACAAAATACAATGAACCTATGAGATCTGACATGCACGTAGACTTCATTGGAAAAGATTCACAAGAACAACCTTGGAAGACAAATCCTCGACGAAAATTTCCATCCAGGTACCAACATATTTTTTATGGCTACTGTTATTCATGTGGAAAATTTGGTCATAAAGCTATAGAATGTCACACGTACCCTAGGAACGAATACAATTCCAGGAGATCTGTCAAATATTAACCTCCCAGGGCTTAGCGAAACATCAATAGATTTAAACATTTAAGAAATAATATTGAATGTTACAAATGTTGAAACTTTGGACACATAGCCAAAGACTACAGACTTGAAAATCCTCTAGAAGAATCTTCGAAGCCACGAAATGAACGAACATGGACGAAGAAGAAGAATGATAATTGTGCTCTCGCTTTCAAGTCTCAAAAGAACAAAGATGTGTGGTATGTTGAAAGCGGTTTCTCAACGCATATGACTGGAGATAGAAATAAATTTGTATCTCTCTAAGAGAATAAGGATGGAACCGTGTCCTTTGGAAATGATGGATCTTCAAATGTTATAGGATCAGGTACTGTCACTCTCGGAAGAAAAAATGCTCTAGCCAAGAATGTTCTATTGGTTGAAAACATGAATCACAATCTGCTCAGTGTTGGAAAAATGTGTGATCAAGGACACACAATACTATTTAACTCCACGAAATGTGAAATCAGGAAGGACGTGTATGGTGAAATTGTGGCTACAGCAAGTCGAGCTCCAAACGACATATATGTTCTAGATGAAGCAACTAAAGCATGTCTAATAGCTAAAAAGGATGATACAATAATTGGTAGCAATGATGATCAACTAAGTAAGAATTTTGCTACAAAGGTGCAAAGTGATTTCGAGATGTCTTTACTTGGTGAGCTGACATACTTCTTAGGGCTTCAAATATCTCAGCAAGAGAAAGGAATATTTATATGTCAAGCCAAGTACATCAAGGAAATGCTCAAGAAATTTAAAATGAAAGATTGCAAACCCATCCTTACTCCAATGGTAACAGGTTGCAAATTGAGCATAGACGACTCATCTAAGGATGTGGATCAAAGGTTGTACAGATTCATGACACAGTTTTCATATGCATGAACCTCCACCGTATGTTACAAGAAGTGAAAGTAGTAAGATTCCAAGCAGCACCAAAAGAATCACATATTAAATATTCGCTAGCATTGGAATATCTTTGCTAGAAGCTTGGGATTCTCCCACCATTACAGGTACTGCATTGAGCAAAGGGGAAAGCAAAGCAGATTACAAGTTTGGCATGGACGGTCAGGTATTGTGAGGAAGTGTGTATAGGTCCGTAGGATGGTTGTGTTTCAGGGGGAGGTACCCTTTGCCATTGATGTCAAAGGGGGAGAGAATGTTGTAGGAAGAGGTGTCATGATCACAAGGGGAGTGCTTGTGTTTCCATCAATGCCAAAGGGGGAGATTGTTGATCAGCAGTTGTCATTGATGTCAACCCAATATTGCATGGGAATTTTGACCGCCCAATTAATATATTCAGTCAACAATGCTTTTGATGGTTTCTACTTGTCGAGATGTTTCCATTGATATATGGCATGCCATAATTCTTCAATGGCTTGAGATATTCATGTTTGAAGTTTGTACCTACGCAGTGACAAAAGCTCATGGGTTAGGGTACAATACTGAAAAGTCATAATTAATATTTTTTAAGCTCCTAAAATCCCTCCCACGTTCACTTGTTGAAGCCCCTCTCAACTTAAGCATTTATATAAATTGTGATCTTCATTTCCTCCTTAGGCAAGGGATTTGACCATCTCATTGTGGCATTTTCGCTCTAAATTTTTTTCTACGAAGGTTGCGAAGATGAAATTTTTATGAGGTGAAGCCGAAATCCTGAGGAAGATTCTATAAAAATTTCAGATCAGGGTGCGCAATATTTTTGGAGATATGATCTGTGGAAGTTAGGGTTTTTGCAAGCTCCTGAAATTCATCTCAAAGAAGTGACCTTGGTAAATTCGTCATAACTCTCTCTCTGAGTATCAGATTGGAATTACGTGAAAATTGGAAGATAGTGCACAGTCTGTAATTTTCTTGCTATCAATTTCAGAGCCAAATTAAGAAACAGTGACACATGGAATGAATCCAAATTAAATTTTAGTTTGGGTATTGAATGTGAGATTTGGATTCTTGAAGAATCCAAATTGGGTCAGACCCGTGGCTTTGAAAATATGACTCATAGGAATACTACAGGACCAAAAATCAGATATTGAGGATCTGAAATAACATAGATACACCAGATTCAATATCAAGCTCCTAGAAGGCAAGAAAAATCTAGATCATGTGGTGTTAAGGGTTGCAAAAGACCAGACTTTCTATGGCAGCAAAGCAAAGCAAGGTGCAGAAGAGGGTAGCATGACAAGAGCAGTAAGAAAGGTGCATAAAAACAGCAAGAAGTTCATCATATGAAGTCTTCAAGTGGGCAACACTGCATACAATCATTGTCAAGGTATCATTGTACTTAGTCATTGTAAATACATTATTGTACAAATTGTACTAGTGTCTATCTGCCAAGGGTTGAAGAGGCAGTGTTGGGAGGTCTAGGATCATCATTAGGTGGTTGTGTCAAAGTTGGGGTTATGGTCCAGTATATCTTCTTCTTCTACATCATTCTATATCATTGTAAAGTGGACCATTTTCCCTGGTACGGGAGTCCATTCTTCTTTTATTCTTCTATAGGGCGGTAGGGTGGTGCTAGGGTGAGTTGTAGCTCATTGGGTGTTGGGGCATCCATTCAGTTGACTACTGAAGAATCTCGAGCATTGGAGCATCCATCTAGTGGGAGCTGGAGAAGAATGCTTTTCTAGATTCTAGGAAGTTGGAGCTTTATTTTCAATTGGAGTTGAATATTAAAGAATTATTAGAAAAGAATTAGGTGTTTTTTGTCCTAGAGTGGGTTTCCACCTTAAAAATGTGTGCATTTGTGTTCCTCTTGTTTGCTGCTATCATTGTACAAACACTGATAATAGTTGAAGATTAATTAATGCTCTAATTGAAAGGAATATTGGTTCACCCGCGCGCCCCCACCCCCCCCCCCCCCCCAACTCTCAGTATTTCCAACATGAAGAAGTAGCCAAAGAGATCTCATTGGGAACACAACAAGGATTGGAGAATTTTCTAGAAAAAGGACCAAAGAATAAATAAAAATTACAGCAAGCAAACAAAGGGAGGGGTCCTACATCATCCCAAAATAATAAATAATGATAGTTGTCTCTTGGAATTGTAGAGGGTTGGGTCACCCCTCCAAGATAAAAATTTTAAAAGACCTGATAAAAAGTGAAAAACCCGACATCCTCTTAATTCAAGAGATAAAGCTAAGCAGTCAAGAAATTAATGTGATCATATAAAAATCTAGGATCTATGAAGAACTAGCAATATCATCTACTGGAGCTTCAGGAGGGATAAGCACTATATGGGAAAAAGGAAAATGGAAACTGCAACAACACACAAAGAAAGACCACTGGATAAACACTAAACTGTAGAATGTTGAAACTGGCAGGAAAACCAACATCTACAACATATACTCCCCCAATCATTATAAGGACAAGGAAATATGTTGGGAAACCTTAAAAAACAACATTGGGGACGACCGAGAAGATAACCTTCTTGTTGGGGGAGATCTAAATATAATACTCAAAGTTGAATAAAAAAGAGGAGGGAACTTCTTGCCGGATCCAAATAGAGAAACTCTAGAAGAGATAATGGAACAAAGTAACCTTCTTGATATCCCTCCTAAAAATGGGAAATATACTTGAGATAATAGAAGAATAGGCAGGGCAAACATCAGGGAAAGGCTAGACAGGATCCTTATCCGTGATAAGATGATCCTCAACTATAGCAGAGTTGCTTCCAGAATTATCCCCTCAGCAATCTCTGATCACAAACCAGTTTTGATGGAGCTGGGCATGGCTGAAAACTACGGGTCACTTCCATTCAGATATAACCAACCTTGGGGCAGCAGTGAAGAAGAACAAAAAGAGGTGGAAAAATTATGGGAGAAAAAAATCAGTGGCTCCCCAACATATATTTGGGAAACAAAAGTAAAAGCCACAAAAGTAAGCTTGAAAGATTAGGAAAAAAACAGATACAAAGAACCACACAAAGAGAAAGATCACCTCAAAGAGCTAAATCAGATCCAAGAGGAATTGGAAAACAATGAAAGCACCATAGAAAAGAAAGAAAGAGAGAAATAATTTCAATGGAAAATCTACATAAACAACAGAAAAGAGGAAGAGACTTGGAGGCTCAAGTCTAGACAGTTATGGATGCATGTTGGAGACAAGAACACCTCCTTTTTCCATAACTCGGAAAAAACCAGAATAATAAAGAACAACATTGAAAAAATTACAGGAGGAGAAGGGCAAGAGTTAAAAGGACAAGAGGAAATAAAAATGAGGCCTTCAACCACTTCAGAAATCTTCTCACTGCACCAGATAGTTAGGAAAACCCTGAAGAGTTTCTGAGACATATCCCAAGAATTATTGATAATAGCAGCAACATCTCACTCACTAAGGAAGTGACGAAAGAAGAAGTAAAGGAAGATGTTTGGACTTTGCAACCGGACAAAGCTCCGGGACCAGATGGTTTTCCCATAGCTTTCTATAGAACCTTCTAGAAAATCATTAAAAAGGATCTGTTGAAAATGATTAGATATGTAATGAGAAAAATAAAGATTGGAGGATACACAAATTCAACTTTCTTGGCCTTAATACCAAAAGACCCTTGTCCTTCTACTCTAAACTGTTTTAGGCCCATATCTCTCTGCAACAACTCCTATAAAATCATTTCCAAAATTATAGCTGGTAGGATGAAACCCCTCCTTCCCAACCTTATCACTGAAAACCAAGGAGGGTTTGTTCCCAACAGGAAGATAGTGGATAATATCATCTTAGTCCAAGAGGCCATTCATACCAGTCTCAACAACAACGAAAAAGGATTTGTCCTAAAAATGGATATGGCAAATGCCTTTGATAGAGTGAATCTATCCTTTCATGCAGATGTCTTAAAAGCATTTGGATTCTCAGAATAATATTTCAAATTAATACACGCATGCATGGTGGGTCATTGGATAGCTTCACTCATCAATGGTAGGCCGTGCAAATTCTTTCAAAGTTCAAGGGGTTTAAGACAAGGATGTCCCCTATCCCCCTTTCTCTATATCATAATGGCTAATTCCCTCAGCAGAAACTTGGAACAATGTAGAAGAAACTCCACTCTAACAGGCCTTTCCATAAGCAGAGGAACCAAAAGAATAAATCACTCTTTGTTTGCAGATGATACTCTTCTAATGGGAGGAGCATCCTGTATAGTGGCAAGAATATTCAAAGCCATCTTGGACAGCTTCATGGAGGTCTCTGGAGGCTTGGTTAACAATGGCAAAAGCTGCTTGTACAGTTGGAATACTCCCATAAGAACCTTGCAGAAAATGTCACAAATTCTGAACATCCCCTTCCAAAACAGCTAGGACCATTTTTAATACCTGGGGCTGCCAATTAGCAATAAAAATATGAAGAACGAGATATGGAGAAAATTTGCAGAAAAAATGAAAGTAAAAATCCAAGCTTGGGGAATGCTCTAGCTAAACCAAGCAGGAAAAATTGCGTTAATAAAATCCATACTAGCAGCTTTGCCTCTATACCAATTTTCCCTTATATTGGCCCCTGCAAGCATCCACAAACAAATTGAAATAATTATCAGAAATTTCTTATGGCAGGGAGGGAAAAGAGAAAAAAAGAAACTCAGCCTAATAAACTGGAAGTAGGTAACAGCTACATACAAATAGGGGGGTCCCTCCATAAAACTTCCAGGACTGATGAACATAGCACTGGGAAGTAAAATAACTTGGAGATTCCTAACAGGGTAAAAATCGTGGTGGAAATCTACCCTTGAAGCTAAATATCTCAATGGACCAAGAACCATGATTTTGGAAAATAATCCTTTGACAAGGCCTTGCACTCAGATATGGAAAGCCATCACCAATGCAACTCAACTCATCAAAGATCATATCACTATGAGACTGGGAAATGGGGAGCAAATAAACATCTAGAAAGATAGCATAATGGGACACCCACCCCTGGGGGCCAACCCAAGTATAAAGGATTTAAAAGAATGGATGATAAAATAAGGACTCCACAAGCTGAGTAACATCTCCACCTGGGAAATATATGGAGAATGGAAGCAATGGGCCATTCCCAATCTTCCACTCGACCTTACAAATCAATGGGATAAATTAATTTCCCTCTTAGCAGGGGCAACTCCAATGGACAAAAATAAGAATGATATTCACATATGGGAACCAACAGGAGGATATTATACGCTCAGAACAAGATACCAAAAACTTTATGAGAAGCAAAATCATCAAGACTGGAAATATTGGAGATTAGCATGGAAGGTAGAATCCCTCCCCAAAATCAAAATTTTTATGTGGACTTTACTACATAGCAAATCACTAACTGTAGAGAATCTAAAAAGAATAGGAATAAGTGGGCCATCTCAATGCCCACTATGCAGAAAGGAGGAAGAAACAATTCAACACTTATTTTTGGAGTGCTCCTTCTCAAGAAAATTCTGGGAGGAAATGGTGATACCCATAGCAGCAAATATAAATTACAATGTCCCTCTAAATCAATTTATCAGCAGATGGAAAAGCATGTATCCACACTCTCTCAAAAACAAGCAAACAATAAAGAGACTATGGAACAGCCTACCTTCATTTCTCTACTGGCAACTATGGCTAGCTATAAACAGAATAATTTTCAATAATAATACTCCAACAGTAAGCAAAGTCATGAAAAAAGCATGGGGACTAATGGTGGAATTTCTCACAGCAAAAGGGGTCAAAGGAATCAGTATCATCCAACTTCAAGAAGAAGAAAGGAATTGGATAAGTTTTGCAGTAAGCAAGATCAACCAGACTCCTCAAGTGAAAAACACAACAAAACATCAAAACTGGAAAATAAGGAAAACTGTAGGAGAATTCCAAGCCTGGATAAAAACTTTTAACAAAGCATGCCTCTTTTTTAATGGTGCATCCAAAAAGAATCCAGGCAAGGCAGGAAATGGAGGAATAATATTGATACAAAATCAGTCAATATAGACACCTTACAATTGGGGCCTCGGACAAATGACAAACAACAAAGCAGAGGCATATGGGCTTTGGCTCGGACTAAAAATCCTAAAAGAAAAAAAATCAATGAAGCCATCATTTTTTGGGACTCAGCTATCATTATCAAGGCAATGGCAACGAATTCGCTCCCGGAAAATGTAGGGCTAAATCAAATTTTGAAGAGAACACAAAAAATATCAAGGCAGATTGGTGATATAGAGTTTTTACACATTCTGAGAAAGAACAACAAATTAGCAGACAAGCAAGCAAACAAAGGAGTCAATAAAATTGCACGACAAGCTCAAATTGGAGAAATCAATACACAAATCCCTATCCCTTAATCTATCCATTTACTTCCATGATGATCAACAATCAAATCATATCAAATCAGGATTCCAAAGCTATCATCAAAATCCTCTTTCAAACCATATCCAAGCAATTGGAAAAATTTAGAATATTTTACAATCTCTGCAAAATCTACAAAATCAATACAAACAAGACTCCAATATCCCAAGGAATCATGATTCACATGATCTTCCTGCAAAATTTCACACTCCCACCCCTTGTTAAAATGCGTCCTGCCCTTACAATCCATGATCTCTCAGTTTCGTTTCCTTCTCTCCATAAGCCTCACGCACCCTCGTTGTGTTTTCCATCTACACTCTTTGGCTTTACTCGCGCTCTTTCCTTCCTCACTCCTCGCTTAGCGCCATCCTTTTCTCCTCACTCCTTATCTCCTTATCTTTTCACACTGTCCCCTCTCCCCAACTTGTGAATGCTCTCTTAAAAGTTGCACTGTTGACCTCTCTTGTGAGCTATGCGCTCATCCATCTCCAGCGTTTTTGTTGTTTAACATTTAGTAAGTGGGCATTCTCTTTTACAAAGAGATCTGCACAGGGAAAAGAAGCAGCGTAGCTATGGGTACCAGCAAAGAAGGAAGGAGCAGTCAAGCCATACAAAATCAACAGTGGAAAGATAAATATGGATCCTATGGAGAACAGAGCACATCCCTGTGCCTTCTGCAAGTCACACCGAATTGTGACTGAAAACCTCAAGAATCAGATTCTGCAAGACAAAGAAAAAACTAAAGCAGAAATGGCATATATAAGATCGCAATGGAAGACATGTAACGAAGAAATAAGGAATTTGAGGAACAACTGCAGTCACCTACAGGAATCAATCGACATTATCAAAGAAGTTGTTAGTGTCGGTATCTTCATCCCTCCGTCAGTGATCAAATCCTCTTGTTGCATTACATATTAGGTGTCTCATTCAGTCAGCTGCATTTCATTAGGAGCATGGATCATCTGACAGTAGTGGCTTGTTCCTCATGTCCCTCATGTCCTTTACCTGCTGGCCTATTTCTGTTCATTAAAATTATTTGCAGTCATTGTTGGTCTCATAGTTTGCCAAGAGTCATTTATAGTGTTTTACTGTCATTAGGTCTAGGGTTTCATTCATAATTTCTTCAGAATGCTCAATAATGGTCAGCAGGCACATGAGCAAGTTTGAAATAAGGTTTTAGTGCTAAAAATATCATCATCATATGCTTAATAATGTATTTTTCTTCAAAACTCTGTTTTGAAGAAAAATAGAGTATTTCATCTTTATGTATAAATGTAATGTAATTTTAAGTTTTCTCAGTTGTAATAATATTTTCACTGGCAACCCTGGTCTCCTTTGTCAAGCTCCAACCATCCATTCCCTGCAAGAACAAACATAAAGGACATCATTCAGTCAAAAAGCCAAAATGAAGCAAAACAAAGTTTTTTTTAAAAAGTGTCAAAGTCTGAAACATTGCAAAATGGGTTTTTTGAAAAGAAGAATCAAAATCTTTGGCATATAAAACATTTTCATCTTTAATAAGCTCATTTGTATGCTAAGAGAACAGGAGTGAACCAAGGAGAATTCGTGAAGAGCAAAAGAAGCAGTTTGAAGGCGCTTTGTGCAAATTCCTCCTGCGCGACGCATTGGCTGGGTGTTGCAACGCATTGGGCAGGCGTGATGCATTGGGTCAGCCCCCACTATGTTAAGAATACACGGGCGCGACACATAGGAGTTACGCGGCGCATTGGGTTTGTTGCGCGACGCGTAGGGCCGGAAAACAAATTCATTACTATTCCTCTCACAATTTCAAATCGGCTCGGTCCCTCTTTGTCCAAGTAAGTCAAGCAACCTCTCCGTTGCCAATGAACATGTGTTTTGTGTTGTTTATGAGGATTTAAATAAAAAAAATTCAAACCTATTATCTTGTTCAAAGGATTGTTTCCTTAGGGTTTAGAAATTGGTTTTGTGCCTATCACTCCTACTTCCCCACCTTGTATTCCCTCATCACTGTTATTCTTGTTCCACTTCCCTATTCCCTCATATTCCTAAATCACTCATTTCCTATCCCATTCCCATTATCCCACATCCCAATTATAAACTTCCCAAAACCCCAATTCTATCCCAAAAAACCTAATGGTTGTCCCTAAACTCTTTAATTGACAGATTTCACTTGGAAATATCCCATCATCTTCCCTACCCTCTCCCTCCATAGTCCCTCCCATATTATTACAGATTTGGCAACAAAACCAAAGACACCAAACTTCTCATATTCATCCAAGACAACCTATACTTTGGAAATCATGGAGACAGATACTTCTTATGACCGAGATAGTGACTCCACAACTGAATTGCATGCACCTAGAAGACCTCACAAGAGTGGCAGACATGTGAGGGAGGAGCCTACTTCATTGGCTGAGTTACAGGCTTGTCCTTTTGTTATTTCATGTTTCCAACAGCAGGCATGTTATCAATTTTGTGAAATGGTTGGTAGGGTTCACCACCATCAAGAGCTGGCCAGATTGTTTGTGTTGCATTTACATAATGGCCAAGTCACCCTTGCAAGTGTGACATTCACTCTAACACCTGAAACTATCTCTCAAGCAACCGGAATTCTAAATGTTGGGGAGCAATGGAACAAAAGGCAGCAGGTTGGCAGGGTACACTATGAGCCATATATCAAGCCCAGTTTTGTGAGACAACTCAACAGAGTTTTTCCCTTCTGGTTCCTAAAAGATTCATATGCTCCTCTGATGAAATTTATTATCAAATATTTCAGTTGTGAGGGCCGGTTTTCACGTCTTTATGCCTATCATATCAGGTTGCTGATGCACTTTACCAGGGTGAGGATGATGAACCTCCCTTATTTCATGTGCTAAAATATTGAGAAGATGACCAATGTCGTGCAAAGGAAAACTCCTGAGCAGCAGTATAGCAGTATCTATCACTTTGCACTCATCAAAATTGTGGTTATGCATCAGCTCGACTTGCAGGATATTTCATGGGAGGATTTCATTTCTAATGATTTCTTCACAGATTCTTAGGTACCTTCAGAGGCTTTTCATGAGGCAGGTGAACCTTCATATCAGCATGAAGGTCGTGAGACATAGACCGCTAGTGTGCCGGTGTTTGTCACTTATCAAAGGGGCACTAGAGGTTTGTTTGCAGCAGCCAGGCGAGTATTATCTCCACCCAGGGTGGAAGGGGTCTCACTTCCTTCATCATCGGTACAGGTAGAGGACAAGGGTAAGAGGCCAATACTTGATGAGGGGCCTTCAAGAGGCCAAGATACAGACTTCATACTCATTGATGATGATTTGGGCTCTCCTAGCTCAAAGCTGAGAGAGATTGTTTAGGAGCAGAAGGCGAAAATAAACACTTTGTCCGTCAAGTTGCAAAGAGCCCAATGGATAATCAACTACCTTGAGCAGAGAAACAAACAGTTAGAAGATCAGCAAACTATCATGGAGTTGTAAAATATATGTGAGAACCGGCAAGCTGCCCAAAGGAGCCAAAGTGAGATGACATCCATTGAGCAAGAGATCGAGGCTGATCATGAAACTTGGCTTGAAAGCGTAAATATTCATTTGGAGAAGCTATTGAAGAAGGCAAACAAGTAAAAGAACATGTTGAGGCACATGGCGAGTCATTATTGGGCAAGAAATCATGTTGGCAAGGCACGAATCAAGATCCTAAAAGCTAAGTTGAAGAGGGCCTCAAAGAGTCGGAAAAGGAAAGATAGACTTCAGATTTTGGCCAAGGCTTCCTTGGCCCAACATAGTACATGATGGAGGAAATTTAGTCCAAATTTCAAGAAATTTGGGACAAATTTTGCAAATTTTGTTTTTTTTGGCCTAAACACAGATTTTTCAGCTCTACGCGTCGTGCCACGTGGTGCGCGCTTATAATTGGGAGCTCCTCTAGGGTAAAACTTTACATTTTTGGATTTTTCATGAAAATTTATGCATGCCTACCCATGGCCAAGAGATTTTGATAGGTTTTTGGCTTCCAAAAGGGTCAAAAACACCCTAAAAATGACCTTTCTGCCCCTTTTTGGACACACAGGAAGCAGTGTTGGGAAAACTCATTTTTGGAGGGGAAAATGGCAGTCAAATTCAGAAATTCCACTTGTGTTGGAAAATAGACAGGCACACCTTTCTAACAAGCCCACTTGGAGCTAATTTTTACACCGGGAATGCCTTAAAAATCAGCTCCAAACTGGCGCGACGCATAGAGAAACCAGGCGCGACGCATTAGGGATTTTTGCTCATTTTGGACTCAGTAACTCTGTTTTTCGCCTAGTTTTGGACAGTTTGACTTTCTTACTTTGAAATGTTAAACTCATGATGTAATTTGATGTAATTTTATGGGCCTTGATGTAATTTTGTCAAATTTTTACTCATGGAAGTAGATTCATCCAAAAAAAGGTGAATTGCAACTGAATGAATCAGTTTCTATCTTATAGAGGCAAGCTGTTCCACTGCCTATTTTCCAATTCTTAGTTTAGATCTTGTTGAAACAGCTCCTGAATTTGTGAGCTCAACCCCTAGAGGCTAGGGATGAGTTATGCTTGTCTATATCTTGTACTTTTTCAGTCATTTTCCTGGTTGGACACTTGGGATTGCTTTGAGCATCATTGTACATTCATCTCTGCAGTTTGGCAAAGGAATAGACCAGGGTTTGCAACACTCCTTGGGATTCATGTGGCTCTTTGTTTTGATGATGTGTTTCTCTTTGTTAATGTAAGTTTACTGGTGCTTTATGTGTATCATCTTCCCTCTTATTTCTTCTTAAGTTAAAGAAACAAGGATAAAGGTGGAATTCATTAGATTTGCAGTGCTCTACCTAGTGTTTGTTTAATTTTCTATGTTTTCAATTGTTTGAAGAGGATTCATGAAAGTCTCTTGCCCTCTTCAACTCCTCACCGATCTGAGCTATCCATTTAATTCAAAATTTAAAGTGTCAAAACAATTTCCTACCTTGCCCCAATCATATCCCTGCAAAACTGCTCATTTCCCAGACCCAAAATCTGCCCTTCCCTTTGATCCAACAAACACCCTCAAAATCAAATCAAACTTTTTTACATATATACCTAGCCTAAAATCAACCTTTATTCAAGTCATCTCAAGCCTCACTGATTATTTTTGCTGAGACTGACTAGGAGAGAGCCCTCTCCCGATCTGGTAGGGCTAGCTACCAGATTAAGCGTGGTTTGATGTTACCCTAGACTCTGCCTTTCTCAGCCTGAGGTAGATTTAGGCTAATAACATAGTGGCGACCATATTGGGGACGTACAAGATTTTTTGCTTGTTAGTGTTATTCATTTTATAAACTACAGACGGAGCCTGAAGTTATGCCAGGTAGCCTTCGAACTGCACATTTCTTTGCAAGTGCATAAGTAGATAAACCTTCCTTCAGTCAATCTCTAGTCTAGTTTTATAAACGTAACATCTGACTTGTAAATTTCCCCAGTATATCAGATGATTCTGGACTTTTGGGTGATGAGTCTAGAATTTGATAGGCTGAACAAGTTGATTTTGTCCGTTTGATTTTTGGGAATAATTCAACACACTGGCTTCTAGACGATACACCAGAGCTAATCCGGATCCCGATCCACCTCCTGTGTATGAAAATCCCAATATTATTTCGAGAATCCTTCGTCGAGAAAGTCCTGTGATTCTTGTGTTCAAATCTCATTCATGTCCTGCTGTTTTTGAGTATCTTGAAGATCTTGAGTTTGACGAACAATTTGAGTTGTCATTGTTTGAGACTAAGTCTGAAAGTGTTATTGATTCTACTGTCCTAAATCCAGAGTTTGTCAAATATCTTGAAATTGAAAAAGCTAATAGATCCATTGACAGTACATCTTGAATATTCAGAATTCCATTGTGGCAACGAACATTCCTAAATTCATAGAGTCTGCATCTGCAACTCTTGGGTCATCCGCAATTACATCTAGTTCACAAATCCCTACCGAGCCTACTTTTATTCCCACCATTCCTGTGCAACCTTCTATCTCTGATCAACAATCTGTAGTAGCATCGCCTCCCTCCACACCACATACACCTCATAAATCAGCTGCTCCAACTCCTCCTATATCCCCCAACCCGGTTGTAAATCCACCCAGAGCAATGGCTGCCCGATTTGCACCCCTCGCATTGCCTAAAAAATTGGATGACATGCCCGCTGACTATCAAAGAAAAATTCCAATGTTTGATGGCACTCCTCAAAGTGTTACTTCTCAGCAACATGTGGATAGGATGGCAGATTTCTTTGACCTTCATGAGATTGATGCGGAAAATGTGACAATGAGATTGTTTGTACAAACCTTTGGAGGTGAAGTAAGAAATTGGTTCAGAGCTTTGCCGGCTAGAAGTATTACTACATTGCCTAATCTTCAGAGACAATTCTTGGATCGATGGGAAGTGAAGAAAGACCCTCTTTCAATCCTTTCCGAATATGCCAATATCAAGCGGAATGTTGGTGAGTCTGTCCAAGATTATTGTATTAGATTCAATTCTGTTTACAATGCAATTCCTGCTGATATAAAGCCACCTAGGGGTTCGGCTTTAATTAAGTTTCCAGATGGTTTCGATCCTGACATGGCCTATCAATTAAGAGAAAGAGATCCGGGCACTTTAGAAGATATGCAGAAAATTGCAGTCATCGTTGAAGCCAATTTGAATGCCAGGAGAGCTAGAATGAAAGCTGAAAAGAAAGTAGAAATAAAGGAAGAGGTTTCCACTTCAGATCAAGTGCTCCGTAAGATGGAAAATATGTTTGAAAGATTAAAAATTGATAAGTCTGAACCGCAGATCAGAAATCCTAACTTCCGTGGCCAGCAGCAGCCGCAATTTAGAATCAAGCAAAGAGAGCAGCGAGCACAAGAACCAGCAGTACAGCAACAAGTGAAGACACCCTTACAGCAGAATTTTGTTCATGGTTTGGAATCAGATGATGAGGAGGATGTAGTTGGAGAAGAGAATCATTTCTTTACACCTGATGATATGCCAATTTTTATCACTAAAGATGAAGAATATTCTGAAAACTCAGCTGTACAAAAGGATGAGAATTTCATCTTGGCAAATGAGATAGCTCTTGAAGAAGAGTCTGATGAATATCAGAGGGGATACATGAATGCCTTGACCACCCAGCAACTACAATATTCACTCATAAATAGAGATGTGCCCATTAATCGAATTCAAAAGAGAAAGGAAGCTACAACACCAAAGAATGATTCACTTGTTGTGCAGAAAAAGGGAAAAGAGACAGCTGATCCCACTACTAGAAAATCACCATCAGCAAATGAAAGATCTAATCAAACAAATATATCAAGGGAGAAAACTGAAAAGAAGGATGTTCCCACTAAAGAGGTAGAGAAAACTTCATTTTTTAACTTAGAAAATGAAATTGCTAAGTTAAAACTATCCATTCCTTTTACTGAATTGATGAAGAATAGCAGCTATAAGGGTCAGGTGTCTAAGATTTTGAGTTTAGATCCATTGTCTGATATGGTAAATGTGGAAGATGACCAACCTGAGTTGATTTTTGGTCCAACATTGGATGGTGAGTCTCTAGATAGTGATGTACCTCCTTTTTACATCAGACTTAGATTTCACGACTATGTATTACACAATGCTATGTTTGATTCTAGTGCCTCTCATAATCTCATGCCTAGGGCAATCATGGAGAAATTGGGATTGGATATCACTAGAAATTATCATGAGCTTTATTCTTTCGATTCTAGTAAAGTAAGATGCATTGGGCTTATCAAAGATTTGGTGGTCAGTTTGGATCAGATTCCGACTAAAAATGTTTTGATGGACGTGGTTGTGGCGGATATTCCTCCGAGATTTGGCATGCTTCTTTCTAGATCTTGTGGAGCGAAACTTAAAGGGAAATTGCAGCTTGATTTCTCCTAGGATACTATTCCCGTGTTCGGTCAGATGAGGAAATTATATCGGGAGAAAAAGATGAAGTATATGATCACTAGCATGGAGAAACCGGTAAATCATCCAATCAACTATGTACATACTGATTTAGAATCCTTTGTTTTATACTCAGATAGCTTTAATGATGTAAATAGCAATTAGTTGAAGTAGACGAAATTCCGGAAATCACTGAAAATTTCAGAGAGGTCCTAAAGAAAGAGAGACAAAGACTTGATAGTACCGCTGAGCAATCAGCCTTCCGACAGTAGCAAAATGTTGATGGACAGCAAGCAGAAGTAACAGAGCAAACATAATTTCAACATTTGGAAGAGGATGAATATGGTTTGTGGACCATGGATTTTGATGGTGCGGTAGGAAATGACGGTGCTGGAATTGGCATTTGGGTATGCAGCCCTTTTTCTTCCCCAAACAAAGTGTCAAGTAATGTAAGGGTCTATTCTTATAAATTGGCGTTTTACTGTTCAAATAATGAGGCTGAATATGAAGCTTTAATTGCTAGTTTGAAAATTATTAGAAAGTTAAATGCCAAAAGGATTGCAGTGTATGACGACTCCAAGTTAGTTATCAAGCAAGTGAAAGGTGAATACCAAGCTAAGAATCCTTGAATGCGGGCCTCCCGTAATGCGGTACTAGATATCTTGAGATTATTTTCAGATTATACATTGACATGTGTCCCTCGTATTCAGAATGGCATTGCAGATGCACTTGCAAAAGCAGCAAGTAATTTGAAAATTCCGATGAACTCAAGCAACAAATTTGAAATCCATGTGAAGCATTGTCTGACTGTCCCTAACAATCAAAGGTATTGGCAAGTGTTTCAAGATGAAAAATAAATTGATGAATTTCTGCAAAATGAAGGTAAATTCAAAGACACTTCTATTGATGGGGAGCATGATGATGGTGAGGCGAATGTGCAAGTCAATCAGATGGAAGTTTTGCAGCTGAAGGATAATGTCATTCCTAAAGGTCTCATACCTTTAGAGGAGCTATTCGACCAAGATGATGTAGCTCGAAAACCAACCTTGCGACCAACCAAGAAAGGAGTTGAGGATGTGAACATTGGATCAACAAAAAATCCTAAAATGGTGAAATTTTCCAAAGCATTGCCCCCATAGGTAAGAGCAAAGTATATAAGTTTATTATCTTCCTTTGCTGATGTATTTGCTTGTGATTATTCAGATTTGAAGACATATGACACAAACATAATTCAGCATACCATTACGATCAAGCCAAATCAAAAGCCCTTTCTACAAAAATTGAGAAGAATAAATCCAAAGTTGCTGCCCTCAATAGAGAAAGAGTTGAATCGGTTGTACAAAGCTGGTATCATCGTTCCCATAATATTTTCAAATTGGATTTCAAATTTGTTGCCCGTGCGCAAGAAAGCAGGTGAGATTCGCTTATGCATTGATTTTCGAAATCTGAATAAAGTATCTTTGAAAGATAACTATCCATTGCCCAAAATGGATCACATACTTCAGTGAGTAGTTGGAGCATCCTGTATGTCACCACTCGATGGTTATTCCAGTTATAACCAAATTCTGGTCCATGAGGATGATAGAGACAAAACAGCATTCACCACTCCGTGGGGAACTTTCCATTATGCTAAAATGCCTTTCGGTTTGAAGAACGCTGGTGCGACATTTCAACGAGCAATGGATATGGAATTTGAAAATTAAAATGATGTTTTTCTAGTTGTGTATCTTGATGATTTGACAGTTTTTTCCAATTCAGATGAAGAGCACCTTTATCATTTGAAGATTGTATTTTAGCAGTGTAGAAAATATGGTGTGTCTCTCAAACTAAAGAAGAGTTTGTTTTCCATGGATGAGGGAAAGCTTCTTGGTCATATTATATCAAAGGATGGCATCCGCATTGATCCAGCTCGAGTAAAAGCTATTCAGCAAATTGATCTTCCCCGAAACAAAAAGGAGAACCAATAATTCAACGGTAAGATGAATTTCTTACGTCGCTTTGTACCCAATCTTGCAGAACATTTAAGGGAAATAAAAAACATGCTCAAGAAAGATAGTGTAGTGAAATGGACTGAGGAAGCAGTAAAGTCTTTCAATTTAGTAAAATTGGCCCTTTCTTCAGCTCCGGTTTTGATCAGCCCGGACTATACTCAGGATTTTATTTTGTTTTCATTTGCCTCGGATCATACTATGGCAGCAGTCTTGATGCAGAAAAGAGATCAGCTTGAAAAACCAATTGCTTTTTTCAGCCGAACCATAAGAGATGCAACCTTAAAGTATAATATTATTGAAAAGCAAGCTCTTGCCTTAGTAAAAGCGTTGAAAGATTTCTGAGTATATATTCTGCATTCTCACATTCTTGCTTATGTTCCTAATGCTGTTGTTAAGGATGTCTTAGTGCAAACAGATCCAGAAGGGAGACGAGGCAAATGGATTGTATCCTTGTTGGAATATGACGTGGAGATAAAGCCTATAAATCTTATCAAAGGATAGGGGTTGGCTAAGCTAATGGCTGAGTCAAATTTGCATGCCTTGGACATTAATCTCATTGCTGCTATGTCCGAGGAAAATGAAGAAAAATCTCTTGTTCAGGTATCGGAAATCTTTGTTCTTTCTCCTTGGTACTCCAACATTGTTTATGTGCTCCAAAATCTGTCACCACCGCCAGGAATGGCTAAAAAAAAAGTAGGACACTGAAATTAAAGGCTGCCAAGTTTTATATTATGAATAATGCACTTTATTGGAAAGATCCCGGTGGTGTCTTTCTAAAGTTTTTGGTTGAAGAAGAGGCAAAATAGGTTATGGAAGATTTTCATAAGGGATATTGCGGAGGTCACCTTTTCTGGAAAACAACGGCCAACAAAATTTTTAGAGCAGGATATTATTGGCCGAATCTCTTTGCTGATGTGTACAAAACTGTTAAAAGCTGCCATGAATGTCAGATTTTTGAAGGGAGGAAAAAATTGCAGCCTTTGCCACTCAAGCCCATTGAAGTAAGTGCTCCTTTTCAGCAGTGGGGTTTGGATTTCATTGGCGAGATCCATCCTTCTTCTTCAGTGCAGCATAGATGGATCCTTACAGCAATGGACTATTTTACTAAATGGATTGAGGCAGTTCCCACCAAGCAAGCCACAGATTCGGTAGTAATTTCATTTCTTGAAAACAATATTTTGTCTTGTTTTGGCTGTCCAAACAAGTTGATTACTGATAATGAAGCAACCTTTAAGTCTAAGAGAATGATTGAATTTTGTGATAAGTATCAAATTACTTTGGGGCACTCAACCGCATATCATCCACAAGGAAAATGATTGGTCGAATCCTCAAACAAATCCTTGGTCAATATTATCAAAAAGCTACTGGAAATAAACAAGAAAAGTTGGCATAAGAAATTGATTAATGCACTTTGGGCAGACAGAGTGAGTCAAAAGAAATCTATTGGCATGTCTCCTTTTGAGCTTTTGTATGGTGTTGACACAGTATTCCCGACCTCTCTCGCAGTTCTAGTGGTTAAAATTCTGCAGGAAGCTGGCAGCGAAGATGATCATATGCAACGGAGAATAAATAAAATAATCCATTTAGAGCAGACTAGAGACAAGGTTTTTCAAAACACTTTCAAGCTGCAAGAGAGAATAAAGAAGATATATGATCGAAAGGAAAAGGCAGATAAGTTTCAATTAGAAGAAGTGGTGCTAAAATGGGATGCAAGAAATTAAGATAAAGGTAAGCATGGTAAGTTCGAGAATCTTTGGAAAGGGCCTCTTAGAATTGCTGCATATCGAGGCCAAAATGCTTTCCTTTTGAAAGAAATGAATGGAGAAGATTGTCCAGGAGGGCCGGTCAATGGTCGGCTACTCAAACTGTACTATTTTTGAAGTGTTTTCTACTATCATACATGTCACTGTACATACCGGTTTGTTTAAGTTTCATTGCAAGTGTATGTTGTCATCATTCTTTCAGTTTGGGGCCCAAAGTGAAGGCTATAAAACTGAAGGTTGATTTCAGTTTTGGTTTGGTTTGTTGAGTCAGGTCTTTCAATCATTTTTGGTTTCGAAATTGAGTCAGTTTTGAGTCAGTTTTCAATTCTGAAAATGAGTCAAGAGTCTTGTTTTGGTTTGTCGAAGTTATTGAATTCATAGCCCAATGGAAAAAGGCACTGCCTACTTCCCTAGAGATATGTAGTTCTTGGCACCTCCAAGGAGCTACCATCCCCATTGGAGCCAATGTTAGTGTCGGTATGTTCATCCCTCCGTCAGTGATAAAATCCTATTGTTGCATTGCATATTAGGTGTCTCATTCAGTCAGCTGCATTCCATTAGGAGCATGGATCATCTGATGGTAATGGCTTGTTCCTCATGTCCCTCATGCCCTTTACCTTTTGGCCTATTTCTGTTCATTAAAATTATTTGCAGTCATTGTTGGTCTCATAGTTTGCCAAGAGTCATTTTTAGCGTTTTAGTGTCATTAGGTCTAGGGTTTCATTCATAAGGTCTTCAGAATGCTAAATAATGGTCAGCAGGCACATGAGCAAGTTTGAAATAAGGTTTCAGTGCTAAAAATCTCATCATTATATGCTTAATAATGTATTTTTCTTCAAAACTCTATTTTGAAGAAAAATAGAGTATTTCATCTTTATGTATAAATGTAATGTAATTTTAAGTTTTCTCAGTTGTAATAATATTTTCACTGGAAACCCTGGTCTCCTTTGTCAAGCTCCAGCCATCCATTCCCTGCAAGAACAAACAAAAAGGACATCATTCAGTCAAAAAGCCAAAATGAAGCAAAACAGAGTTTTTTAAAAAAGTGTCAAAGTCTGAAACATTGTAAAATGGGTTTTTTGAAAAGAAGAATCAAAATCCTTGGCATATAAAACATTTTCATCTTTCATAAGCTCATTTGTATGCTAAGAGAATAGGAGTGAACCAAGGAGAATTCGTGAAGAGCAAAAGAAGCAGTTTGAAGGCGATTTGTGCAAATTCCTCCTGCGCGATGCATTGGCTGGGTGTCGCGACGCATTGGGCAGGCGTGACGCATTGGGTCGGCCCCCACTGTGTTAAGAATACACGGGCATGGCGCATAGGAGTTACGCGGCGCATTGGGTTTGTTGCGCGACGCATAGGGCCAGAAAAAAATTTCATTACTATTCCTCTCACAATTTCAAATCGGCTCAGTCCCTCTTTGTCCAAGTAAGTCAAGCAACCTCTCCATTGCCAATGAACATGTTTTTTGTGTTGTTTATGAGGATTTAAACAAAAAAATCTCAAACCTATTATCTTGTTCAAAGGATTGTTTCCTTAGGGTTTAGAAATTGGTTTTGTGCCTATCACTCCTACTTCCCCACCTTGTATTCCCTCATCACTGTTATTCTTGTTCCACTTCCCTATTCCCTCATATTCCTAAATCACTCATTTCCTATCCCATTCCCATTATCCCACATCCAATTATAAACTTCCCAAAAACCCAATGCTATCCCAAAAAACCTAATGGATGTCCCTAAACTCTTTAATTGACAGATTTCACTTGGCAATATCCCATCATCTTCCCTACCCTCTCCCTCCATAGTTCCTCCCATATTATTACATATTTTGCAACAAAACCAAAGACACCAAACTCCTCATATTCATCCAAGACAACCTAGACTTTGGAAATCATGGAGATAGATACTTCTTATGACCGAGACAGTGACTCCACAACTGAATTGCATGCACCTAGAAGACCTCACAAGTGTGGCAGACATGTGAGGGAGGAGCCTACTTCATTGGTTGAGTTACAGGCTTGTCCTTTCTCTATTTCATGTTTCCAACAACAGGCATGTTATCAATTTTGTGAAATGGTTGCTAGGGTTCACCACCATCAAGATCTGGCCAGATTGTTTGTGTTGTATTTACATAATGGCCAAGTCACCCTTGTAGGTGTGACATTCACTCTAACACCTGAAACTATCTCTCAAGCAACCGGAATTCCAAATGTTGGGGAGCAATGGAACAAAAGGCAGCAGGTTGACAGGGTACACTATGAGCCATATATCAAGCCCAGTTTTGTGAGACAACTCAACAGATTTTTTCCCTTCCAGTTCCTAAAAGATTCATATGTTCCTCTGATGAAACATATTATCAAATATTTTAGTTGTGAGGGCTGGTTTTCGCGTCTTTATGCCTATCATATCAGGTTGTTGATGCACTTTACCAGGGTGAGGATGATGAACCTCCCTTATTTCATGTGCTGGAATATTGAGAAGATGACCACTATCGTGCAAAGGAAAACTCCTGAGCAGCAGTATAGCAGTATCTATCACTTTGCACTCATCAAAATTGTGGTTATGCATCAGCTTGGCTTGCAGAATATTTCATGGGAGGATTTCATTTCTAATGATTTCTTCACAGATTCTCCGGTACCTTCGGAGGCTTTTCATGAGGCAGGTGAACCTTCGTATCAGGATGAAGGTCATGAGACACAGACCGCTAGTGTTCCGGTGTTTTTCACTTATCAGAGGGGCACTAGAGGTTTGTTTGCAGCAACCAGGCGAGTATTATCTCCACCCGGGGTGGAAGGGGTCTCGCTTCCTTCATCAGCGGTATAGGTACAAGACAAGGGTAAGAGGCCAATACTTGATTAGGGGCCTTCTGGAGGCCAAGATACAAACTTCATACTCATTGATGATGATTTGGGCTCTCCTAGCTCAAAGCTGAGAGAGATTTTTCAGGAGTAGAAGGCAGAAATAAACACTTTGTTCGTCAAGTTGCAAAGAGCCCAATGGATAATCAACTACCTTGAGCAGAGAAACAAACAGTTAGAAGATCAGAAAACTATCATGGAGTTGAAAAATATACGTGAGAACCGGCAAGCTGCCCAAAGGAGCCAAAGTGAGATGACATCCTTTGAGCAAGAGATCGAGGCTGATCGCAAAAATTGGCTTGAAAGGGTTAATATTAATTTGGAGAATCTGTTGAAGAAGGCCAACAAGGAAAATAACATGTTGAGGCACATGGCGAACCATTATTGGGCAAGAAATCATGTTTGCAAGGCATAAATCAAGATCCTAAAAGCTAAGTTGAAGAGGGCCTCAAAGCGTCGGAAAAGGCAAGATAGACTTCAGATTTTGGTCAAGGCTTCCTTGGCCCAGCATAGTACATGATGGAGGAAATTTAGTCCAAATTTCAATAAATTTGGGACACATTTTTCAAATTTTTTTTTTTTTGGCCTAAACACAGATTTTTCAACTCTACCCGTCGCACCACGTGGCACGCGCTTATAATTGGGAGCTCCTCTGGGGTAAAACTTTACATTTTTGGATTTTTCATGAAGATTTATGCATGCCTACCCATGGCCAAGATATTTTGACAGGTTTTTGGCTTCCAAAAGGGTCAAAAACACCCTAAAAATGACCTTTCTTCCCCTTTTTGGACACACGGGAAGAAGTGTTGGGAAAACTCATTTTTGGAGGGGAAAATGGAAGCCAAATTCAGAAATTCCACTTGTGTTGGAAATTATACAGGAAACCTTTCCAACAAGCCCACTTGTAGCTAATTTGGACATCGGGAAGGCCTTAAAAATCAGCTCCAAACTGGCGCGGCGCATTGGGTATTTTTTCTCATTTTGGACTCAGTAACTCTGTTTTTCGCCTAGTTTTGGACAGTTTGAATTTCTTACTTTCAAATGTTAAACTCATGATGTATTTTGATGTAATTTGATGGGTCTTGATGTAATTTTTTCAAGTTTTTACTCATGGAAGTAGATTCATCCATCAAAAGGTGAATTGCAACTGAATGAATAAGTTTCCTATCTTATAGAGGCAAGTTGTTCCACTGCCTATTTTCCAGTTCTTAGTTTAGATCTTATTGAAACAGCTCCTGAAATTGTGAGCTCGACTCCTAGAGGCTGAAGATGAGTTATGCTTATCTATATCTTGTATTTTTTCAGTCATTTTCCTGGTTGGACACTTGGGATTGCTTTGAGCATCATTGTACATTCATCTTTGCAGTTTGGCAAAGGAATAGACCAGGGTTTGCAGCACTCCTTGGGATTCATGTGGCTCTTTATTTTGATGATGTGTTTCTCTTTGTTAATGTAAGTTTACTGGTGCTTTATTTGTATCATCTTCCCTCTTATCTCTTCTTAAGTTAAACAAACAAGGATAATGGTGGAATTCATTAGATTTGCAGTGCTCTACCTAGTGTTTGTTTAATTTTCTATGTTTTCAACTGTTTGAAAAGGATTCATGAAACTCTCTTGCCCTCTTCAACTCCTCACCGGTCTGAGCTATCCATTTCATTCAAAATTGAAAGCATCAAAACAATTTCCTACCTTGCCCTAATCAGATCCCTACAAAACTGCTCATTTCCCAGACCCAAAATCTGCCCTTCCCTTTGATCCAACAAACACCCTCAAAATCAAATCAAACTTTTTTACATATATACCTAGCCTAAAATCAGCCTTTATTCAAGTCATCTCAAGCCTCACTGATTATTTTTTCTGAGTTTGACTAGGAGAGAGCCCTCTCCTGATCTGGTAGGGCTAGCTACCAGATTAAGCGTGGTTTGATGTTACCCTAGACTCTGCCTTTCTCAGCCTGAGGTAGATTTAGGCTAATAACAGAAGCAATGAAAAAAAATTTGGAGCAAGGATACACTTCAATGGATCAAGGAAGCAGGCAATGTGGAAGTGAGAACACTGTCAATAAATAGCCCATCAAAGCTTCGATCATCCATTATTCTAGTTTTAAGTTACAGTAGCAAACTTAGTTATTATGAAAGTTAAATGTATTGTGTTATTAATCTAGCTTTTTCAACAGTATAGCTCCAATGTAACCGCCTCCAGTTCTAAAAGGAGGGGAGAAAAATGGAAAACAAGTAACACATGCCAAGAAATAGCACCAAGCAGATTTCTCTCTGCGCCAAAATTAGGGAATTTTGTAATGGAGAAGTTTCTCTCCTCTTCTATTTTTAGAAATATAACATAACCAACCTTGTTATAAAAAAAAAAAGGTTTCAAATGATGGCTAAATTTGCATATATATGACTATTAGTAGCTAATTTACAATATCTTATAACACGACCAAAATTTAGTCCTATTTCTTTGTTCATTAATTGGTGTCAAACGATGACTAAAATTTGCATATATATTACTATTAGTAGCCAATTTATAGTATCTTATAACACGACCAACATTTTTGTCATATTTCTTTGGCTATTAATTGGTTTTCTAGGGTGATCATTTAGTAATATATTTTGTTGTATATTTGGTCATTAATTGTGACAATTAATGACTAAATTAATAGAAAAATTTATGACTAAATATATTACTAGACATAAAGTTGAGACAACTAATTAATGACTAATCTAAAAAAGACTAAAATTTGGTCGCGTTATAAGATACCGTAAATTAGCTACTATTGGTCACCGACCGAAAAATAGTCGTTTATACACAAATTTTAGTCATTTTTAGTAACTAATTATCCATTATGTATTAGTGATCTAAACTCCAGTCCACACATCACAAAAATAGATTGAATTTAAGCCACCAATAAGCAAGTTTGTATAACTATTAAAGCACTACATGGATTTGAGATTAGCCCATGAAAAAACTTCAGAAGGTTTTTGTAGACATATTCTCAAGAGGGTCGAATAGGCCTTTGCCAAATATGCCTTGTATCAGTCAAAAAAATCTGCACAAAATATTTATTTAAAAGTGTTAAGGCTAGATCAAAATAGGTCTCAATATGTGAAAATATTTGTGCCCTAAGAGGGCCAAAAATTTTAGAGATGATACAGTCGAATGGACTCATAAATCTGAGCTATATCATAGAAGAACTCCATGAAAAATATTGAAGACAAGACCCAAAATTTGACTTCCAATATCCAGGTATTCAAGACTACTCCTGACCACAATTAATCACAAAATTGATGCATACTTGATCAATGCTAGATGCAACTTGTAGAGAAATTAAGTCACTTTATATAGTATATGTGGAGGCTTCTAGGAGGGAGTCAACCAGGGCAATTTGAATTCCAAATTTTAGTTTTGGAGCCAAAATCCCCACACTAATTTAGGTCGACTTTAATTTATTTTTTTAAAACATTTTTATCCTCAATAAATTTTTATTTTGGCTAGGTACATGTTATTTTATTTTTCTTAATAAAAATAAATTGTTTGTAGCACTTTTGTTTTGGTTCCTTGACCAAAAAATAGGGTTTCAACTTCAAGAAGCCATCTCTCCTTAACCGAGGGGACCCACATGATGTGCCACCTACTATTGGAATTTGAAAAACAAGGAGAAGCAAATGAAGATGGTCATGGGAGAATATTCACTAATATTCATCCTAAAAAATATTGACAAGTGGAGGGGGTATATGGCTTCCCAAGGCTTCTTTTCATTTATATCTTTCGATCAATGCAAACTAGACGATTATTAATAGCATTCAAGGATCAAAATTGGCATCAATGGCAACACCATTAATTAATATTATCCCTCCTTTTAACTTATGTAAACACACATACTCCCCCTGCGATTACTACTCCCCCTAACTCCATGCCTCTGATATTCCTTTTTTATTTCTCTCCCTCTTCAACATCAATGGAAAAGGGTTACTCCCCCTGATGAAATTCCTTCCTCTATCTTCTCGCAATATACCTTTCTTTGTTTGAATGATTCTCCCCCCCTGACATGATATGCCTCTCATGAATTACCATAATTGATTTTGTATGTTAACAAAAACATGACTTTTCTTTCCAAAAATTGTTCCCATAATTCTAAACACTTCTCTCAAAACTTCTGCCATCTACCATCTACCAACCTGCTACTTAGACTACCCCTCTTCAACATCCACAAGACATGGAATCTTCATCTCAATTGTTCAGAATGATATAGGAACCTGTGTTGTTTTAGGATCATCATCTCGAATCTCGATATCTTCTTCTCCATTTTTAAATTTCATCATGGTCCTATGTCTTTTCAATTTAGGAAATCATGGCTTTTGGGATTTATTCATTCGCATGTTCTTCTTTCTCTTGTTTTCTTCTCCAAAAATTCTTGTTCCTAAAATTGGTGTTCTTTTCTCATGGAAAATTTCATCATTCTTTTGTAGTCATGAGCTATATGTCCATAGTTGTGGCATTTAAAGCATTTGACATGATTCCTAAATCACGATGCAACTGACATATATGGATATTTTCCTTGAGTTCTTGAAAACATGCTTCTAGGATTTCTATAATGAATTTGATAGTCATCCCTATCATAAGCTCTAAAATCCCTAACCTTGTACCAAAATTTAGTACATGTAGTAAAAATAACCAAGAAATATACTAGAGTACATGGATGGAGGCAATCTTCTTAGTGGTGCAACACTTTTCTAAGTTTCATCTTGAGTCCTCTCTACTATAGGTTGTTGATTCCACCTTCTCTGATTCTCTTTTGAGGGCGTGCACTATTCCTTATTGATGGAACCCTTGATGACACTTGCATAATTTTTCTTCTCTGCTTCTTTTTCTGTTGTCATGGAGCTTGAGACCTTCTCAAAGGGGAGCTTGTAACTTATTCTAGATTTATCATCACATGTTCTTTGAATTTTGTTGCTTCAAGCCAACATTTTGGTGTCGTTAACAAATTTTTTTTGGATATTCATTTTCTATGCTCCATTTCATAGTGAAACTATTTATGCTTCCAAGACCTCTTTTATCTTAGAATTTTTTTTCCAACTCTCTTTTACGTGATTCTTCATTTTTTCTAGCCTCTTCTAACTATACTTTAAGATTGATAATAATCCCCTCTCACTCTTCAATATTTTTGTTGATAATTTTGGCATGTTCCTTTAGTTTACTTAACTAAGCTTCCAATGACTTGACATTCCTTATTTCTACATTTATATCCTTTAAAGCATTGATAAGTTCACTTTCAAGGTCTACATCGACTTCCTCTTCATATTATTTAGGATATTTCTTTCAATTTTCCTTTTCCATATGTAACACCCTTCCTGTGTCATTCACTGTCACTATCACTCTCTTCAAGAGATTATGATATGTATTCTTTTGAGTAGAGAATTTTCTTGAAAACCTTCCCTTTACCTTGTTGCTTATATCTTTTCTGATTTTTCTTTTCCTTCTTAGGAGCTTATCCTTCTTCACTATTTTAACTTTTTGCATAAGGAATTTTTTGAAGAAAAATGACCAACTTAATCACAATTGAAAAAATTCAGGAGAAGATTACCTGTGTACTTGTTAGTTCCTCTCCTCAACTTCCTCACATAATTGGAAATCTCTTCATCTGAAACTTCACTATAGATGCAACTGGGGCTTGGCTTTAATTGATGCTTGCATTTCCCTATTTTCTTAGATGTTGTAAATGTTTCCTCTCTTTTGGATGGGTTATCTTTTTCTTTTATCATTTAGTAGGTTGTAATTATTCCATGTAGCTCATCTATGATAACATTCTCTAAGTCTGATATTTCTTCTAGCACTGAGACTTTGGTGTCAAATCTCATTTGCATATATCTCATTATATTCTAGAAAATTATCTTATTTTCCATTGGACGTTCTACTATTCCTTGTATGGAATTTAATACTTAATCAAACCAAAGAAAATAAGCTACAATGTTTTAATATTCATTCATTCTTAGTTGTTCAAATTGTCATTTGAAGGTCTAAAGCTTAGCCTCCTTGACCTTTTTGTCTTTTTCATATATGTTTTTGATATTATCTCAAACTTCTTTTGTAGATGCACAATGCATCACTTTAATATACATTAACTATGTCATACCATTCAAAATAACATCTTTGACTTTATCATTTCTATCATAAAACATCTTACCTACATCATTTGTTAAAGGAGTTGAGGGTTCTGTGTATCCAATCATTACAAAGCACCAAACATCATATCTGTTGGGAAAAAATACTGAGAGGGGGGGTGAATCAGTATTTAGTGCTGACTGAAAACTTTTTACTTTTTCTTGCTTTTAAACCCATACGCTAATTTACTGAACACAACTCGCGTATATACGCAGATATCCTTAAGAAAACTTGTGTATGTCCAGAGATCTAATCATGCATTTAATTCTTAACTTAGATTATTGCATCATTCATTCATCAGATTTTTAGTAAGCAGTAAACAGGTGCAGTAAGAATAAATCATCACACATAAGCAACACACATGAACACCAGGATTTAAGGTGGAAACCCAATTCGGGAGAAAACCACCGCTGTCGTCGTCTCAATCTTCAATATTTATTATATAAAGAAAACTTCTTACAACCATGTACTGGCACAAACTCATACCAGCATGCAGGCACCCACCTGCAAAAGGCCACAACCTTCTCTCGTTTACCAGCCTCTCCTGGAAGGGAGCTACAACACCCTGCTCTCATTTACCAGCCTCTCCTGGAAGGGAGCTACTACCCATTGCTCTCATTTACCAGCTACCACTGGAAGGGAGATACTACCCCCTCACTGAAGGCTTCGACCCTCAGCACCATTGTAGACCATGTTTCATCAATTTTCAAACTGGATCAAACAGCTTCAACATAATCCTTCACTTATCAACAAACATACTTTGCCCAATACTTCAAACAGAACAGTGCGACCACTATAACCAGAATATCAGATATAACCCAGACTTCAGAATAGATATGCAGAAGCAAACTCAACCCAGATCATTCATTGATTCAAATATCATACGCTACTTTTATTCACTGAAGTCGCGTGTGTACGCGCTTTTCTGCTTACCAACCTGCGTATGACTCAGTGCATAGTAACTTTGTATACGCGGTTTTTCTTCACCATTTCCGCATATGCACGTGCTTTCCTTTTCACCAACTAGCGTATTCTTCTCTGTATTCTTTCTTTCAGAATTAGTTCAGACTCATATTCAGATCTGAAATCAGATTTCTGTTTCAGAAAATCTATCAACCATGCAGAGATGTTTATACAGTCATTCTTCCTTCATCAATTTAGTCATTGAATCATCAAACAAGTTGATCTTTAATCAACATAATTAGTAGCACAATCAACATTCAAACAACCTAGATCTGTATGAATACATCCTTGACAGATAACAGTAAAACAGCATAACAGATCAGACATTTCATTCCACACACTTCAGCAAAACCTTAGATTCCATACGCGCTTTTACTTCACTGAACCTGCGTATATACGCGCTTTCACAGAGACAAACCTGTGTATACTTTAGTGCATTTTATTCTTCAGAAATCCTAACTGTCATACGCGCTTTTCTTCAAGCGGACCCGCATATATACGCGCTTTTACCGAGACAAACTAGCGTATAGATTTATAAAAGATAAACTTTGCAGAACAGTCTAGATCTATAAAATTATCCAGATTTCTTCAATTTCTTCATCAGACTTGCTCCAGGTCTTCATCATTTCTTTTTAGATCATCCTATAGATTCATCATTTCTAGATCTAGAGATCTTGAACCTTCATCATATCCATAGGTGCATCATAGATTTAGATCTATCACTTAAGAGCAGAGTTCAACCATGCAGATATACTTCAGAGTGAAGTATTCATTAAAACACAGACATATGCACTCCCTTGCACTATGATCTTCTTCTCCTTATATAGATTTAGCCTTTGTCAATACCATGAGCCAAAACCACACAAATTCTGATGATATTCCTAGACGGGATCAAATAGATAATCCAGCGCTCAATACTGTGGGTCAATACCATGGTAATGTCCCTTGGTTTTAGAAATTTAGAGTGCAAATAGGCATACTCTACTTGGTACGTACTTTTCCGCATACATACGCTACTTTTCCTTTACAAACCCGCGTATGCTTTGCGACATACCATTTTAATCATTGCTTTGGCCCTTGCAAGAATTCCTTTCTCCATTACATCTGCACTTCTCTGTAGATACATCAGATTTACATCATTAACAAATAGGACAAGTCAGTTTCCATCAAGGAAAACGTCATCAAGTAGGTTGCCATCAAGGACAACACTCTGCATCATATTTCCAACAATCTCCCCCTTTGGACTTGATGGCAACCATGATGGTGTTTGATCACAACAACAGATAGATACATTGATTATAACCATTATTCAAACACCATGATACTCTCTTCCTATTCAACACCATGATACTCTCCCCCTTTGACATCGAGGCAAAAGAGTGAGATCAAACCAAAACAAGGTTTTCTTCTCTTGTAAAATAAGAGCTACCTTAAATCTGATGTGTGAGTTACCAATAATCCCACAGTTCCTTGAATCTTCAACATATTTTTCAATGAAGTACATGACTCTATGACCTTTCCTATCACCAAGGACTCATACTTACATCAAAGATCCAACCAAGTGGATTTACATATATGACTCAAATGCCCAACCAAGTGGGTTTACACATTTGATCAAGTCCTTACATGACTTAATATTACAAATTTACATCATAGGTCTCAACATGCCCTTTTCATCAAATTACAATTATGACCTTTTGTAACAAATACCAAAAAGACCTCAAGAGAGAGATCATATTTCAGAACCATCATAATGCCAACAATGCATAATTCTCAGCAAGGCTAATGCTCCCCCTGAACCTATACACCTGTTCTTGAGCCATTTCACTCCATCATCTCCCCCTTATCTTGTGCATCCTGAACACTTTCAACAGCAAATCATCAAGGCATCTTCATCAAATATCAGAGAATGAAACAGAAATATGAGAGCTGAAACATCACCAGAGATACCCAATAGCACCATAGCTGTGCTGAAGAATGTTGACCCAAAAAATTTGTCAGCACACACCCATACGTGGTTTTCTTTGCATAAACTCGCGTATATACGCGACTGTATTTTAGGAAATCCGCGTATCCAATTTAATCTTCTGCATTTAAGCAGATCTGATCTTCTGCATGGCAGAGACTACTCCCAGCTTCTGTCTGAGATATTCGAACGCTTCCCTGGGTATAGGTTTGGTAAATATATCAGCAACTTGTTCTTTGGAGGGAACATACTCCAACTTCACCTTTTGTTCAAGCACTTGTTCACGTAAGAAGTGATACTAGATGGGATGTGCTTGGTCTTGGAATGCATAACAGGATTCTTTGAGATACTAATGGCACTTGTATTATCACACATAATGGAGATAGGAGGTGAACATTTGATTTCAAAGTCTTGTAAGGTTTTCATCATCCAAAGAAGTTGAGTGCAACATGATGCTGCAGCCACATATTCTTCTTCTGCTGTAGATAAGGCAATAGAGTTTTGCTTCTTGCTGAACCAAGATACTAACCGGGGCCCCATATAGAATGCACCACCACTAGTGCTTTGCTGAATCATCTTTCAGCCAGTACACAGTCATTGTAAGCATGAAGAGTGAAGCAGTCAACATTTCACTGGATACTGTAATTGAAATCTTGGGTTCCCTTGTGAATATTTGAATATTCTTTTGTGACCTAAAGATGAGACTCTTTTGGATTGGCTTGGAATCGTCCAACAATCCCAGCTGCACATGCATAATATAAGTCTAGTCCCGGTGAGATAAAGTAGACTTCCCTGTCATAGATGCCATGCTGTTTCCTGTCACCATGGGAGAATAATCATGAGAACTGAGATTACATCCGGTTATCATTGGTGTACTTACAGGTTTGCACTCTTCCATGCCATACTTCTTCAGAATTTTCTTAAGATATTTTTCTTGTGATAAGAATATGCCATCTGTTGCTTGTTGCACTTGCAAGCCAAGAAAGAATGTTAGTTCCCCAAGTAAAGACATTTCAAATTCTTGTTGCATAACAAAAGAAAATTTCTGACTCATAGACTCTTCATTACTTCCAAAAATGATATCATCAACATATACAACCACAATCAATAGTTTATCATTTTCAGTTTTTGTGTATAAGTTGCTATCAGCAGACCCCTTTGAAAATCCATGTTGATGAAGATATTTGTCAAGACGATAGTACCATGCCCTTGGAGCTTGTTTGAGACCATATAGAGCCTTTTTAAGTCTACAAACAAGTTTTTCATCATTTCCCAAATTGAATCCTTCTGGTTGTTCTATATAAACTTCTTCTTCTAGATCACCATTGAGAAAAGCAGATTTAACATCCATTTGATAAACTTTGATTTGTTGGGAGCTTGAAAAAGCAAGAAACATTCTTATGGCTTCAAGTCTAGCTACAGGAGCAAAAGTTTCTTCAAAGTCTATACCTTCTTGTTGAGCATACCCCTTGCAAACAAGTCTAGCTTTATTTCTTATAACATCCCCATTCTCATTTAACTTGTTTTTGAATATCCATTTAGTTCCAATGACAATTTTGTCATGAGGTCTTGGTACTAATTCCCAAGTGTGATTCTTTTCAATTTGATCAAGCTCTTCATTCATGGCTTGAATCCAAAATTCATCTTTGCTAGCTTGATTGACATTGTGTGGTTCAATGGTGGATAGAAATGCCAGATAGCTAGAAGATCCCACAAGAGTCCTTCTTGTTTGTACACCTGATCCCTTTTCTCCCAAAATTTGAGATTATGGATGATTCTTTTGAACATATCTGGATGGAGCTTTTTCAGATAAATCATCTTCGGGTTCTTCATTGGGTTCACTGTCTATATCATTTCTATTTGATGTAGAAGGATATATGTCACCATCGTCTTCATTTGTTGTTTGTTTTTCTTCTTTTGGAGCTGCAGGAGACTCATCAATAACAACATCAATACATTCAACAATCTTCTGAAGTCTTTTATTGTAACATTTATATGCTCTACTCCTAGAGGAGTAACCAAGAAGTATTCCTTCATCTACTCTGGATTCAAACTTGCCAAGTTTTTCATCATTATTTTTGATAAAACATCTGCTTCCAAAAACTCTAAAATGCTTCACAGTGGGAGGATTACCATACCAGAGTTCATATGGAGTTTTGTCACTATTTATACGAACATGTGCCTTGTTAAGAATATTTACCGCTGTATGTGCTGCTTCTCCCCAAAATGTGTCAGGTGTTCCGGAATCATCAAGCATAGCTCTAGCCATTTGTTAAACTATCCTATTCATTCTTTCTGCTACTCCATTTTGTTGTGGAGTGCCAACAACAGTAAACTGTCTTTTTATGCCATGTTGTTTACAAAATTCAAGGAATTCATCTGAAGTATATTCTCCTCCTCGATCATATCTAAGACACTTTATTTTTAGATCTAATTCATTTTCAACCAGAGCTTTGAAATTCTGAAATTTCTCAAATGCTTCATCTTTGTGTTTAAGCAACCCAATCCAACACATTCTAGAGAAATCATCAATAAACAAGATATAGTATTGTTCACCACATGGTGAATTTTTCCTCACAGGTCCACATATGTCAGTATGAATAATTTCAAGAGGCTTACTTAATGATCCTTCCTTGGCATTAAACTATACTCTGGTTTGCTTACCAAATTGGCAATATTTGCATATGTTATGTTCGGGTGGAGTAATATTGGGAAGATCATAGACAGCTTTAAGTCTGCTTGATTTGTTGATCTGAGAGAAGCTCAGATTCCCCAACCTTCTATGCCATAGCCAGTTTTCTAAAGATTTACTCAAGTAACATTGTTCTTTGCAGTTCTTCAATACATACAGGTTGCTTGGAGTTATTTTTCCTTTTATAATTGTTTTACTTGTATCAAGATCACGTACCACACATTCTTTTGAACTAAAGACAACTTCAGTTCCTTGATCACACATTTGACTTACACTTAACAGGTTATGCCTTAATCCATCCACATACATGACATCGTTAGCTTTCACCTTTTCTTTTAGAAACACAGAACCTTTTCCCTTAATTACCGCAGGAGTATCATTTCCAAATGTAACCTTCTTTTCCTTTTCTAGAGCACTATATGCAAGAAGTTTGTTTTTGTCACCTGTCATGTGTCTTGAGCATCCACTATCAATGTACCATTGATTTTCTTCACCTTCTGCAAATAACGCTATGCCACAATTTTCAACCTGTAATTCCTTCTTTTTCCATACTTTGGAGCTTGAAGGAAAATGCTCTTTTGAATAAACTTTGCTCCTGCATTCAGATTCTTCATGGCCAAAGTTATTGCAATAAGCACATTCTACTTCATTTAGAAGAGGAGAAAAGTTGTTATAGGTGTTCTTCTTTGTTTCAATATCAATCCTTTTCTTTCTTGCTTTTCTTGTCATGATGGTTTTATATGCAACGCATTGAACAGCTTTATGACCAAAATTGTGACATGAGAAACATTTTGCATTAAAGAAATTTCTGCGACCATGAAATCTTCTACCTGAATTTACCTGTTGATTGGTGTTTCTTTGAAAGATATTCCTGTTAGTGTTCTTTGGATTGAGATGATCATGCTTTATCTGTAAAGATTCTTTATTCCCTTGCTGAGTGGCAGAATGATGTAAACCAGTTGTAGTTGCTTTTAGATAATTTGGTGCTGAAGCCTCAGAAGATTCTCCAGTATATCCAAGACCTGTCTTTATAAGAGGAGAACGTTGTACGTTGATAATCTCATCCAAGGTTTCAGATCCTTTAGCAAATCTAAGATTCAGAATCTTTACTTTCTCAAGTTCTTTTCTTAGACTTACCACTTCACATTCTAATTTCTCATTGTGTTTCTTCTCTTCTTCAATCTGATTTTTCAGAGTCTCTATGATTATTTTACTTTCTTCTAAGCATATTTTGAGTTGATTGTTTTCATCAAGAAAATCATTGTCCTCTAGAGCATCCATAAAAGTATCCTTTTCTTCTCTAGATTCTTTTTCAAATGCCATGAGAAGTCTAAGATCTTGTTCACATTCTTCCTCACTATCAGATAACCCATCACTGTCTTCATGAGTATAGTAACTTTTTCTAGTGCTAAACCGATTCTTATTCCTTCTTGCTACTTCCTTCCCCTTTTTATGTGTTTCTTTATGAGGACACTTAGCAACATAATGACCAACTCTTCCACAATCAAAACATTTGAAAGGAAGCTTACCTCTGAACCGTCCTGTGCCAAGTTGAAGTTTCTTTACAAAGTTTATCTCATCTTCTTCTGAGATATATCCTGATCCTTCTGTTTTTTGTACTTCCTTCCCTTTTGTAGAAGTTCTAAAGACTGCTTCTTTGACTTCGGATGGTCCTCCTCTTCTCATTTCATATGCAGTTAGTATGCCATGAAGTTGCACCACAGTAAGATTTTGAAGATCCTGTTTTTCTTCAAGAGCAGAGACTTTTGACTCAAAATTTTCCATTAGAGATATTAAAATTTTCTCAACCAAAGTAGATTCGATTATTGTTTCTCCCAGATTTCTCATATGATTTACAACATCGTCAAGACGTAAAAATAAACTGGCAATACTATCATCACTATGCATCTTCAAATTTTCATATTCAATTCTGAGAGTTTGGATTTTTGCACTTTTTACCTTTGCATCACCTTCATAACTTAGAATGATTCTGTCCCATATTTCCTTTGCTGTATTTAGCTGCATGACTTTGACAAATTCAGATTCAGTTAGACTTCCCGTTAGAGCATTGACCGCCTTTGCATTTGATTCATAATTCTTCCTTTCCGTCGGATCTGTTGGTACTGCGGCTGGATATTGATATCCTCCTTCAACAATGGCCCATACATCTGCTCCCAGGGACTGAAGATAGGATCTCATCCTTTTTTTCCAAAAGATTAAATTATTTCTGTTAAAGAGAGGAGGCCTGATAGATGCTATTCCTTCTTGATTGCTCATCTTGCTTGATCTTCCTTCTAGCGGCTAAGCTTTTTCAGAAGGACCTGCTCCGATTCCAATTGTTGGGAAAAAATACTGAGAGGGGGGGTGAATCAGTATTTAGTGCTGACTAAAATTTAGTTACTTTTTCTTTCTTTTAAACCCATACGCTACTTTACTGAACACAACTCGTGTATATACGCAGATATCCTTAAGAAAACTTGCGTATGTCCAGAGATCTAATCATGCATTTAATTCTTAACTTAGATTATTGCATCATTCATTCATCAGATGTTTAGTAAGCAGTAAATAGGTGCAGTAAGAGTAAATCGTCACACATAAGCAACGCACATGAACACCAGGATTTAAGGTGGAAACCCAATTCGGGAGAAAACCACCGCTGCCGTCATCTCAGTCTTCAATATTTATTATATAAAGAAAACTTCTTACAACCATGTATTGGCGTAGACTCATACCAGCATGCAGACACCCACCTGCAGAAGGCCACAACCTTCTCTCGTTTACCAACCTCTTCTGGAAGGGAGCTACAACCCCCTGCTCTCATTTACCAGCCTCTCCTGGAAGGGAGCTACTACCCCCTGCTCTCGTTTACCAGCTACCACTGGAAGGGAGCTACTACCCCCTCACGGAAGGCTTCGACCCTCAGCACCACTGTAGACCACGTTTCATCAATTTTCAAACTAGATCAAACAGCTTCAACACAATCCTTCACTTATCAACAAACATCTTTTGCCTAATACTTCAAACAGAACAGTGTGACCACTGTAACCAGAATATCAGATATAACCCAGACTTCAGAATAGATATGCAGAAGTAAACTCAACCCAGATCATTCATTGATTCAAATATCATACGCTACTTTTATTCATTGAAGTCGTGTGTATACGCGCTTTTCTGCTCCCTAACCTACGTATGACTCAGTGCATAGTAACTTTGTATACGCGATTTTTCTTCACCATTTCCGCGCATGCACGTGCTTTCCTTTTCACCAACTAGCGTATTCTTCTGTGTATGCTTTCTTTCAGAATTAGTTCAGACTCATATTCAGATCTGAAATCAGATTTCTGTTTCAGAAAATCTATCAACCATGCAGAGTTGTTTATACAGTCATTATTCCTTCATCAATTTAGTCATTGAATCATCAAACAAGTTGATCTTTAATCAACATAATTAGCAGCACAATCAACATTCAAATAACCCAGATCTTTATGAATACATCCTTGACAGATAGCAGTAAAACAACATAACAGATCAGACATTTCATTCCACACACTTCAGCAAAACCCTAGATTCCATACGCGCTTTTACTTCACTGAACCTGCGTATATACGCGCTTTCACAGAGACAAACCTGCGTATACTTTAGTGCATTTTATTCTTCAGAAACCCTGACTGCCATAAGCGCTTTTCTTCAAGAGGACCCGCGTATATACGTGCTTTTACCGAGACAAACTAGCGTATAGATTTATAAAAGATAAACTTTCCAGAACAGTCCAGATCTATAAACTTACCCAGATTTCTTCAATTTCTTCATCAAACTTGTGCCAGGTCTTCATCATTTATTTTTAGATCATCCTAGAGATTCATCATTTCTAGATCTAGAGATCTTGAACCTTCATCATATCCATAGGTGCATCATAGATTTAGATCTATCAATTAAGAGTAGAGTTCAACCATGCAGATATAATTCAGAGTGAAGTATTCATTAAAACCCAAACATATGCACTCCCTTGCACTATGATTTTCTTCTCCTTATATAGATTTAGCCTTTTTCAATACCATGAGCCAAAACCACACAACTTCCGATGGTATTCTTGGACGGGATCAAATAGATAATCCAACGCTCAATACTGTGGGTCAATACCATGGTAATGTCCCTTAGTTTTAGAAATTTAGAGCGCAAATAGGCATACGCTACTTGGTACGTACTTTTCCGCGTACATACGCTACTTTGCCTTTACAAACCCGCGTATGCTTTGTGACATACCATTTTAATCATTTCTCTGGCCCTTACAGGAATTCCTTTCTCCATTACATCTGCACTGCTCTGTGGATACATCAGATTTACATCATTAACAAATATAAAAAGTCAGTTTCCATCAAGGACAACTTCATCAAGTAGGTTGCCATCAACTTTATCAAGTAGGTTGCCATCAAGGACAACACTCTGCATCATATTACCAACAATATCCTTGTGCTTTCACATATGATTTCATATGTCCACTCCACAACACATATTTCTATCCATTAAATACTGAGAATGCATTCTTTTTGCAATCCATGATATCCCTTCCAATAGTTAGACTACCTGTAAAGGAAGCAAATCTAATACCAATAGTTGGAAATACTGAGAGGGGGAGTGAATCAATATTTTAATTCAATTATTTAATTTTTAATATTTTAGAGAATTAATAAACATTAGCATCAAATTAAATCATGAATGAACAACACCATTAAAAAATGCACAATATCAAAGAAAATAGACACAAGCTTTTTAGGTGGGAACCCTTCCGAGAGAAAAACTACGGAATGCTTCTTAATATAGGTATTCAAAATTAACATCAATAGGAATCTCCAACTCGCTAATTTACCAGCTCCAACTGGAAGAATGTTTCAATTCCCTAGTTTTGTTAGATTTTTCTGAAAGGATTCTCCAACATCATGTTTTACCATCTCCAACTAGAACGATTCTCCAATGCCTTGGTTTTATTGGCCATGATTGAAAGGATGCATCAACACCCTGCATAGGATCCAACCTGCCCTTACACCACCCTTCCACGTTGAATTTTTCTCAGGATCCAACTTAAAAAATACTTCAATATCCTACCTTTCACCACCCCACCACCCTATTCAACAAGCATACCACATTTCACAATTTTCAAAATGGATCCACTTGTGCTTAATAAGAATACAAAACAAATTGCAACACAACCTTTTATCAACAATCAACTCTACTTCCTCTCAACATGTACATCAATTATAAACCTTAACTGCTTCAATTAACACTATCAAACCTTAATAGAGGTATCCATCAACTTTTGACAATGTCATATAATAATGGAAATAGTATAATTACATTATATATCGAACTCAGTTTCTAATCAATGACATGTAAATAAGACAACTTCAATAGGTTTGTGTACAATCAATAATCAATTATACAAGGTAGATCCTTTGGAATTATGATGTAAGTTATATATCTTCCTACTTCAACATACACTTCTCTGGGAATTCTTTTAATCAAATCTCACAATAATTTTCATACCTCAAATACTATTGATCCAAAAAATGAACTAATAAATATGTCACTAACTTATTTTGCTAAGATTTCTTAAAAATTCACTCTATAAATTTGAGAAGCCTTTAATCTACATTTGAGTATATCGTTGATGTGTATTTCAGTTGTAAAATCAATTTCCTATTTATAGGCCACAACCTTCTCTTGACAACCTTCTCTCGTTTACCAACCTCTTCTGGAAGGGAGCTACAACCCCCTGCTCTCATTTACCAGCCTCTCCTGGAAGGGAGCTACTACCCCCTGCTCTCGTTTACCAGCTACCACTGGAAGGGAGCTACTACCCCCTCACGGAAGGCTTCGACCCTCAGCACCACTGTAGACCACGTTTCATCAATTTTCAAACTAGATCAAACAGCTTCAACACAATCCTTCACTTATCAACAAACATCTTTTGCCTAATACTTCAAACAGAACAATGAGACCACTGTAACCAGAATATTAGAGATAACCCAGACTTCAGAATAGATATGCAGATGTGAACTCAACCCAGATCATTCAATGATTCAAATATCATATGTTACTTTTATTCATTGAAGTCGTGTGTATACGTGCTTTTCTGCTCAACAACCTACGTATGACTCAGTGCATAGTAACTTTGTATACGCGATTTTTCTTCACCATTTCCGTGTATGCACGTGCTTTACCTTTCACCAACTAGCGTATTCTTCTGTGTATTATTTCTTTCAGAATTACTTCAAACTCATATTCAGAACTGAAATCAGATTTCTGTTTCAGACAATCTATCAACCATGTAGAGCTGTTTATACAGTCATTCTTCCTTCATCAATTTAGTCATTGAATCATCAAACAAGTTGATCTTTAATCAACATAATTAGCAGCACAATAAACATTCAAACAACCCAGATATGTATGAATACATTCTTGACAGATAATAGTAAAACAGCATAACAGATCAGACATTTCATTCCACACACTTCAGCAAAACCTTAGATTCCATACGCGCTTTTACTTCACTGAACCTGCGTATATACGCGCTTTCACAGAGACCAACCTGTGTATACTTTAATGCATTTTATTCTTCAGAAACCCTAACTGCCATACGCGCTTTTCTTCAAGCAGACCCGCGTATATACGCGCTTTTACTGAGACAAACTAGCGTATAGATTTATAAAAGATAAACTTTGCAGAACAGTCCAGATCTATAAAATTACCCAGATTTCTTCAATTTCTTCATCAGACTTGCGCCAGGTCTTCATCATTTCTTTTTAGATCATCCTATAGATTCATCATTTCTAGATCTCGAGATCTTGAACCTTCATCATATCCATAAGTGCATCATAGATTCAGATCTATCAATTAAGAGCAGAGTTCAACCATGCAGATATACTTCAGAGTGAAGTATTCATTAAAACCCAGACATATGCACTCCCTTGCACTATGATCTTCTTCTACTTATATAGATTTAGCCTTTGTCAATACCATGAGCCAAAACCACACAACTTCCGATGATATTCCTGGACGGGATCAAATATATAATCTAGCACTCAATACTGTGGGTCAATACCATGGTAATGTCCCTTGGTTTTAGAAATTTAGAGCACAAATAGGCATACTCTACTTGGTACGTAATTTTCAGCGTACATACGCTACTTTGCCTTTACAAACCCACGTATGCTTTGTGACATACCATTTTAATCATTGCTCTGGCCCTTACAGGAATTCATTTCTCCATTACATCTGCACTTCTCTGTAGATACATCAGATTTACATCATTAACAAATAGGACAAGTCAGTTTCCATCAAGGAAAACTTCATCAAGTAGGTTGCCATCAACTTTATCAAGTAGGTTGCCATCAAGGACAACACTCTGCATCATATTGCCAACAATCTCCCCCTTTGGACTTGATGGCAACCATGATGGTGTTTGATCACAACAACAGATAGATACATTGATTATAACCATTATTCAAACACCATGATACTCTCCTCCTATTCAAACACCATGATACTCTCCCCCTTTGACATCAAGGGAAAAGGGCGGATCAAAACCAAAACAAGGTTTTTTTTCTCTTGTAGAAAGAAGAGCTCTGTAGATCTGATGTGCACTGAAGCTACCATTCTCCTCCTGAGTTCATGCTAAATCTTCAAACATATTTTTCAATGAAGTACATGACTCTATAACCTTTCCTATCACAAAGGACTCATACTTACATCAAAGATCCAACCAAGTGGATTTACATATATGACTCAAGTACCCAACCAAGTGGGTTTACACAATTTGACTCAACTACCAAACCAAGTGGGTTTAAAAATTTGATCAAGTCCTTACATGACTAAATATTACAAATTTACATCATAGGTCTCAACATGACCTTTTCATCAAATTACAACTATGACCTTTTGTAACAAGTACCAAAAAGACCTCAAGAGAGAGATCATATTTCAGAACCATCATAATGCCAACAATGCATAATTCTCAGCGAGGATAATGCTCCCCCTGAACCTGTACACATGTTCTTGAGCCATTTCACTCCTTCATCTCCCCCTTATCTTGTGCATCCTGAACACTTTCAATAGAAAATCATCAAGGCATATTCATCAAATATCAGAGAATGAAACAGAAATATGAGAGCTGAAACATCACCAGAGATACCCAATAGCACCATAGCTGTGCTGAAGAATGCTGACCCAGAAAAAATTGTCAGCAACCACCCATACGCAGTTTTCTTTGCATAAACTCGCGTATATACGCGACTGTATTTCAGGAAATCTGCGTATCAAATTGAATCTTCTGCATTTAAGCAGATCTGATCTTCTGCATGGCGGGGAGACTATCGACACGTAAAGGATATTCGAATGCTTCCCTGGGCAGATGTTTGGTAAAGATATCAGCAGCTTGTTCTTTGGAGGGAACATACTCCAACTTCACCTTTTGTTGAAGCACTTGTTCACGTAAGAAGTGATACTTGATGGGAATGTGCTTGGTCTTTGAAGGCATAACAAGATTCTTTGAGATACTGATGGCACTTGTATTATCACACATAATGGAGATAGGAGAAGTACATTTGATTTGAAAATCTCCCAAGGTTTGCATCATCCAAAGGAGTTGAGTGCAACAAGATGCGGCAGCCACATATTCTTCTTCAGCAGTAGATAAGGCAATAGGTTTTGCTTTAACCTGTGTTACCAAGATATGTAGGAGACCCATATAGAATGCACCACCACTAGTGCTTTTCCGATCATCAACATTTCCAGCCCAATCTGCATCAGTGTAAGCATGAAGAGTGAGATCAACATTCTTTGGATACCATAGTCCAAAGTCTTGAGTTCCTTGTAGATATTTGAATATTCTTTTGACAGCCTGAAGGTGAGACTCTTTTGGATTAGCTTGGAGTCGTCCAACAATCCCAATTGCATGAATAATGTCTGGTCTAGTCCCAATGAGATAAAGTAGACTTCCTATCATAGATCTGTATTCTGGTTGATTCACCATGGGAGAATCATCATGAGAACCAAGATTACATCCGATTATCATTGGTGTACTTACAGGTTTGCACTCTTCCATGGCATACTTCTTCAGAATTTCTTAAGATATTTTTCTTGTGATAAGAATATGCCATCTGTTGCTTGATGCACTTGCAAGCCAAGAAAGAATGTTAGTTCCCCAAGTAAAGGAATTTCAAATTCTTGCCGCATAACAGAAGCAAATTTCTAACTCATAGACTCTTCATTACTTCCAAAAATGATATCATCAACATATACAACCACAATCAATAGTTTATCATTTAGGTTTTATATTTATGGTTACTGTCAGTAGGTTGTAACTGAAAATCCTTGTTGATGAAGATATTTGTCAGGACGATAGTACCATGCCCTTGGAGCTTGTTTGAGACCATATAGAGCCTTTTTAAGTCTAAAAACAAGTTTTTCATCATTTCCAAAAATGAATCCTTCTGGTTGTTCTATATAAAGTTCTTCTTCTAGATCACCATTGAGAAAAGCAGATTTAACATCCATTTGATAAACTTTGATTTGTTGGAATCTTGAAAAAGCAAGAAACATTCTTAATAAAGTAGGTCTAGCTACGGAGAAAAAGAATTTCTTCAAAGTCTATACCTTCTTGTTGGGCACTTTGCAAACAAGTCTAGCTTTATTTCTTATGACATCCCCATTCTCATTTAACTTATTTTTGAATATCCATTTAGTACCAATGACATTTTTGTCATGAGGTCTTGGTACTAATTCCACAGTGTGATTCTTTTCAATTTGATCAAGCTCTTCATTCATGGCTTAAATCCAAAATTCATCTTTGCTTGCTTGATTGACATTGTGTGGCTCAATAGTGGATAGAAATGCCAGATAGCTAGAAGATCCCACAAGAGTCCTTCTTGTTTGTACACCTGCTTCCTTATCTCCCAAAATTTGAGATTCTGGATGATTCTTTTGAACATATTTGGATGGAGCTTTTTCAGATAAATTATCTTCAGGTTCTTCATTGGGTTCACTATCTATATCATTGATGTTTGATGTAGAAGGACATATGTCACCATCATCTTCATTTGTTGTTTGTTTTTCTTCTTTTGGGGCTGTAGGAGACTCATCAATAACAACATCAATACATTCAACAATCTTCCTAAGTCTTTTATTGTAACATATATATGCCCTACTCCTAGAGGAGTAACCAAGAAGTATTCCTTCGTCTGCTCTAGGTTCAAATTTTCCAAGTTTTTCATCATTATTTTTGATAAAGCATCTGCTTCCAAAAAATCTGAAGTGCTTCAGTATGGAAGGATTACTGCCACCATAGTTCATATGGAGTTTTGTCACTGTTTATACGAACATGTACCTTGTTAAGAATATTTTGTTGTATGTGTTGCTTCACCCAAAAGAGTTACTCGGGTGTTTTAAGATGTGTCATAGCTCTAGCCATTTGTTAAACTATCCTATTCATTTCTTCTGCTCATGGTACATTGTGGAGTGCCGAAGCTACGATGGGTGTCTTTTTATATGCCATGTTGTTCACAAAATTCAGAATTCATACGGAATTATATTCTCCTCACAAGTCATATCTAAAAGACACTTTATTTTAGATCGATTCCATTTCAACGAGCTTTCGAAATTCCAATTTCTCAAATGCTTCATCTTTGTGGTTAATCAACCCAATCCAACACATTCTAGAGTAATCATCAATAAATAAGATATAGTATTGTTCACCACGTGGTGACTTTTTCCTCACAGGTCCACATATGTCAATATGAATGAGTTCAAGAGGCTTACTTGATGATCCTTCCTTGGCATTAAATTGTACTCTGGTTTGCTTACCGAATTGGCAAGATTTGCATATGATATTTTCAGGTAGAGTAATATTGGGAAGATCACGAATAGCTTTAAGTTTGCTTGATTTGTTGATTTGAGAGAAGCTCAGATACCCCAACATTCTATGCCATAGCCAGTTTTCTGAAGATTTACTCAAGTAACATTGTTCTTTGCAGTTCTTCAATACATACAGGTTGCTTGGAGTTCTTTTTCCTTTTATAATTGTTTTACTTGTATCAAGATCACGTACCACACATTCTTTTGAACTAAATACAACTTCAGTTCCTTGATCACACATTTGACTTACAATTAACAGGTTATGCCTTAATCCATCCACATGCATGATATCGTTAGCTTTCACCTTTTCTTTTAGAAACACAGACCCTTTTCCCTTAATTATCGCAGGAGTATCATTTCCAAATGTAACCTTATTTTGCTTTTCTAGAGCACTATATGCAAGAATTTTTTTTTTGTCACCTGTCATGTGTCTTGAGCATCCACTATCAATGTACCATTGATTTTCTTCACCTTCTGCGAATAATGCTATGCCACAATTTTCAACCTGTAATTCCTTCTTTTTCCATACTTTGGATCTTGAAGGAAAATGCTCTTTTTGCTGAACTTTGCTCCTGCATTCAGATTCTTCATGCCCAAAGTTATTGCAATAAGCACATTCAACTTCATTTAGAAGAGGAGAAAAGTTGTTATAGGTATTCTTCTCAAATTCAATCCTTTTCTTTCTTGCTTCTCTAGTCATGATGGTTTTATATGCAACACATTGAACATCTTTATGACCAAAATTGTGACATGAGAAACATTGTCCATTGAAGAAGAAATTTCTGTGATCATGAAATCTTCTACTTGAATTTACCTGTTGATTGGTGTTTCTTTGAAAGGTATTCCTGTTAGTGTTCTTTGAATTGAGATGGTCATGCTTTACCTGTAAAGATTCTTTATTCCCTTGCTGAGTGGCAGAATGTTGTATACTAGCTGTAGTTGCTTTTAGATAATTTGGTGTTGAAGCCTGAGAAGATTCTCCGATATATCCAAGACCTGTCTTTATAAGAGGAGAACGTTGTACCTTGATAATCTCATCTAAGGTTTCAGATCCTTTAGCAAATCTAAGATTCAAAGTCTTTACTTTCTCAAGTTATTTTCTTAGACTTACCACTTCACATTCTAATTTCTCATTGTGTTTCTTCTCTTCTTCAATCTGATTTTTCAGAGTCTCTATGATTATTTTACTTTCTTCTAAGCATATTTTGAGTTGATTGTTTTCATCAAGAAAATCATTGTCCTCTAGAGCATCCATAAAAGTATCCTTTTTCTTCTCTAGATTCTTTTTCAAATGCCATGAGAAGTCTAAGATCTTATTCACATTCTTCCTCATTATCAGATAACCCATCACTATCTTCATGAGTGTAGTAACTTTTTCTAGTGCTAGACCGGTTCTTATTCCTTCTTGCTACTTCCTTCCCTTTTGCAGATGTCTCTTTATAAGGACACTTAGCAGCATAAGGACCAACTCTTCCACAATCAAAAAATTTGAAAGGAAGCTTACCTCTGAACCGTCTTGTGCCAAGTTGAAGTTTCTTTACAAAATTTACCTCATCTTCTTCTGAGATATATCCTGATCCTTCTGCTTCTTGTAGAAGCTATAAAGATAGCTTCTTTGACTTCAGATGGTCCTCCTTTTCTCATTTCATATGTAGTTAATATGCCATGAAGTTTCACCACAGTAAGATTTTGAAGATCATGTTTTTCTTCAAGAGCAGAGACTTTTGACTCAAAATTTTCCGTTAGAGATCTTAAAATTTTCTCAACTAAAGTAGATTCGGTTATTGTTTCTCCCAGATTTCTCATATGATTTACAACATCATCAAGACGTAAAAATAAACTGGCAATAATCTCATCACTATGCATCTTCAAATTTTCATATTCAATTATGAGAGTTTGGATTTTTGCACTTTTTACCTTTGCATCACCTTCATAACTTAGAATGATTATGTCCCATATTTCCTTTGTTGTATTCAGCTGCATGACTTTGAAAAATTCAGATTCAGTTAGACTTCCCATTATAGCATTGACCGCCTTTGCATTTGATTCATAATTCTTCCTTTCCATCGGATCTGTTGGTACTGCGGCTGGATATTGATATCCTCCTTCAACAATGGCCCATACATCTGCTCCCAGGGACTGAGGATAGGATCTCATCCTTGTTTTCCAGAAGATTAAATTATTTTCGTTAAAGAGAGGAGGCCTGATAGATGCTATTCCTTCTTGATTGCTCATCTTGCTTGATCTTCCTTCTAGCGGCTAAGCTTTTTCAGAAGGACCTGCTCCGATTCCAATTGTTGGGAAAAAATACTGAGAGGGGGGTTGAATCAGTATTTAGTGCTGACTGAATTTTTTTTACTTTTTCTTGCTTTTAAACCCATACACTACTTTACTGAACACAACTCGCGTATATACACAGATATCCTTAAGAAAACTTGCGTATGTCCAGAGATCTAATCATGCATTTAATTCTTAACTTAGATTATTGCATCATTCATTCATAAGATGTTTAGTAAGCAGTAAATAGGTGCAGTAAGAATAAATCATCACACATAAGCAACAAACATGAACACCAGGATTTAAGGTGGAAACCCAATTCGGGAGAAAACCACCGCTGTCGTCGTCTCAGTCTTCAATATTTATTATATAAAGAAAACTTCTTACAACCAAGTACTGGCGCAGACTCATACCAGCACGCAGGCACCCACCTGCAGAAGGCCACAACCTTCTCTCGTTTACTAGCCTCTCCTAGAAGGGAGCTACAACCCCCTGCTCTCATTTACCAGCCTCTCCTGGAAGGGAGCTACTACCCCCTGCTCTCGTTTACCAGCTACCACTGGAAGGGAGCTACTACCCCCTCACTGAAGGCTTCGACCCTCAGCACCACTGTAGACCACGTTTCATCAATTTTCAAACTAGATCAAACAGCTTCAACACAATTCTTCACTTATCAACAAACATACTTTGCCTAATACTTCAAACAGAACAGTGCGACCACTGTAACCAGAATATCAGATATAACCCAGACTTCAGAATAGATATGCAGAAGTAAACTCAACCCAGATCATTCATTGATTCGAATATCATACGCTACTTTTATTCACTGAAGTCGCGTGTATACGCGCTTTTCTGCTCACCAACCTACGTATGACTCAGTGCATAGTAACTTTGTATACGCGATTTTTCTTCACCATTTCCGTGTATGCACGCGCTTTCCTTTTCACCAACTAGCGTATTCTTCTGTGTATGCTTTCTTTCAGAATTAGTTCAGACTCATATTCAGATCTGAAATTAGATTTCTGTTTCAGACAATCTATCAACCATGCAGAGCTGTTTATACAGTCATTCTTCCTTCATCAATTTAGTCATTGAATCATCAAACAAGTTGATCTTTAATCAACATAATTAGCAGCACAATCAACATTCAAATAACCCAGATCTGTATGAATACATCCTTGACAAATAGCAGTAAAAAAACATAACAGATCAGACATTTCATTCCACACACTTCAGCAAAACCCTAGATTCCATACGCACTTTTACTTCACTGAACCTGTGTATATACGCGCTTTCACAGAGACAAACCTGCGTATACTTTAGTGCATTTTATTCTTCAGAAACCCTGACTGCCATAAGCGCTTTTATTCAAGCGGACCCGCGTATCTACGCGCTTTTACCGAGACAAACTAGTGTATAGATTTATAAAAGATAAACTTTGCAGAACAGTCCATATCTATAAACTTACCTAGATTTCTTCAATTTCTTCATCAGACTTGTGCCAAGTCTTCATCATTTCTTTTTAGATCATCCTAGAGATTCATCATTTCTAGATCTAGAGATCTTGAACCTTCATCATATCCATAGGTGCATCATAGATTTAGATCTATCAATTAAGAGTAGAGTTCAACCATGCAAATATACTTCAGAGTGAAGTATTCATTAAAACCCAAACATATGCACTCCCTTGCACTATGATCTTCTTCTCCTTATATAGATTTAGCCTTTTTCAATACCATGAGCCAAAACCACACAACTTCCGATGGTATTCCTGGATGGGATCAAATAGATAATCCAACGCTCAATACTGTGGGTCAATACCATGGTAATGTCCCTTGGTTTTAGAAATTTAGAGCGCAAATAGGCATACGCTACTTGGTACGTACTTTTCCGCGTACATACACTACTTTGCCTTTACAAACCCGCGTATGCTTTGTGACATACCATTTTAATCATTTCTCTGGCCCTTACAGGAATTCCTTTCTCCATTACATCTGCACTGCTCTGTAGATACATCAGATTTACATCATTAACAAATAGGACAAGTCAGTTTCCATCGAGGACAACTTCATCAAGTAGGTTGCCATCAAGGACAACACTCTGCATCATATTACCAACAATATCCTTGTGCTTTCACATATGATTTCATATATCCACTCCACAACACATATTTCTATCCATTAAATACTGAGAATGCATTCTTTTTGCAATCCATGATATCCCTTCCAATATTTAGACTACCTGTAAAGGAAGCAAATCTCATACCAATAGTTGGAAATACTGAGAGGGGGAGTGAATCAATATTTTAATTGATTTAGTTAATTTTTAATATTTTAGAGAATTAATAAACATTAGCATCAAATTAAATCATGAATGAACAACACCATTAAAAAATGCACAATATCAAAGAAAATAGACACAAGATTTTTAGGTGGGAACCCTTCCGAGAGAAAAACTACTGAGTGCTTCTTAATATAGGTATTCAAAATTAACATCAATAGGAATCTCCAACTCGCTAATTTACCAGCTCCAACTGGAAGAATGTTGCAATTCCCTAGTTTTGTTAGATTTTTCTGAAAGGATGCTCCAACGTCATGTTTTACCATCTCCAAATCCCTTGGTTTTATTGGCCATGGTTGAAAGGATGCATCAACACCCTGCATAGGATCCAACCTGCCCTTACACCACCCTTCCACCTTGAATTTTTCTCAGGATCCAACTTAAAAAATACTCCAATATCCTACCTTTCACCACCCCACCACCCTATTCAACAAGCATACCACATTTCACAATTTTCAAAATGGATCCACCTGTGCTTAATAAGAATACAAAACAAATTGCAACACAACTTTTTATCAACAATCAACTCTACTTCCTCTCAACATGTACATCAATGATAAACCCTAATTGCTTCAATTAACACTATCAAACCTTAATAGAGGTATCCATCAACTTTTGACAATGTCATATAATAATGGAAATAGTATAATTACATTATATATCGAACTCAGTTTCTAATCAATGACATGTAAATAAGACAACTTCAATAGGTTTGTGTACAATCAATAATCAATTATACAAGGTAGATCCTTTGGAATGATGATGTAAGTTATAGATCTTCCTACTTCAACATACACTTCTCTGGGAATTCTTTTAATCAAATCTCACAATAATTTTCATACCTCAAATACTATTGATCCAAAAAATGAACTAATAAATATGTCACTAATTTATTTTGCTAAGATTTCTTAAAAATTCACTCTATAAATTTGAGAAGCCTTTAATCTACATTTGAGTATATCTTTGATGTGTATTTCAGTTGTAAAATCAATTTCCTATTTATAGAACAACCTCTATCATACTATCAAGATAATTCTTTTCAAATAAATCATACCACAAATATGCTAAATCAAAGAATCCCAGAGTTATACTTGAAGGTTCACTTTGAGTTGATGTCAATGATATGCTTGAATATGCCTGCCACTACTCCTTGTTGGTAATGATGTTCCTTTGAATCCAAATTTCAACACAAGGTTTTCATTGTAGTGTATGAATCCCTTTTCTCTTTCAATATTGAATAAATAAGATTTATATTATCTCATATTGTCCTAAAGCTGATCAAATGCTCCACACAACCTTATTCCAGTAAACCCTTGTATTTATCAACTTGTATGACCTCAAAATCTTTGAGAAATTTTTCTCAGTGCGCAATCCAGAGCACAAGAGAATCATGAAAAAAAAACAAATATATAACTGTAATAAGATGATTCAAATATGCCTTATGCAATATAGCCCACAACAAGTCATGACATGTGTAACAATTTTGTAGAATGAATACAAGACTGAACCAAGAGGTGAGTGATAATTTGCTCAGTAAACTCAATGAATAAAGCTTATGAAATTTCTTCAATGCTCCATATATTATAGTGTTCAAACCCAAGTTAAAGTAGATATTTCCAATGGATTAACTTTAAGAGTTAACAAGGTATTATATTGTTGAAAGACACTTCTAGATACTTTCCATAGAAATCCTTATACAGTCTCCACTAAACCAAAAATAATAGTGAAAATGAATCAACCTTACTAGCCATCAACAAGGTACCTCAGAACTAGCCTTAGAGCTCAAATATGACAAGAATTTTCTCAACCAAAACCATCCAATAATCTTTGATAAATATTCTGCTCAGAAAAATATATAGTGATCACCAAAATTCATTCCTAAAATCTAGTCCACACGTCATAGAAATATACCAAATTTAAGCCACCAAGAAGCCAGGTTGTATAACTATTAAATAGTTTCCAGGGTTTGAGATTAGCCCGTGAAAAATATTTGGAATTTTTTGTTAGAAATCTACTCAAGAGGGCCAAGTAGACCTCCACAAAGTATTCCTTGTATCAATCAAAAAAATCCGCATAAAATATTTGTTTAAAAGTGTTAAGGCTAGATAGAAATAGGTCTCAATATGTGCCCTGAGAGGAATTTTTTTTCCAAAGATTATACGATTGAATGGCCTTAGAAAATTGAGCTATCTCACAGAAGAACTCCATGAAAATATTCAAGACAAGACCCAAAATTTGACCTCCAATATTCAGGTATTCAAAACTACTTGAGGCTGAAATTAATCACATACTTGATGTGTACTTGATGAAAATTTAATGAAATTTATGGATAAATCAAGTCACCTTATATAGTATATGTGGAGTCTTCTAGGAGGGAGTTGACTAGAAAATTTTGAATTCAACTTTTAGTTTTGGAGCCAAAACCCCCACACTAATTTAGGCCAAATTTGATTTATTTTTTAATATTTTTTCCCTTAATAAAATTTTCTCTTGACTAGGGCCATGTTATTTTAATTATATTAAATAAAAAAATCTTGTAGCACTTTCTTTAGAGTTCCTTGACCAAAAAGTGGGGCTTCAAGTTCAAGAAGCCATATCTCCTCATCTGAGGGTACCCATGTGACGTGCCACCTCCCATTGGAATCAATACGACAAGGAGAATCAAATGAAGATAGTCACAGTAGAAAATTAACCGATATTCATACTCAAAAACTTCAACAAGTGTGTGGGTTCTATGGCTTCCCAAAGCTTCTTGTCATATGGAGATTTCAATAAATGCAAGTTAGATGAATATTAAGAGCGTTCAAGGATCAACGTTGGAATCAATGACAACACCATTCAAGAATAATGACATTGCACCTAAAATTGAACACTTGAATTAAGGAAATACCTAAAATAAGTTACCCAAAAGGTTAACGTGATTGATAACCAAAGGCCAAAAGCAAAGAGAGAGAGGTAGTAAGGTACCCCACTTATGCACTAGAAATATCTAACAAGTTGCACATCCATGATAAGGTAAGGGGGATTTCAGTGATCTATACTGGATCACCATATAATTTTTCATCTATCTTGGTACTTTATAGGTGGAAAAATTAGATGAAGTGGCTTGTAAGGCCCACTTTAATGGCAGGTCCCTATTAGAAAATTGGGTTTTAAATCCTTATAGAGCCATTTTGAGGCATCAAATGATGTTTTTTGGCCTTGTATGGTACAAAATTTATACCCACACCCTCAACATTGACCTACACACAAATTCCTTTCCAATGTTCTAAATATCACCTCAATTGAAACTCGTGTGTATAAGTTACACTTCTTGCAAGTTGATCTACCTAGGTGGCCACCTTATTAGGTCCCTATAATACTAGTATGTTCCCCTTATTATTATTGTTAGTGTAGCCCCTGTTGTTATTTTTGTGCCCACGTATCGGCCATGTTGTTATTGTTTTGACCCATATAATCCCACTATTTCTACTACTGTGCCCTTACATTATTATTGATATGTAGGCTTTTATTATATTGTGACCCCTTATACCCCTATATATACCAAGGAGGTATTATCATTTATATCATCCAATAATTGTTCATTTATGTAATGTAAAGGAGGTTTACCCCTTGAAGAGGATAAATTTTAAGCCGTTGATCTATATTTTTTATTTTGTGAGTTGGTTGCATAACATTTGGTTTTAGAGCTTTGGATTCTATGGTTTCACTTCTTCAAATGGGTCATCTTGAAATTTTTCCTTAAAAAAAAATTATACAAATTTTCAGAAGCTTAAATTTTGACCACGTGGAGCAAAAATCTTGATTAACTTCCGGTAAAAAATTCAAATCTTGGTTCACTATATTTTCGGAGATATGGTCCAAAGAATTTAATATATTTCCATAAGTTGTTCTAACTTACATCTTATCATAAGTCTTATCGGGATTTTTGTTCTTCTTGCTCACCCCGTCCAAAATCTAATTCTCACTCAAACATGATATGTTAGATAGGTCAACATTCTAGATGGGAATCCTATACCAAATGGTGTGATGTATAATTGGGACTTCATACTAGGGAGATCCCATAATTGATAGCAGTGCATTTTTCCCCGTCAATAGTTTTTGGTGCTAGAAAGAGAGCCACCAGTGCATGGCTTGTAGGTTCCCTCGCTCATATCATTTTGAAACATCTAGTAAAGATATAAATCAATATTTTTACCCTCAATATTACCTTGAACCATTAAAATATCCTAATATTGAATATTTACCTCCTCCTAAGAGACTTGAGCAGCTATATGAAATCACACAAGAAGATCTAAGATCTCTAAGAAATTTTACCTAGGCTTACACAAAACAACTTGATACACCCTTTATTTTTGGTCTTTTACCCCACAAGCATGCAGTAAAGAGACGAAAAAATGGTCATGTTGTATTAATCAATAATTTTGAAGACTTTATGTACAAATATTTGGTTGATATAGTAAAATATATAGAGAGTTCTCATTTATTTGGTCTCTTTAACGAGGAAGACGAGGGGTCACAAGGTGGTAAAAATTTGAAAGGTGAAGAAGAACGTATCGATTCAGAATTTGAAGATGAGCATTTAGGAAACAATATGGCTTGTAATAAAATGTCCTGGATGGATCAAGGGGATTTGAACCTTCAATATTCCTTACATGATTTTCCCCAACATCCAGAAAATTTGCTTCCAAAATTTGACTCTGAAAAATCTACCTTTGTAAAAGATCACATTCTGAATTTCTACTTTTCCTTAATATTTATGAGTATCGAATATGAGGATTTGGCATGAATATTATTTTCTTACACTTTTGAGAATAAATCCTCCATTTGGTACTATAATCTTTCAATGGGTTCCATTACAAATTGGGAGAAATTTCAAAAGGAATTTATGGATAAATTTGAAGAGAAAACTAAGGCTACACTATTAAGAGAGCTAATTGTTTTGAAAATAGAGAAAAAAGGAGGAAGTTAAATATTTAAAGCAACACTTCACTACTATATTGAATAAATTCCCTACCATTGTACCTACTTATGATTCAATAGTTATTGAAAACTATACATTAGCCCTACATTCTAATATAGCAGTGTTTTTGAAAAGGGCTAATAAGGCAACATTAGCAGACAATTTTGCTGAATCATTAGACGTTAAAAAGGATATGATCTCTATTGAATTACACCACACCCAATAATATTTTAATTCCAATAGAAATAATCATGTTGAGATAACCATGAATAAACCTATTGAGAAAGAGGCTAGTGACCTAGAGAGTGTTGTTGAAATTATGAAGAAGCCTACGAATGAAGTCACGGATTTGAACAAGAGTATTGGGGAAAGTTATTCAATAAAAATATCTTTAAATATTTTTTTTAAACGCAACAATAACCCTCTAGCTAAATCTTCCTATAGCTCTAATGTAAACTTGAATGTCGAAGAGCTTTGATTGGATAATTTTTGCATGTATCATCAAGCAAGTCACTTAGAGAAAAATTTCCCACAATGGATTAATTTTATGTCTTTGGTAATAAATAAGCTACAGGCGGATTCAACTATGTTATTGTGAGATGTGGCGATTTATAGAGAAACACAAACAGTCAAAGAAGTTGTAATAGGAGAAACAAAACTATCTAGGGACAATAAATTTTACAACTTTCGAAGTAAAGGGATGCAAGCTAAATCTAATTCTTAATAGAAGGGTAGCACTTTCTAGAGACATATAATTACTCTAAGGAACACCAATCATAATTCAAATTCTTGACCCAAAAGTAGTCAACTAACCAAATATTCATTAGGAACTACCAGAGAAAATTTGAAATCTCATGAAGCATGTAGTAAGTCTTCTCAAGCCACACCTTCGACAACCAAGTATAAGAATGAATGTGGTGCAATGGAGTATGACATTGTTGATGATATGAATAATAATTGAGCAAATGTAACACTCTATGAGACAAGTCAACCCAACAAAGAGAGTTAATAATTCAAACATTCAACCAGACCATTAAGCCAAATAAGTTTGGTTGTACATCCACCAATCCTCATAATGCCACATAAGTTGCTCAAACCAAGGCTAAATAAATTGACAAGGTTGTAATTAATGTAGCATGTATTGGAGTTCATTCCATATCACAAACATCACCTTCTCTACTTACTTTTGATATATCTAATCATAATGTGTATAATTGTTTAATATATTCTAGTGCTTCAAATATTGGCATGCCATCATCAATTTGTAAGAAAATTAATGCCACTCCAAAGAAAACCAATGTCAAAATTATACAAATAGATAGGATTGGCGTACAAGTAATTTGTGAACTCAACGATATACTCATCCAATTATCATCAGATCCAAGGGTCATCCAATTTATTTCTTATATTGGTGGTTGACATACCTAAATTATGTGGTCTCCTTTCGAATAGAGACTAGTCCCAAAAAATTTAGGGATATTTTGCTACTAATTGGTCTCCCTTATGGCTCCCACACAAAGGAAATAATAATCAAATAATAATGGATAGTGAGCCACAAATGAATCTATTTTGATATAATTGGAAGAACCCAACGAGCCCATAATGTTTGCATAAGAAATGGTGTGAAATTTATTTTTGGAATTAGAGATTGGTTGCTACGTAGCACAAACATCATTGGTACCATTAGAAAAATAGTCAGAACTCCTTCACTATAATTTGAAAGGTTCAAATTAAAATTGTATCATACATCTAAATATCATTAGTTAGATAATACTATGTAATATCCCAAAAGGGAGAATGTAGTAATACTTAAACACAATATAAGAAATGCAACTAAGTAAACAATAAATCTCAAGACAACATCATAATTTACAGAGAATCTGAGCCAGTTAATTATATGGAGATGATTCAATTACAAAATGTACAAAATATGAGTAGATCTAGCCAAAGAGATGGCCTAGAATCACCCTGAAAACATGCCAAAGTAGGCACTGCATAATTGGAGAGCTGCTAGAAGCAAATACTGCGTTGTCCTTCAGCAGAATATGAATATATGACTGCAGGCAGAAAAGGAAAATGCATATCTACTGAAATTTTGAGCTCTAGTGATGCCAAGATTCAAGATATGGCCAATGTGATGGATTCCCAAGATAACCCAGAAAGGATTTTCCAGATCTACAACTTTGGAAAATCACCCTCCTAAGGTTTGATCATTAATCTGCTGGGATTATAGATCTAAAGCTAGATCTGACAAATAGATGGCTGAAATATGTCACAAAATCAAATCTAAGCTTGTAGGTTTGATCCCTCTTTCAGATCTACAAGCTAGACGCTCTAGATCTAGCTTCTCAATCCTCTAATAATGATTACAGCTGTTGCAACACAACTTCTCATAGAAACTATGCTGTGAGGGAAAGAGAGGCATTTTTCCTATTGGAAAATGCTGCAATAAACTCCAAGCTGATGGAAATACTAATGGCAAGGTGAGGGGATGATCCCTCACATGATTACTAGCTAAAATGCTAGCAACTTCCTTCCTCCTTTTGGATCTGCAAAATGGACAGTGTAATTCCTGAAGGGATTATTGCTGCTAGGAGGTCAATAAATTTTTTCCTGATGCTATATCTGAAATGAAGCTCTGGGAATGCTGATTTTTAAGCCCAAGGTGATAGGAATAAACCTTCACTAGCTCTCCAACTAAAATACTGAAGACAACTTCCACCTTCCAAACTGATCTTCAGAAATCTGCAATTTCTGAATATGAATGTTCTACAGAAAGTAGGAAAAGGTGTATGGCACCAATTCCTAATGTAGAATGAAGTACAATACTCTTTCCATAGATACTTAAAGAAATATGTGGGATTCACGACCAGGAACACCCTGTGCTAATCATCACTTGCAATCTTTGCTAAACATCCCAAGAAAGCAATGGAATGTCACATGACAATTCCAGATCTAAACACATCCTTAACATCAATAATATCAAGCCCTCTTGCATTCTTGCCTTCATCTTCTTTATATAGTGTTTGAGCCTTCCCATGCCTTGGCCCTCATCTAAACTGCGTTGTGCATGTGGATTAAATCCTCCATGTTTGACTGTGTTGTCTAGCCAATTCATCCATCATGTCTAGGTGCAATGTACACCCTCTCCATCATGTGTTCATTAATTTCACAAATTCCTCCATCATCTTATCATGAATGCTCCATGATATCCTATTTGACCTCTTCAAGATCCTAGTTGACTGTGTCAACCTCCATGATCTATCTCATTAATGAGACATGATCTCCAATTTCATTCACATTAATAGTTTCTCAACTACCTCATTATGTAGATCTAGGCTTAATTAATCCACATTCACACACAAAAAGTGGATATTTATTAATATTGAGGATTATGGGTCCCTCGACCCCTTTATTTACTTAATTCATTAAGAAAATTATGAAATCTAATATTCCAAATATCAGGTGAAAATTTGGGAATGTTACAGTCTTCCCCGGAAAAATGTTGCTTGTCCTCAAGCAACTGCAAAAGTGGATGCTACAACAAACTTCCTCCCTCCAAATGGAATCCTCATGTGGAAGGTCTTCCCATCTATCACAATGTGTCATGCATGTCCAGCTCCAAAGCTGCCCCTCTAGGATGTCTAGAATGGCTCCCAACTGAAAAGTTAGATACCCTTCCTCATCAATGAATCTCCAAGTGGCAACCAAATGATGACCAAAGTTCTTCTCTACACATGAGATACATAAGATGAAGTGGTTCATTCCCAGAGTGGAAAGTCCCAACTCATGAACTATCTCTCCAACCCATGATACATAGAGTAGATTACATACATCAATGCCCTCGTCATTAGCCATGCTGGCCATGTAGGAAGAAAACATCACATCATCAGAGTGAAAAACAAGAAGTAGAGACATATGGGAAAACATAAACAATGTCAAACCATATTCTCCTAATAACAACCAATGTAGAAAATCCTCCTGCTGCCATGCTATATCATCATTAAAACAAGTAAGAGAGCCATACTCTCTCAAAATAAGCCACCTCAATAAGGCATCTTGCTGCCCCATCACATCATCATCATACCATGTACAATGACCATAATACCCCAACAGAAGCCAACGCTGTAAGGCCTCCTGTTGCCATCCTCCAATAATGTCATGCAATGTATGGGAAGAATTCATCCCATACTATCCTAATTGTAACCAAAGCAACAAGGATTTTTGTTGCCTTCTTGCATTATCATGATGAAAGTCATGGAGCAACAATATAATAATGTACGTGTGTGATGCCTCATCAACATAATACAAACAAGCTCCCTTATGCCACATCATGTGAGAGTTATACCTTCTCCCAAACCCAAGTACATACATGAACATGAGATACATCCCAAATATAAATACATGTAAAGACATGAGACATATCCCAAACAAGAGTAAATACATGGACATAAGATATAATATGTGATGTCCAAACTCTCTTCTCAACAACCATAGTAGCCATTCCTTTTTCTTATGCATTCAATCATTGAGACATAAGGCATGTGAAAAGAAAATATGAATCTTTGGGTAGTAACCATACTCACCCAAGAGAAACCAGTGCAACCATGCTTCTTGTTGGCTTGTGTCATAGATCTGCAAGTGGTTTGGCAACCCCTTGCTCCATACTATCAGCCATTCATCCCAATGTGGATGATGGATCTCATTCTGCAAATACTTGGAATCCTCCCATTGTAGGACACCAACCTTTTCAAATTGTTGAAGAACCTTGCACTCCATGAAATTATGAAGTGCACCTCCAATGAGACCTTCTTCTCATCCATGACCTTCTAAAACCAATGAGGTTTTGGATCTGCTATAGGTAGAAGTCTCTCTTTGAGTTGTGAGATGCTCATTGAGAAAGTGTCATCAAGAAAGGAGAAAACATTTCTCACCTCAAGATGTCTACCATTCATCATCTTATCCTCCATTGCTTCATGAGTGAAGCTACCTTCAGAATCCTCCAAGAAAAATGGGACCTCTTCTTTATCACTGCTACTAAGTGACAGCACTGTAGATCTACAGGGTAATACATATGCTGTCTCAAATCAAGGTACAATACCGATCTCATAACCAATCATTGTACATAGGATCATACTCATCCCTTCTTTTGAAACTCTACACTTCAACTCAAGAGGTTGAATGTAGTCCATCCATGAAAAACTGGGATATATTTTCATCTCCTCCTTGATTAGATCAAGGGTCCTCTGCACTGTGATAGTTTGCTGCTTCAAATCAGCATTTGGATCTAACCCTTGGTTATGCATTGGCCCTGATGGCATGTCCCCATAAGTTTCAATAATATCTACTGAAACAATAGGTGATGAATGTGTATGCATACCTTGGATCAACTAATATGTGGGAACCTCTTGACAGAACACAAGAGTTCCTCCAACTAGAATAATGGTGTCTCCAACTGCTGGTAAAAGAGATGGCCGCTCTTCTATCAATGTACCAGCACTAGAATCTTCCTCCTCTTCCTCATGCATCTCCAGAATCATGCATGGGACTCTATGTGTTAAGAGCTCAATATTATCTTGAAAAGTTGCAAGTGTCTTTTCTCCAGATGTAATTACTTCTGCAGCTGGTGGTGAATGTAGTGACTTCTTGTCCAGAGTGACAAGAATGACATCCTCCTTTGTTTCCTTAGGAAATGTCTCTTTGTAGCCCATTTCTGTATTCTTCACATCAAACTTCTTCCTCAAATTGTGAAAGAAATCTGAATATTTAGTCATCTTTGCATGCTCCATGTGACTAAACCACCAATCCTTGGCTTCACCTAAGAGATGAAGTGCTACAATTTGGACAGCCTCTTTTTCAGCCACAGGATGTAGCATGAAAAATGAATCTAACTCTTTCCTCCAAGCCTTAACATTGCTTGAGGAAGATCAATCAAATGTAGGCAAATGGAATCTATGGTGCCTCTTCCTTCTATTGCTGCTATAGGACCTTCTTTCTTCCTTCAGTTCAAAGAATTCTTGGAGAGTTAGACTTTCTTTGAAAGCTTTAGACTATTCCTTGTACTCTTCAAGATACAAGTTGAGAGTATCATGAGTCTCAGGTTCTTTTCTTTCTTCATTTTTATACCTCTCACTTCCTTCAAAGAAAGTGGGTATAGTAGATCTATGAGGAGATCTATGATTCTCTGGTCTTCTTTTCTGCTGATAGGAAGTGCTTGGACCTTCCTCTTCAAATATTCTTCTTGGATCCTTCCTTTGCCTTTCCTTCTTCATTTTATAGACCTCCTTGGAGAGATATTGCATGGATATAAATAGAGGAGTGGAAAAATTATCCTCCTTCATGATACATCTCATCTATCTGCTTCTTATTTTGATGCAAAAGATGAAGTGTCCGCAAGCTGAGCCAAAGATCATGCTCTGAAACCACTGTTATATCCCAAAAGGGAGAATGCAGTAATACTTAAACACAATAAAAGAACTGCAACTAAGTAAACAATAAATCTCAAGACAACATCAAAATTTACAGAGAAGCTGAGCCATTTTATTATATGGAGATGATTCAGTTACACAATGTACAAAATATGAGTAGATCTAGCCAAAGAGATGACCTAGAATCACCCTGAAAACATGCCAAAGTAGGCACTACGTAACTGGAGAGTTGCTGGAAGAAAATATTGTGCTGTCCCTTTAGTAGAATATAAATGTATGATTACAGGCTGAAAAGGAAAATGTAGATCTATTGAAATCTGGAGCTCTAATGATGCCAAGATTCAAGATCTAGACAATGTGATGGATTCCCAAGATAACCCAAAAAGGATTTTCCAGATCTACAACTTTGGAAAATCACCCTCCTAGGGTTTGATCCTTAATCTGCTGGGATTACAGATCTAAAGCTAGATCTGACAAGTAGATGGCTGAAATATGTCACAAAATCAGATCTAAGCTTGAAGGGTTGATCCCTCCATCGTATCTACAAGCTAAAAGCTCTAGATCTAGATTCTCAATCCTCCAATAATGATTACAGCTGCTGCAACAAAACTGCTCATAAAAATTTTTTTGTGAGGGAAAGATAGGCCTTTTTCCTGCTGAAAAATGTTGTAATAAACTCCAGGCTGATGGAAATATTGATGGCAAGGTGAGGGGATGATCCCTCACAAGATTACTAGCTAAAATGCTAGCAACTTCTTTCCTCCTTTTGGATCTGCAAAATGGACAGCGTAATTCCTGAAGGGATTACTGCTACTAGTAGGTCAATAAATTTTGGCCTGATGCCAGATCTAAAATGAAGCTCTGGGAATGCTGATTTTTAAGCCCAAGGTGATAGGAATAAACCTTCACCAGTTCTCCAGTTGAAATATTGAAGACAACTTCCACCTTCCAAACTGATCTTCAGAAATCTGCAATTTCTGAATATGAATGTTCTGTAGAAAGTAGGAAAAGGTGTATGGCACCAATGCCTGATGTAGAATGAAGTACAATACTCTTTCCAAAGCTACTCAAAGAAATAGGTAGGATTCCCGACAAGGAACACCCTGTGCTACACAACACTTGCAATCTTTGCTAAAGAGCCCAAGAAAGCAATGAAATATCACATGAAAATTCCAGATCTAAACAGATCCTTAACATCAATAATATCAATCCCCCTTGCATTCTTGCCTTCATCTTCTTTATATAGTGTTGGAGCCTTCCCATGCCTTGGCCCTCATCTAAACTGTGTTGTGCATGTGGATCGAATCCTCCATGTTTGACTGTGTTGTCTAGCCAATTTATCCATCATGTCTAGGTGCAATGTACACCCTCTCCATCATGTGTATGTTAATTTCACAACTTCCTCCATCATCTTATCATGAATTCTCCATGATCTCTTATTTGACCTCTTCAAGATCTTAGTTGATTGTGTCAACCTCCATGATCTATCTCATTAATGAGACATGATCTCCAATTTCATTCACATTAGTAGTTGCTCAACTACCTCATTATGTAGATCTAGGCTTAATTAATCCACATTCACACAAAAAAAGTGGATATTTATTCATATTGAGGATTATGGGTCCCTCCACCCATTTATTTACTTAATTCATTAAGAAAATTAAGAACTCTAATATTCCAAATATCAGGTGAAAAATTGGGAATATTACATACTACTTCTGTAAATAATAATATCTAGGCTATATTATGATGGATCTAAAAACCAAGATGGAAATGGTGCAGGTTTCATCTTGTTGGACCCAAAAATGAATAAGGTGCTTATTTCTTGTCTCCTATAATTCAAATGTACAAAAAACATAGCAGAATATGAGGAACTATTTTTTGGATTTAAGAAATCCATCAATATATAGGTAGAGTGCATTAAATTCATTGGTGATTCTGAAATAATCACTAGGCAGGTACATAATACAATTCATTATTTGTCTCCTCATTTAAATAACTAACAAAAAGAGGTATGGTGACTCATTTCATCATTCAAAGCTTTAAATATCGTCTTAATGCATAGATCTAAGAATTTTGCAGTTGAGACTTTGGAAAATGCTATAGCACATTTTACTCCTCTTAGAGATGGATTTTCAATTGAAATAGTTTATAAGCCTCCAATCCTAGATAATGTGACTACTTTCCATGCTTTCAATGATGATGAACACAACAATGGATTTCCTCACAAAATCGAATATATTTAAGGATGAATTCATCGATGAAGATGAAAATGACAAGTCTCTAGAGGAGGAAGCAATGCTACAAAAATGAAATCATATGCCCAAGGGATCCATAATGTTAGAAAATCTATATCATTTGCATAGCCATTTCAGAAGGCCCTTGAACACTAAAACAAAAATCTCAATGTTGATGCACGAGAAAAAAAAACCTAGGTACAAAAAAGGATCCCATGTTTGTAAATCTCATTACATGTTTCACTCTAGCTAAATGCTAAGAATATATACAATTTCTCAAGCGTTACCGAGATTTTTTCTCTTGGACTTACGATGATATCAAAACGTATTACACCCAAATCATCCAACACGTTATTCCCATAAATGAGGGTGTCAAGCCATTCTAGAAGAAGTTACGAAAAATACATCCAAATTTGGAACCACTTATACAAAAAGAGTTAAAGAAATTGTTGGATGCCAAGATTACCTTTAAATTCTAAAATTGCACTTGAGTTTCTAATTTGGTCTCTATCAGAAATAAATCAAGTGAGATACGATTGTGTGTAGACTTATTAATATTAATCATGCATCAGATAAAGATAACTACCTTGTCCCTTCCATGGAATAGTTTCTTCAGACTGTCTCAGCGTCTGTATTTTTTTCTTTACTTGATGGATTTTTGGATTATAGCCAATTTCTCGTATCTGAATCAGACACGATAAACATAACCTTCATAACCAAGTGGGGTACATTTTCATATAGACATAAGCCTTTTGGGTTGGTAAATGTTGGGGCCACCTTTCAATCGAAAATAGACATCACTTTAATAGGATTAATTGGGCACAATATGGTTGTATATCTTGATGACATGACGGTATATTCAAAAATACACTCAGATCATGTACGTCATCTCAAAAAAATTTCTTAGCATTGTTATAAATATGGGATCTCAATGCTAAGTAAATTATCTTTGCGGTATCTAAGGGAAATATCTTGGGACACGTTATCGCTAAAAAATACAATCAGCATTGTTTCAGAAAGAGTAAAAAAAATCACACAAATTTCGTACCCCAATGGGAAAAATCCATGTATTATTTCTTGGGAAATACAATCATTTTCAGAAAATTCATATTCAATTTCACACAGATTGTGAAACTCTTGAAAATGTGATCAAGAAATATACAATGTTCAAATGGAATTAGGAAGAAAAGGATGCCTTCTCTAAGATAAAGGAATCAATCATTATGACTCCCACCTTATTTAGTCCCAATTTTCATAAATAATATATTCTTTGTACAATTTGTAGGGGACTCTTCACTTTTGGCAGTACTCATACAAAATGAATACCAAGGAGATGAACACACTATATCTTTCATAAGTACATGCATGCAAGGATCCGAGCTAAATTATCCCAACAACGATAAGAAATCATATGTAATCTACAAATCAGTAAATAACTTCAAGACTTATATTATGAAGACCCACATCAAGGTGATTGTCCTTGTAGATTTCTATTTGTACAAAAGGAACCAGGGGAATGAAAAGGAAATTGGATGACGTCACTACAAGAATAAGACCTCAAATTTAAGCTATATCACACTATTAAAGGTCATGGATAATTTAAATTACTTGCAGAGGTTGTGGATCCCAAAAAATAAAGATATGATATATTAGGATAACATAATTGAGATGTACATCTCAGATTCCATGCATAGGTCCACTTCTGAACCATCATGGTATAGTGAATTAAGGCATTATTTAGAATATTGCACTTTTCCTTTGGATCTCTCAACAACAGGAAAACATGAAATCAGACTCATTTCCACACAATATCAATTAATCAATGAAATTATGTTTAGGAAATATCATAATGGAGTCTTCTTTCAATGCTTAAATCCAGCTAAAGTAGATAAATTTCTTACAGAACTTCATCGTGGACTTTTTGGACTTTATTAAAAATGCACATGCATATGCTAGAAAGTGTCTTATCTGCAAAAAGTGTGCCAAAAGAAAAAAAAATAGTGGTTTCCCCACTGCAACTAATCCAATTTGAAGAACCATTTAGGCAATGGGGACTTGATATTTTTAGTGAAATCATGACGCATTCATATAAAAAACACCAATACATACTTATGGCTATGGATTATTTCACATGTTGGGTGGAATACATTCCATTGAAACAATTCAACGATCATATGATAATGCAATTCATAGAATAGGACATCATTACCAAGTTTGGTGTTCCAACCTCTCTTGTTTTTTATAATGCCACTTATTTTTCGTCATTGAAATTATATGAATTATAATGAATTTTTTTGAAACATTCCTCAAAATATTGTCCCCGAGGAAATGTTCTAGTAGAATCAAGTAATAAGAATCTAATTTGTATCATTAAGAAAACAGAGGTCTCCCAACAGTGAAACTGGAATAATTCTCTATCACACACTCTGTGGGTTGACTCTGTGACACCAAAACCTTCCCTTGGAACCTCACCATACTTCCTAGAATACAAGAAGTAAGTCATTCTCCCCATAATCTTGATCTTCTCTCTTTACAAATTTCTCAATATTCCAATGGTGGATATTGCCCTATCATCCAAAATCAAATTGATACCATTTTGAAGCTTGAGGAAGAATGGTAGAAATCCTATTCTAAATTAGCATCCTATCAAAAAAGGATTAAAATATGGTTTGATAAAAAATATGTTGGTGATAAAGAGTTTTGTGTGGGTGACCTTGTATTGGAATGGGACAACTCCCATGAAGACAAGGCTAAACACACCAAGTTCCAGTTATTGAGGCTTAGTCCATTCCTAATTCATGAGAAACTTGGCCTAAAAGCCTATATAGTGCAAACCCTACATAGGAATATTGATGCCCCCTATTTACGACTAAGATATCAGACTTTATTTCTAATAAAATCTCTGAGAGTTTTGATCCTTTGTACATATTTTGTTTTATGTTTTCCTTGTATGTTGTTTTATGGTATTTTTCTAAATTTAATTTTTATTTCACATTTTACTATTAGGACCTTTGTACAAAAATAAATGGCCTTGTACATAAATAAATGGTCTTGTAAAAAAATAAATTTCCCATCCCATAAATAATAGTTCACTATCAAATGTTGGGAATAAAATTTTGGTAATTATTCGTCAATTGGCTAACATTATATCTCTATCATCTGGTTCATTCATAAACATCTTATGATTCTATATCATCCAAATGGAAAATAAGAATTGATTCATGTGAGGAACTCTACTAAGATGGTAAAAATTGAATCCTTAATAGAATATTTGGGACTTTATTGGCCTTGAATCAATGAATTATGTGTGTGAATGTGTCGACCCATTTATTAGAGAAGGGATAGGGAAATAATTGTAAAAATGCAAGCAAAACCCATGTCAAAAAATCTTTAAGTTTGTGAAACACAAGGAATAACCTTTCTAACCCTAAAATAAGTCGACATCCCTCATCCACCCTAGTAAAACAATTTCCCAAATAATGCAAAATGGCATGTAAAAAAAATATAAAGAAAAGGGTACATCCATGATAAAATATTCCTACATAGAGAGGTGATGTAAGCAACCTCGTCAGATATATGGACGCTCGCTAGAAGTGAAGCAATGCTTGTGATTTCTTGAGTGACTCCATTAGGGCTATGGATGCTCACTAGTAGTAGAGAAACATTAGAGATCATACTTAATTCTAAAAAATTTAAACTCACATATATAATATCTACATCCCCTATTAAATTTTATGGTGTCTAACTCATATTTCAATTGATGTGTTAAAAACCGAGCATTGAAATTTTAACTAGCATCAATATTCATAATGTATTGTAATTTCATCATCAAAATATTTATTATATTCATTATTATTTTTATTTTTGGGTCAAATTATGTTCTTCATGCTTATAAATTCAAAAGAGTCAAAAACAAAAAAAATGTGTTTCAGTCAGTCCCATTTGGACTTTTGTAAGAAAATAAAATTGAATTTTTGTTTGAGTCAAAATCCACCAAAATAGTCAAAGTCGGCCCTCTTTGGGAACAAGTTGTCCTAGGCCTCTAAGACCCACCTACTTGAACACTTGGATAGATATATATAGAATATAGGTCGACCTATCGGCAGATCATTCAAGCATAATTCAAGAAGCATTTTTATGAACTAGCAAAAGAAAAATGGGGTCGAATTAAAGGAGAATGAAATCACCACATGTGGAGAATAATTTTTGTAAATGAGGATGAATTTCTAAGACATATAGAGACATATTTTCTGCATCTTTAGTGAAAACCTGAAATTTCAGGACTTTGACCAGAAGAGGACTGAAATTTTAGGAAGAAGATCAGACTTAGACTAGTTTTGACCTCTCTTGACTTTGATGTTTGGAGTTGACTTGGAGGATGGTTGGAATTGATGTTTTGATCACAGTTTTTGGTATTGGGTCTTGGATATCTCATTTTGAATTGATTTTATAAGAGAAATATATTTTTTGTTTTCCCCCTTGTGTGGTTTTTCCATGGCTTGGAGCCTAATTTTGGTGTCTCTTGTCTCTTTTTTTCCCAGTTGATTGAACATTTGTATAATTACTTGAAGAATAACAATTAAGAATAAATAATAAGACATTAATCATTCACAATTATTTCCAAGGCAGAGAAATCAAACCTAATTATACCTCACTTGGCTTCTCAACTCCAAGACTAAGAAGAGTTAACAAAGAGACTAAACTTCTAATCGGGACTAAACAGTTGAAATAGTGGTACCCATGGATTTAAATAAATACTTTCCTAATGATTAAGTTCCACCATAAAAAATGGATAAACCAGAGATGTTGATGTCCTACTAATGAATCACCAATTTTTTATCAGCTAAAATAGCCCCAAATTTTCAACATATACTAAAATTTGGAGTCCCCCTTCTTTTGTTTTCAAGTAATAAAAATCCATGTTTCTATCTAAGCCATAAAAGTAAAAATAGTTATACTTGTGAAATTTTGAAAATATCTTAGGGAATTGTACTTCCTCAACATGAAGTGACACTCTCTAATAGCGTAGTGCACCTCCCAAGATCAGCACAAAAAAACCCAGTAGCGCATCGCACATATTTTTAGTGCTACTTTATGCACCTACCTAATGTAGCACACCACCTTAATCCAGCATGCAAGCTCTCTTATGAAGTGGCATTTAATGTGCATTAACCCTTCTCACACGTGCAAAAAACTATAAAAAGGAAGACCCCCCAAATAATTTTCAGGGTGTATCCTTGTTGCTTGATTCACTTTCTCATCAGTGTGTTGAAGCGTAGTACTGTGTTCCTCTCTTTTTGAGTTTTACGTTGTCTCCAAGGGCATAGTGGTCACGCTACATGTCATGTAATCCTTTGAGCCCTACCTTTGTCATTATTTTATTTCTTGTGTTTCTTTGTGAAACATTCCAACTCTTTAACCCTTTGACTTTCTGATATCCCCCTATGTTTATATATACTCTCATGAACACACATTAAGTCATTTTCTTGCCTACTCTTCTTCCTTAACTTTCCAAAATCGTGTAACCCTTACACTTAGTCCTCACTTAATTCTTCACCCCAACATAGGCCAAGCTTCCTAATATCCTTTAGCCTTTCACAATGGTGCATACTCTTGCATTCCTCCATGATATGACACATTTCTTCAACCAATCCCTACGATGTGATGAAAACCTTAACATAGGGTTTTCCTTTTCCCATATCACAACAATACAAGCCTCATCTTTACTTTGTGATCCCCTTCAGCACAATGGTGCACACATAATCCTTAACTACTACAACTAATATCAATATCACTATAGTCCCCTTCTCTTTGCACTGTAGCGTAATATTTGTGTCTATTTTGTTCATCATTGTAGCACAAAAACACAATCATTATACCCAACACTACCCTCATTATTTCTACCGCAATAATTTTCTTTGCACATCTCAACCATAGCAGTGCATACCAACTTGGTATTATACAACCTTTCCTTGCACAACAACATTGACCACCTGCTTATCACTACTTGTAACCACCCCATCACACATTTACCTACTTTTACAAGCTCACTAGGATAAATATGAGTTGATTGTTACTCATGACCCAACCTCCAAGTTCCAATTATGGAAGTGGGGTCTACCAACCGGAAACATACTACCACTCCTCAGGGAAACTAGATCACCTAGGTAACTAAAAACAACCATTGGTGATCAATATCTGAACTAGAAATTTCATTTATCAGGATTTACACCCCAATCACATTCTTAACACACTATGCATGCAGTTGAAATGCTCCAACCACACTCATGAGCCTTCCTACATGCAGTTATAATCAATTTTTTTTAGTTCAAAGGGTTTGGTTGTGATATCTATGCTACTTTTTTAGGGCTAGCCTATAGGCCACTTCCCAGTACAACCCATAACGTTCCATAATCATATCTAGGATAATAACAAGTCTAAACAATAAATACTAGAGCTATGCCTTGCCCAAGGCATGCCTAATATATGATAAAAAATTCATCAAACACATGGTAAACATAGAAGCTATCTGTCATGAATGAATATATGATTATTAAATTCTTAAATTCATCAGAGAATCATCAAGAAGGCTCAATTCCCTCTCAAGCTTGTTGCAACAACACTTGTTATCCCATGCATACATTAACCATTAAATAACATATCAAATCATGAACAAGATACATAGCAAGGAAACATCATTCAACCATGCTTGTGACCATCATATAACCATAATAGAACCCATATTAAACCATCCATAAGATCAACAAAATAAATAGTACATGTTCTCATTGATCATAATAGAAAAATAAATCATATTAACATATGCAATTTCCAACCAAGTCAGGGACTTCCACGTACCACCCGACCATAGATTGGGCTGAACCAAATATGTCTTTTACCCAATCACCCCCGTGACATATTCCAAGAATTAATGTGGGATCATATGGGTTAAACCAAAACAGAACCAACCATGGATTCTAGAGGCCAAACCACCTGAACCCTCAACCACAGTGAATTCACCTAAACCGGTCCAAAAATCACTAACATAAAAACAAGCTTGGATGCCTCCAACTTTATAAGACTTTTCCTGTCTCCACCCATTTGTCAAGCGCTCCTAAGAAATCCCATATCCACCCCTAACCCATGGAAAATTTCCTAATACCACCTTAATTGGGATCCAATCCTATCGGTTATCCAAGGCTTAATCAAAACTAGAGAACCCACTACATCATGGCTATCGTAGTAATGGAAAGGAAAGCTTAGAACCATTATCAATCCTAGAAAATACCATGCCAATGACAGCAAAAAACCAAAGAACCACATGCATGTACCATGCATCCAAATCTCAGCAAGGAAATCACACATGCAACCTTTTACCTACAATGTACACTTGTTGTAGTTGTTCATCCAACCTTATCCTTGTGTTCCCTTGCTTTTCCTTTAATTTTATTTTTCTTTCCTTTACTTATGTGCTTGCTCTTTCATCTTGAAACTCTTTCTCTTTGAAATTTATCCAAGGCTATAACTGACAAAAAATTCAACCAAAAGTTGTGTATTGTTTCTCAGATGCCTTTTTATCATTGATGTCGAGTTTCTTACTTTCCTTTTTCATTTTTTATTTCATTTTAACTCATTTTTTGCCTGATTTCCCTTGCATGCATATTTGTGTCTCTTCATCTCTGTTTTCTCCTATTTTCCTTTATTTCCTTAATTAAATTCCAATTATTTCCTCTTTCCTTTGCTAATTTCCATATATGTTAGTGTACAATCTTATTGCAAGTGTAAGAAAGATCCTACTTTAGCTATGCGTGAAAAATAGCCCTAACAACAGAAATGGATACTTAACCCTTTAGATTTGCAGTAGACAGATAGAACAAATCTTGAAAAAACCCATATATATGCAGTAAAAGTAGCTAAATAATTAAAAGAAATAGTAATTGATGCAAAGGTAACTCCAAGTATCCAACAAAGAAGACAAGATTAAAAGAATGATTTTATATTATGTGACACATGGTGAAGGAAACAAGTAAATGTTACCAGTCCCCCTCAATGGGATGGGTTCTTGGTTGTCCTCAATGCTTCAACTTCAGATGTTTCTCTCTCTCAATGGCATAGAAATCCCAAAGCATGTGTTGAACTCAAGTAGGAGCTCAAATGACAAAAGAAAATAATAGCGACAATGAGAATGATCAAAGTGAAGAATGAATGGAAAAACCCTCGTATTTATAACAAAATATTGAGTTATTCTCGATAATGGTGAATAATAAAATATTATTAACCAAGATCTAGATCTAACCGCTTGGAATATTTTATTATATTTTGTTGGAGGGAAAAGATATTTAAATTGGTTAAATACCTTATTTAGAAATAATAAACAAATAAATTATTCATTTATCATTTCAAGAATGTGGTTAAAGAATAATAAAAAAATAATGATTTTTTTAATTATTCCTAGGTGATTTACTCAAAGTTAACAAAGAATAATAACTAAATAATGATTTAATTAATTATTCCTGAGAAAAATAAGATAAACAATTATTTATCTAATTATTTCTCATAATTGAGTTAAATATGACCAAGAATATTATTTAAATAGTGGATTAATTAATTATTCCTAGAGGAAAATCAAATAAATAAGGATTCATTTAATTATTCCTCATGGGGTTTCTTGTTTTAACCAAAAATAACTTAATAAAATATGGTTTATTAAGTTATTTCTTATAGTGAAAAAAAAAATTATTATGGTGAAATTGGTCCTACATGGTGTATTTTGATCCATCTAATTAGAAATTGTTATATCACCATTTTTTGGGGATAACAAATTGCCCCCAACATGCGAGCGTTATGAGAAAATTGTATGACCGAAGTACGTTGTAAGAACACAATCACTAGAAACCGAAGGGAAATCAGAGAGAGAGAGAGACCCGAGTGAAGTGAAGTGAGAGAGTACAATGTCTAAGGGGGCAAGGCCTACAAATGATATAAGTCTCCTTTTATGTTGGAGTACATGTTCTCAATGGGGCGGGGAAGGCATACATATGCCCGTCGAGATGCAAAGTACATAAAATAATGGTGAGCCCAGCAATGTGGGACTTGTTAACACTCTATAATTTCCTAGGTTCTCGAAGAAACCATAGAGGTAAACATAAAACCACTTTGGAGCTTAGGATCTAACCTTCCTAAACTCAAAAAGGGATATCTCTATAAGATTTAGCTTTGTTGTATTGATGATTTTAGGTTATTTATGAATGCGAAATTGTTTGTTTGATTGTTTGTGATTTGTTTTAATTGGTTTGGTTTATTTAATGCCTAAAATTCCATTGGGCTATGGAATCTGCACACTAACATGGCTTTGTCTCTGATTTTCAAAGGAGTTTCACAAGGTAAGGTAGGTGAACTAACTGGATCTTTTATATTTAAATGAAATGTAAAAGAAGAAAATAAATAGATTCAATTGAAGCTAAAGAGAAGTTAAGAATCCTTTAACTTGATATCAAAGGAAAACATTTAAATTACCCACAGCCAGAATCAGAGCGTATGTTTCAAAAAATTATGTTCATCAACTTTCTGTAAAGTAATACAGATTTAAGAACACATAAGTATGGAAACAAAGAAATAATCACATAGACAGTGAGAGAAACACATCACCAAATAGTGCAACACATGAATCCTATGAATAATGTCCTTCTTATTATTGATCAGCCCTTCAAATTAATAAGTACAATAGGTTCTAGAATGAAAAAAGAAACCCTCAATACTTAGAAAACTGAACTATTTATACAAATATTTACAAAAAATCCTGTCATAAATTATCAAGATATATTTTAGGAATATATATATATATATATATCCTATTACAAATTAATAGGGCAATTTGGAACTGTTTGAAAGGTGGCCCTGCTTTGAAGGAAGTTGTTCCTAATCTATCACTTTGGTCCTTGTTGTGATGTTGTTTCTCTGACTAAAGATAGAATTATTCACTTAATCTAGTAACTCACACAGTTTCTCCCATATTTCTTCATTCAGAATTGAAAATTTAATCACCCTCCTATAGATCTCATCTACTTCAGTGTACTTGGAAAAGGTAGGCTTGATGACAAAGATGTGATTTACCTCATGTTGTATGGTTAAATCATTCTCGAGTGCCTCCAAAAAAATGTTCCCTATTATGCTGCCCTTTATACCTGCAAACTTGGAGCTGTCCTTAACCACATCTCTCAATTTCTTGTTGTAGCCCTCCAGGGTGATGAAACTGTCATTTATCAGAAATAAACTTGGTAGGCCCTTGTTGTTCAGTACTTCAATCCTGTTGAAAAACATATTAACACCAAATTCAAATCCCTGAAAATTTTCTTCTAGCTGAAGGACGAGTTTCTTTTTGGTAGAAACCTTCTTGACTTCAAGTATTGTTTATGTTCTATCTTCAATTACCATTTCCTCCAGCTCATATTTATTCTTAGAATTCATAAATCTAATCACAGTGTGGCTTCATTGGGCTTATAACCCAATTTCTATTTGATCTGCACAATTACTTCTTTGGATTTATGAATTAATTCATTTTTTTCAAAAATGATCTGCATTGAACGCCAAATTCCATTCATTGACTTAGGGATGTTTGACCATATGTTTTCTTTTTCTTGGGCTAAGGTCTGGCCCATTCCTGTCTCTTTTCCTAGTTGTTTTATCCTTTCCATTAATCTTTGGGACCTTTGTGCCTCATCCATGTGTAAACTTCACTTCTGTTCTTATGCTCCTGTAAAGCCTTTACCTATCACTGCGACTTCTTGATTTCTTTAGTTTGTATTTAAATATCTTCCATTTCTTTGTTGAGTTTGCTTGCAGCGTATGTGGGCTGGGTTGGAGGTTTTTTTGATGTAGAAGTACTTGTAGTTGGTATTGATATAAGGGGCACTTCATCCAAAGGAACTATGGCCATTTGTGCATTTTTTTACTTCTCCTTGATCAATTTATCCATCTATGTCTCCAAATTTTTGATTTGTGTGTTCTGCTCTATAATCAATTTGAGCATGTCTTCCTTCTGGTTCTATAATTATCCTTTTTATTTTTCCTATGGTTCTTCAGTTGCTGTCATCTTTAACTGATTTCTAAGTGCTGCAATATCAACATTTTTGCTCTTGATTAACTCTTCAACTGATTTGACATTCTCTGGATTATACCCCATATTTATGACCAGATATTCCAATGACTTGATTCTGGTATCCTTTGCCAGAGATGAAATCCTTTCAATATTTAGATGATATTGAAAATGTGTCAGAGAAACCTGCAACTTTGAATCATTCATAGAAGTGTTAGTCAAAGTAGAAAAAATCATCTCTCATGTTTTCTTATGCATCTCCATCTGATCAATGGTATGAATGTCCTTTGTGTCAAATTCAAAGGAGTTTTTCTTGTAGTCAACAACTATCTATGTATGTGGAATATGAGCTTGTAAGAATTCCATTTGCATTCTTCACTTCTCTGTATCAAAGGCTGATAGAAGCATGCTTTGAGCGCTAGCAGTTTGTTTCCAGAATTAAGTGTAGTTGGTGCCTTTAAAGATCTCATTCTTGAGCTTTATCTCTTTGTATTTGTCAAAAATACTCTTCTCTTTATCTCCATGAATTAGCCCAGATGTTTGGGTTGGGTCCTAGTGATCTTGTGACACTGATGATGTTGTTGGGGACTCTATGAATTTGCTGCGTGGCTGTGCAGAAGAGAGTGGCTCTTTAATGACTATGGTAGCTTGTTGTTCTGCTTCTTCTCCCAAATCTATCTTAGGACTCCTTTTATTTTTATTTCTATAGATGTTATGAAACCAACTCCAAAAATAGAAGAAAATAGAGATCAACGCCTTAGAAATCATCCACTTCGAAGGGGAAACCTCCTTTACATTACATAAATGAAAATTTCTTGGATGATACAAATGACAAAACTTCCGTTCTATATATAGGAGTCCAATGGGTCACAATATAATCCTAGCCGACATAACAATAACAATGTAAGGGCACAACAATAAAAATAGTGGGATTTTATGGGGCACAATAATAACAATATGGGGGCTACAGGGATACACTAACAACAATATGGGGATACACTAGTATGATAGGGACCTAACATTCCCCTCTCCTTCAAACAAGTGTTGCCCTCATCGCTTGATTATTTTTGGATGCTTCTGTATAAAATTCTCATCCTCCCATCTAGAATCTTCAATGGGTAAGTTCTTCCACTTGCTGATATACTTTGAAATTGATCGATTTTGTAGTTTTCGAGTTCATGTTTCTGTGACTGCTTCAGAACTACTTTCGATGCAATGTTGATATTCCTATTGTTTCATTCGATTTTGAACCCAAGTTAGGTTATCCTTTGAGAGTTGGAGAGATTTTTTTTATGCTCGATGTGATCTTCCACTACTTTATCATTTATATTAGCTTTCATTTGATCCTTCAAGATGTCCAAATTAGCCTCCATTTTTTCTTTTAAACCATCTATGTCATCTTTGATTTCTCTTTGTAAGATTGAAATTTTTTGCACTTAGTACCGTAATTTTGATATATCATACTGCAATTCTTCCTCTTCATGCGTCATAGTAGAGATTTCTAAGGGATTAATGGGTGTGGAATTATTTTTTTGATATATTATATAACTCAATATTGATATCTATGCTTTAATATGCCCTTGGAATCACTTCAGACTGATTTTTCAAACAAATGTTATGGAGGCTGATAATTGGCTATGCGTTTGTCCAATTTTGCCTAGATCAGTGTGAAGCAATTGGTAGAGTGTGTGAGGTTGTGGTGATTGCAAATACATTGTATTGTTTCATGATTCCTTGGTTTATTATACAATAAAGATGGAGGGGTTTTGAGAAGTTTCTTTCCCCAGGAATATATGGTGTTTTGTATTGGTTTACTTCTTTCTCTTACTTGGATGTGATTGAGAAATCATGTTTTATATTCCGCAAATATTGTAGAAGGATTCAGTATCTTGCTTTAATGCATTGCATGATCGGATTGAGTCCATTGATATAATTTCTACATGTTATTATAGTTGTGTTAGAGATTTTCTACATGGTATCAGAGTGTCAGGAATCAAAATAGTGGAGAAGAAATTGAGTTTGTGTTGAACAATATTAAAATTTGCAGATACTTTCTTTGGAGCTAGAAGCGGATCAAGATGTCTTTCAATGGCTTGAGACGTGAATATGCACTTGAGGGAAGTTTGAATTATATTGCAGGAAAGGACAGGATGCAGGTAGTTTTGGAGGATAACGGGTTGAAGGAATTCATAGATAATGATATTCCCAAGCCCACAACAGTAGATTCCCAACTTCTTGATGCATGGCAGAAGAAGGAAGAAAAGGTGAGGATGATATTGTTGGAGGGAGTTTGAGATAATATTGTCTCAAGTATCCATGGAAATTAAACTCCATATGCTATGTGGAAGGCCTTAACAGATCTGTTTCAAAGCAACAGTGACCACAGAAAATTGGCACTCAAGGACAAGCTCAGGAAAATCACAATGGAGAAGGGTGACACAATCCAGAAATACTTGACCAAGTTCACTCAATGTCAAGATGAGCTTGGAAGTGTTGGGATTACTATAGTTGATGATGAAGTGGTGAGCCTAGCACTTTTAGGCCTTCCCAAGAGCTGGCATAGTTACCAGGACTCTATGAATGGGAGGGAGAAGTTACCAAATTGGGAGTGAATTTGGTCATATTTGGTACAAGAATATTTTCGGCAGAATACGATGGATAGATCCTCATCCAAGGCTGATGATGAGGAAAATTGTGCCTTGGCTGGTAAGGAAAATAAGTGGAAGGGGAGGAAGTCCCATTCCAAATCTGAGACTGGCAAAGAAGGAAAGAAGTGTAATATGACAAAGGTGAAATGTTTTCACTGTCATGATCATGGACACTATGCCACAAATTGTCCACAAAAGAAGAAGAACAACAAGAAGGCTCTAGAAGATGCATCGGTTGAAGCTTTGGCCTCACCGTTTGAGTTTGACTTCTCTCTCATTGCATGCACGGCGTCAACTATGATGGGATCTATGTGGTACTTGGATAGTGGAGCATATTTCCACATGACGGGAAACAAATAACTCTTTAGTAGCTTGGAGGAGAAGGATCTTCAGATGCACATCGATATGGGTGATGACAAGAGGTATAGCGCTATCGAGATTGGTACAGTTACTTTCCAAAGATAGTTAGTTAAACCTTTCTTATTAAAATATTCCATGCATGTACTAAGATTGGAAAATAATATGTTGAAGGATCTTGGATATGATGTGGTTTTCAGTGAAGGAAAGGTGTTCCTTCATCACAAATCCAAAACACAGGTAAAGAAGACTTTGGTTCATGTAAAGAACCTCTACAAACTTGAAGTAGATGGTTGCGCAGCATTGAGTAGTAAAGCAGGGAAGGTGATGAACCGAGATACAGGTGAGTTATGGCACAAGAGATTGGGCCATCTACACCACAGTGCTTTGAGGATCATGCGGTGGATTTCTACAGGTCTTCCAAAGGGTACTCTTGTGCAGATAGACACGTGCAAGGGATGTACCATGGGGAAGTATACTAAATCCACTTTTCATGAGAAGGATAACCAAGCAATAGCAATCCTTGAGAGAGTTCACTCAGACATGTGTGGACCATTCTCTAAACCTTCCACAACAAAGCATAGGTATTATGTGACTTTTTTTGATGTTTTTTTCTAGAAAGTGTTGGATCTTATTTCTGTAGAAGAAAGATCAAGTGTTCTCCAAGTTTTGTGAGTTCAAAGAACTGGTAAAGAGAGATACATGGAATATGGTGAAGGATCTAAGGAGCGAAAATGGTGGTGAGTATATCTCTAATGAATTCAAGAGCTTTTGTTCCAAATAAGTAATTCAAAGAGAATTTATTGCACCTCATAACCCACAATATAATGGGGTTGCAAAAAGAAAGAAAATATCAATTGTGAGAGCAGGACGAGCTATGTTACATGATTAGGGCCTACCATTGCATCTGTGGGCATAGGCATGCAACACAACGGTATTTGTGCAGAACTAGAGTCCTCATTTGATACTTGGAATGAGTACACCAGAGGAGGGTTTTTCAGGTAAGAAACCAGATGTTTCATATTTTAAAATTTTTGGCTCATCTGTCTATTGCCATGTGACCAAATATGCCAGGAAGAAGCTAGAACCAACAACAGAGGTTGGGATATTTGTGGGGTACACTGATACTCCCCAAAACTATCAAATGTATTTGCAGGCTAACAGGATTACATTTGTCAGGAGGGATGTTAGATTTGATGAGGAGAAAGCCATGTGAATGTCCCTTGAGAGGGAGCTTGACTTGCATGCAGATGAGGAACTCTTAGTTCCAAAGGATGAACCTCAAGATGTGGAGAAACCACAAGATGAGGATCACGGAGTGGAAGAAATCACTCATGTAGATCCATCCACCAGAATGGTAGGAAGCACATCAGAGAGGCTGACAAATTGATGCTAGATGTGACAGAGAATGTAGGTGCACCTACATCATAGCGCAGGCAGAGAAAGTCCCAAAATAGGTATACTAGATACATGGCTCTTATGAGAGAGTCTATTGTGACAAAACCATCCTATTTCGAGGATGCAATGTAGAAACCAACATGGGTTGATGCTATGGTTGAGTAGTATGACTCCATTATTAGAAAAATTACATGGTAATTGGTCCCAAGACCAATGGGGGAATCAGTGGTTGGATCCAGGTGGATCTACAAGGTGAAGCAAATAGAGACCTCCAAGAGGGGGAAATTTCGAGCCAGATGGGCAGAGGGAGTACATGCAACTATACCTCTAGGTGTGAGGTGGGGAAATGTGCAGATATTATCCCAAGAAGCAATCTGGACAAGTTTCATTGAGATGGTGTGTATCATGGATCGAACCTGGCTACGATGATCCCACAGTACAGCAGTAGCAGGAAGGATCGGTTAGATTGATGCAGTCAAATTTCAGAAGGACAAAAATCAGAGTGACGGGTGTCGGATACTGGAGTGCATATCAGAGTTGGCAGCAATGCAGAGTGCATGGATGAAAATTTCAACAACGCAGAGAGTCCAGTAGACATGTGCATTAGCTAGCAGCAATTAGAAGACTCTCATAACATATGCATTATACTGATTCAGTTGTTTGGAGGCTATTCAGTTTCAGGAGTTGCATGTGAAAACAACACTAGAGAAGTGTTGCATGCAGAACATTCCAAAGGTACAGGATCGAGACAGATTGATTCATTTCTTGTTGAGAGGGGGTGTTGAAATTTTCAACAATAAATAGTGAAATTGGAATTCGAAAACAACACACACACTAGTGTGGGATCACAGGTCACAGAGTGATGGGTCCTATACATACATTAGTGTGCAACCAATTTATTAAATAAATTGGAAAATTAATTGTAATCTTATCTCATAACAACTTGGAACAGTTAACTAAGTGTGATATACTTAGTTAGCTCAAGAATTTCGAGTTGAGGGTCAAAGGATAGGCATGTAGAGTGATTCTATTATTAACAGGGTCCAGTTGCAGTTGTAGCACTAGTGTAGTGTGGGTGGGATCAATTAAATCACAATAATTGAGTTAAAATCAGTTTAACTAGCTCTAAATGTTTGATGAGCTAGTGGAAGATCAAGTGAATTAAAATATATTTAATTCACCAGTAGTGATCTACCAAGTAACTTATGCTTCACTATTCATAGCTGCATGCATGCTAATTCTGGTGGATACCTGGTTGAGACAAAGGTTCAAGGCTAGTAAATTATCAGTTGTATTTTAGGCAAACTGCACAGATCTAGTTATAAAACCATGGGAATCCCATGATGAATTGCACAATAAAGGAAGGTTGAATTTCCTATTTAATAGGGGTTTAATTCTCTGGGGATTGCGTAAGCAGGGTAAGCTGAGGGTAGGTTGATAATTGGCTATGTGTTTGTCCAATTTTTCCTAGATCAGTGTGAATCTATTGGTAGAGAGTATGAGGTTGTGGTGATCACAAATACATTGTATTGTTTCATGATTCCTTGGTTGATTATACAATAAAGATGGAGGGGTTTTGAGTAGTTGATTTCCTCGGGAATGTCTAGTGTTGTGTATTTCTTTACTTCTTTCTCTTACTTGCATGTGATTGAGTGATCATGTTTTATATTTCGTAAATATTGTAGAAGGATTCAGTATCTTGTGTTAGTACATTGCATGATTAGATTGAGTTCATTGATATAGTTTCTACATGGTATTATATTTGTGTTAGAGATTTTATATAGGGGATCCTTCCTCTCTTTGTATCTTCTTTTTCTTCTCTTGAGGATTAGGAGTTTGTAGAGTAGATGTGGACATGAGTTGCTCCCGTTCTTCCTGTAAGGTGTTCTCTGTCCATTCCAACTGATTCATATACCTTTCAATCTCTTGCCTCTATGTGTGCACATAAGGAGTGGTTTTGTGTTCCACCCTCAACTTGGAGATTAGGCCCAAAGGATCATAAGACCATGTAAAGCTAAGATTAAAATTCATTTGTTTGAGGAGCTTGTCTTCTTCTTCACCAGTTTCCCTATTGTTACAAATAAAGGGACCAACCAGTGTCTTTATTTTGAACTGAGACTTCTTCTTTGTTGAGACAAAATGAATTTAATCTGAATTTATCACTTGTGTTATATAATCCAAGGAAAATACTCTCATTGGGAGCTATTTGGGCAGCTTGTATGGTGGCAGCTCACACCCATACACCCTAATCCCTGTGTAGTTTTGGTAGAGGTACAAATCTCATGTTTTGGCTTGCTCTGTCAGATGCAAGATCTTCTTAATTTCTGGTCAACAGGCTCATAACTAGATGAATGAACGGTTCTATGTATTCTTTGAAGGTGTACTCATCTGAATCTTTTCTCACCAAAGAGGTCCAAAAAATCACTAATTGTGGGTTCCCTTATTCATCTAATTTCTGCAGCGAACATGGGAATTTTTCTGCTTGGTAGTAAATGAACATATATGCAAGAATGGAAGCATACCTGAATACTCCTTTAGTTGGTAACTTTAGGAGTTGTTCATGTATGTTGTCAACCAAAAATTGACTAAATTTAAAAACAACTGTGGGCTTCTGAACTGTAGAGAAAATTGACAAAAACCCAAGCAGAGGTTCATCTATCCACTCATCAGAATAATAACCTAGTAGGCATGAAAGCATAGAATTGATATGTTTGGCTTGATCAGGGAACATGGAAGAATCCTAAGGTGGATTCTTCTTGGGAAATTGGGCATTCTCAGGTAGAAAAATATAAAAAATATGTGCTCTTTTGGAGAAATATAACTTCTGATATAGTTCTTTTAAGGCTTTTACAGAAAAATGTGTACTGGCCTCAATAGAAGGGACCTACATCATCTGATCAATTGTTTTGGAAGTGATGGTGAATAAAAATTCCCCACTTGGGGCTACAATGGCTCTCTGGTTGGGTAGATAAGAGGGTTGACATTTCCTAATTAATTCAAGAAAATGATGGGTTTGAGGGAAGATGTAGAGGGGAAAATTGGATTTCCAAAGTCCAATTTCATTTGTTTGATCAATGTATTTGTCCTCTAGCTAGCAGTAAAGTTTGAAAATTTTGAACTCACACTTTGCCTCAAGAAATTTGTAATCCCTGTCTACAAGTGGGATGTGATCATGATTGACAGGGGGATGAAGCATCGGGTTGATCGGATCATTGTTGTTTTTCTTCTTGGGATGCAATCTGCTAATCAAAATGTTCCAAGGAATGGCAACAAGCAGTAGCATTGGTGAACGTGTCCGTCAGTCGAGTTTTGTGAAAATGATTTCCATGTGCTTGATAAACTGCCTACAAGCGTTCTTACTTCAAGTAACATACCTTGTTAAGGTAAACAGGAATTTATATGTTGTATTAAAATGGCAGGCGGGGAGTGGTTTTTATGGTAATGGTGTACTTCGTTGATATGAAGAACAATTCAAACAGCTATCCCAAGAACATTAATGATAATGTTCTGCTTAGTAAATGGATGGGAGTGGAGGGGAGTGCGTGGGAAATGAGAGTTGGGAATGGCGGTTTGGCAATTTTGGAGGGGGTTGACGGCGGTTTGTGAGGGGTGGGGGTGGGGGGGGGGTGGCGGGTGCGGGCGGTCGTGCGATGATGAGACGTATGATGGGTCTGACGGAGAGGAAAACATATTTTTAGACCCCCCCAGTGGTAAAGGTAGAATGAAAAGGAGGGGCCGAAAAGGTATGTGGACCGTTGTTTTGAGTTGGTGATGATCGAGTTGTCAATTGAAGCGTCTGTCTTAACACTACTTGACAAATTCCTTTTTCGTTTACAAACTTTATTACATGGATGGAAAATATTGGATAAAAACATTTGCATTGTAAACTTTGGATTAGTGCAAATCATGTAAAAACTACATTTTTACCCTTTGACCTTTTTTAACCCTTTTTATCCTTAACCTTTTAAAAGACTATTTTTGACCAATTAAAGGGTGCATTTGAATGTGAATGCCCTTGTTTTCTTTCCTTTTGCAGGGAAAAACATTAGGGGAATTTTGAGGTCTAAAATAGGCCTCCTAAGAAAAATGTACAATAAAAATAAACTTTATAAGAACCAATAGGATTCGAGATGATAATGTCAACCATGGGGGAAGATTCACCATTTTTTGAGTAAAAAAGTAAAAATAATAAAATAATAAAACTATTTTTTCAACTCGTAATTTCAACTTATTTCCCTGAGGTTTTACTCAAATTTCGAGTGGGAGTACTCATTAGATGAAAAATTTAAATCCCCATCAAAGGAGTACCCATGTTGCATACTTTCGATGGACCCTACTATACGAAAAATGAGAAATACATGAAAAAACATTTTTGCAATCACGTTTTTCATATATTCCTAATTTTTCATGTAGCAAGGTCCATCAAAAGTATGCAACATGGGTACTCCTTGGATTAGAAATTGAATTATTCATCCAACGAGTGTTTCCGCTCGAAATTGAGTAAACCCTAAGGAGATAAGTTTAAAATACAAGTTGAAAAAATATTTTTTCCTTTTTTCCCTCTAAAATTTGATGATGTAATCAAATCTTATTTTATTATTTCCACTATTATTTTATAATTTCCTTAGGAAGCCTATTTTAGACCTTAAAATTCTCCTAATGCACCTTCTCTAATCCTATCCATCATTTTTTTCATTGATCCAAATTAAAAAATTGAACCAACTTATTCATCTACCTAATGATATTAGACAACATTAGATAGTTTGGCTAATATTATTCTCTAATCTAATTGAAAAAAATTGAAACTTGTTTGATCATGATTAAACTTTATGATCAAAACAATGACTCGGGGTTGTGGCATTTTGAACAAGCTAGACACAACATTAAAATTATTCTATAAAATCAAACTATCTATCAAGTAGTGGCATTTAAATTTGCATCACTTTTAGTTCTATTTTTATTTTTTCATGGGGTTCTCATCTTTATTTGTATTCTTTCTCTATTTTTTTTTTCCTTTTCTTTTGTTTTTCATTTCAAATACCCTCTTTTCATTTTTCTTTATTTTATTTTATTTTTTATTTTTGGAAATCACTTGAAACATGCAATAGTATTTACATTTTGATATAATTGAGAGAAAATATTCAATCATCTTGTGATCCTATAAATTATAGGACCCTAACAGTGGCTCCAATTGGGGATAGCACTCTCCCAGTGAGGTGCCAAGAACCTTTGACTAGTAGCCTTGAATGTTATGCTTTCAGTATTGTTTTGCATCTGATTTCTTTTGTGTTGTTGTAGTAAATATGGTGGCACATTAATTAGGAGCTTAGGGTCTTCTCTGCGGGCTTCAACTGCTGATAATAGGTCACCCAATTAAAAAAATTAAACACAATGATATTTACAATCAGTTTATCAAGAAACACTTTTATTCCTATGGAAAATAATGTTTTAGCATCAGTCCATTCACAGGTCCACCGGCAACTCTTTTCCATCCAATTCTTTGAGGAAAAATGTGTTATGACCCCTATAGGCATGGATGATATAAGGTCCTATCCATAGGTTGTCAAACTTACCTTGCTTACCCTTTTATTCTCTTCTTGAATCCCATTTTAAAACGGTGTCCCCTAACTAAAAATAATCAGCCTTAGTACGTCTGTCATAAATTTTCTTGAAACTTTCCTGTATGACTTGTGTTTTGTTGTACAAGTATTTCCTGGATTGCTGTCCTTGTATGGTTTGATTTATCCTTCTTTGAATATCATTGGATTCCACCTGCAACTCGTGCATCATTTTCATAGCTGGGACACCTAAATAGGTTGGAAAGACAACATTAATTCCATAAACTAATTGGTATGGGGACATGCCAATTGATTTCTTGGTGGTGAGTCTATCAGCCCATAGTGCATTTACCAGCTTATTGTGCCATGATTTTTTTTCTTCCAACAATTTTTTAATGATATTGAATAAAATCATTTTTAATGATTTAACTAACCCATTCCCCTGAGGGTAATAGGCAGTTTAATTTCCTATAGTGATCTGATACCTGCTGCAGAATTCTACCATTTTCTTTGATTTAAAATTTGTTGCATTGTCTGTGATAAGTTTCTGGGGACATCCAAATCTTAACAGTATATTGGATCCTAAAAATTTGATGATCACAACATTTTTTTCTTGTCTTGCTATGAGGATCCATTTGTGTTGGGCTGAGGATGGTGGATTTATTTCTACAATCAAATCCAAACCCCATTGTTCGAAAGGAATTTAAACAGATATGGGTTTCAAGGGTAAAGGCAGTAGTTTCCTCTTGCCTTCAAAAATTTGGCACTTATGACAGGAAGTAACTTTTTTATGGACATCAGCAAAGAGTGTGGGCTAGTAAAAACCATCTCTTAGGATCTTAGTGGCAATGGTTTTCCAATACAAATTTCCACCACAGTCTCCTTCATGGAATTATTGCATGATTTTATCTCCCTCATCATTCAATAAACAGTTTAGTAGAATTTCACCAATATCTTTCCAATACAAATGATTTTCTAAGATACAAAATTTCATAGCCTTTAATTTGAGAGATCTAGCTTTTGTTTTGATCAAACCAAGAGGAGCTTCTAAATTTAGTAATACAAAAATGAGGTTTGCATACTAGGGAGAGGTTGTAAGAGCCTCATCCATTTGTGGAGTCTCCTGCTCTTCTTGGTCATCCAATGCAACTAAAATATTAATATCCAAAGTATGAAAACTATGTTTGGCCATTAACTTAGATAATACCTGACCTATAATGAGCTTGGTGGGTTTAATTTCAATATCATATTCAATAATAATGGAAATCCACTTACTTTTCTTCCCATCAAGTCCATTTTGAGTCAGGATATCTTTGACCACAGAGTTTGGAACAAAAGAAATAATGTGAGAATGAAGAATGTATACTCTGAAATACTTAATTGATTTTATTAGAGAAAATGCCTATTTCTCCATTATATTATATTTTATGGTAGCATGTCTTAGAGCCTTGCTAAAGAAAGAAATGGGTTTTTCATGTCCTTGATTGTTTTTCTACAAGAGGATTGCTGCAACAATGTGTTCAAATGAAAATGAAAAGATTATAAAATATTTAGTGAATTCAAGGCTGATTAACATAGGTGCCTTTGTTAGAGCTTGTTTAACTTGGTCAAATGATTTTTTAGCTTCAATACTCCATTTTACTTCTGTGCCTTTTCTTAACATGTTGGTTATGTTCTTGAGGATTTCTGCCAGATTTGGGACAAATATTCTTAGAAATTTTATTTTACAAATGAATGATTGAAGCTCTTTCACATTCCTAGGATGAATTTTCTTCAAAATGGCCTCGATCCTACTGGAATCAATTTCGATTCCCTATTTGGAAATGATATGCCCCAGAAGTTTGCCTTCCTCTAGGTTGAATAGTATTTTCTTCGGATTAAGGGAAATGCCAAACTTCCTACACTTCTCAAATACTCTCCTCAAATGTATCATATGTTCATCATATTTTTTGGAAAAAACAATAATGTCATCCAGATATATGAATATGAATCTTCCAATTTCATCAAAAAAAGAAATGTCCATTTCTCTAGGAAATGTAGCTCCAACATTCATCAATCCAAAAGGCATCTTCACATACATGAAGGTAACCCATGGAGTAGTAAATTTTGTCTTGTGATGGTCATCATGGTAAACTAAAACCTGGTTATAACCAGAGAAACCATATAAAATTGAAATTCTACTAGAGCCAACTAACGTTTGTAAAATATGATCCATCTTAGGTATGGGGTAATTGTCTTTCAGTGATACTTTATTAATATTCCTGAAATATACACAGTGTCTAATTTCACTTGTCTTCTTCTTGGTTGGAACTAAATTGGATACCAAGTTAGAGTACCTCAAAGGTATTATAATCTTAACATCATGCATTTTCTTAATCTCTTTTTCAATTAAAGGAATCAACATTGGGTTTATCCTTCTAATTTTCTATTTGAAAGGTTTCTAGTCTTATTTAATTGGAATTTTGTTTTGTATTATGATGGTGTCTAATATTTTAAGTCTTCATAAATCCAGGAAAAAACATAAATAAATTCTTTGAACAGACTAATATATTTCTGCTTTTCAGCAGGGGGTAATGATTTAGACAGTTTTACCATATTTGGTCTTGTTCATTTCCTATGTTGCATTCTTCCACTTTAGCTCCTATGGGCTCAATTTTGGGTTTCTTGGCTACATCGTTAAAATCAAACAATTCTTCTAAGGGAACTAATCCTATAGTTAAAGCATTATCTTTGAATTGGAGTATTTCTAGTTCCTCAGTTTCTTGATCTATCTCTGGTAATTCTACTTTATTTACATCTTTATTTACATGGTTTCCTAATTGATTTTCTAAATCAAACTTTACATCTACATGATTTTCCAACTTACATTCTTCATCAATGTTAGCTTCTTGAAACTCATCCTTGGATTGCACAAAATTATTAATTTTTTAATCATTCCCAAAAACTTACTAATATCTAACATTGTCTGGGACCGGTGGCCTATGTTTTACCTCCATTGTATATTGATGACTGGGATGGAAAGGAATTTTGAAGGTACTAGCAGAAGTTTCCAAACTATCAGCCAGAACATTCTGATTTCTTGGGATTAATGATGACTCATACTCTTCAAAACATTCCAAAAAATCTAGGACAAGATTTATGTAGGCTCTTAATCTAGGGTGTTTAGAAAAATATTCTCCCTTGATTTTTTTTATTATTAGCTCAGAATCTCCATGAATGTAAATAATTTTAGCACCAAGTTTTTTCAACAATCGTAACCCTAGTATCAATTCTTCATATTCATCTATATTATTTGTATAATGAAAATTTATCCTATATGAATGTCCCTCTGCATGATTATTTCCTGGGTTTGAAACCCATATTCCTGCCCCTGATCCCTCTTTACAAATAGCTCCATCAAAGTCCATATTCTAAAGGGATCTATATTTGGTATTATTTTCCACCGTTGTTGTATTGTTTTCTTCAATTTCACAAGTATTAGTCTCTAAGTTGGCAATGTGTTTTTCCATATCCCCATCATTATACAGTATGAATGAGTCAAGGTATGAGTGGACAGAGTATAAAGGATAGTTATGGGGTTTCTCTTGGATACTGAACATGAACTTCATTAGTGTCTCCCTATATAACCTCCTTTTCTGACCAAACACAGGGATAGTAGTAATGTTCATGTCCATCTGTAGGGTTCCTTGCAACTTAGCTCCCCATGAGTGAGACAATAGCATGCCATACTTAGGGGGTCTGTCTGCAACAACTATGTCCATCACCAGAATCTTGTCTGGAATTTGCACCAAAGTAACGCAAAAATCCTTAATGAGACCTAATCACTTCACTTTTCCTAAATCAAAAGAGTACAAATCTTTGTACGGTCTTGTGATGTCAAGTCCTAGTTTCTACATGACATCCTTAGGCACAAGTTTGTGTGAGTCTCCTGAATCTAGCATGGAATTATGAAAAAAATTGTCATGAATGTTTAAGCTAATATAGAATGGAGGTACACCTCCTTCTTGAGTTTTTCCATCTACTTCAATTCCAAACAAATGTTCAGGTTGGTCATCATTCAAATTGATTTTATATGTCCCTTCCCATTTGTTGAGAAATTTCATTACTTGGGACCTATATGCATTATTTCTCATAAGCTCAGTTAGTGGAATGGGTATTTTAAGCTTTGATAAATCATTTTCAATATTTAAGGATGTCTATATTTTATTCATATTTAGGAAATCTGGTTTTTCAGCAATATCTTTTTGGGTGTTTTATTTTGGCTGGCTAGTGGTTGGAACATCTGTCTGAGTTTTTTTTGAGGCAGTATCAAATGTCTTCTTAATTTAATTTTTTGGAGTCTTTTTAGGAAGAATCTCAAGAGTTTTCTTTGCAGGAGTATCTATTGTTTTATTACCTTGAGTTTCAACAAATTTCTTGGTAGGGTTGTCTATGGTTTTCTTACTTCTAAGGTTGTACTATCTGTGAACGTCCATGATAGAATTTTCAAAACCTTGTTTATAGTCATTTGATTCTTCATAATCAACTTCTGTTTGTGAATAATAAAAATTTATTGTTCTTCCTAAGTAAGAAACATAGAATCATCATCATTTATCCCCATTAAATTGATTTGAGTATCATCTAGGTCTTCAATTGTTTCACCCTCCTCATCAACATAGTTTTCTTGAAAAGGAGGCCTGACCTGCAGGTCTGGTCCCTTTTGTTCTCTTTGTTTAATTTTTCGTGGGTTCCTCCTAAAATTAGGATTTCTAATTTGGGGACCAGTTTGATTTTCTCTTGGAGGGGTCCTATCAATAATGTTGACTCTCTCCATCATTATTTCCATCATTATAACTAAGGAATCTATCTTAGAATCAGAGGTAGATGTTGATGGTTCTTCTTTTATTGACACCCTCCTATCAATCCTAATTCTAACTCTCTTGGCTAAATAATTTTCCTCTACACTAACAACATCTCTCTGCATCTCTTCTAAGGTTGCAGGATTTCTTTCTCTTAATTTGTAAGACATTTCAGCATCTAAACCATCAAGGAATTTAATTAGGGCTAAACCTTGAGGGGGCTTAATGTTTGTTGGAATTACATTGTAAACATTGTTAAATCTAGTGCAGTATTCCTACACACTCTTTCCATGGGCCCTTCTAATGTTCTCATATTCTGATAGGATCTGAAGAGGGTTTTTCTTTATCTCACATATATTGAGGAATGATTGGTGAAAATCATTGAGATCATTAAGACTAGCTGATGCTAAGGCTTTGAACCATTTTCTAACTTCCCCGGTTAGACTTCGAGCAAACAACATCATTTTTACATCTTCCTTATCAACTTCTTGAAGAGAAGAGAAAGCAATCATTTTGTAAACATGTTTTTGAGCAGTGATGGGTCCAATACCATAAAACTGAGGGATTGTTTTTGGTATTCCTGAGGCATATTGTGAAAAGGTGCAGCCAAAACCAAGGGAGCATATATCACTGCCATGATTGGGATTTGTGGATGAATGATAGATGAGGGTATGGGAGGTGTATGTGTAGGAGTTACTACTGTAGGTTGAAGCACTGCTTAAGATTCTATTCGAGAAGTAGTGGAAATTATGGATTAAGTAGGGCTAGATGATGTAGGATGAACTGATTGAAAAGAAGAGGAAAATGTTGTTATTGTTAATGCATAGAGTTCAACAGATTATTGAACATAAGCTTCATGCACATCTTGAGCAAGGTCAGATACTAAATCCTGTAATTTTTCAAAACTTTGGAGAATTTTCAATTCAAATTCTGGTTCAATAGGTTGAATTTCAGATGTAAAGGGTTGCAGAACTGATTGATCAAACACTTTTTCTTCAACAAAAATGTCAGATTTAGTTTTAAATAGACTTTGTTCGAATGGTATGTCAAACTTAATATCTTCTAAAGTAACAAAACCCTCAGGAAGAGAGTTTTCTCTAGGTGGGGGACTACTGCTTCCTTGACTTTCAGCTAAACTCATTTTTCTAATCAGTTTCTCGGGGCCATCTACAATTTGAGCAGGTTCTCGATCAGGATGATATCTAGTGTAGATTCTTTAAGGAGCCAGAACTAAAAAATTTAAACACACACCCACTATTATTTACAAAGGTGCACAACCTCTGAACATATATTTCTGAAAATTAAAGCATTATTTTTCCTTAACTAAATTTCTTTAACCAGGGAAATGAATTTGAAAAAGTTCACAATGTGTTCTTCCCAATATGGCTGCCACTATGTTAACACTCTATAATTTCTGAGGTTTTGGAAGAAACCACAGTGGTAATCACAAAACCACTTTGGAGCTTAGGATCTAACCTTCCTAAACTCAGAGAGGGATCTCTCTGTCAGATTTAGCCTTGTTTTATTGATGATTTTAGGCTAGTTATGAATGCACAATTGTTTGTTTTATTGTTTGTGAGTTTTTTTAATTGGTTTGGTTGATTTAATGCCTAAAATTCCATTGGGTTATGGAGTCTACAAACTAACATGGGTTTGTCTTAGATTTTCAAAGGAGTTTCACAGGGCAAGGTAGGTGAACTAACTATATCTTTTATATTTAAATGAAATGTAATAGAAGAAAAGAAATAGATTCAGCTGAAGCTAAAGAGAAGTTAAGAATTATTTAACTTGATATCATAGAAAAACATTTAAATTACCAACAACCAAAACTGAAGTGTATGTTTCAAAAAAAAAAAAAAAAATCATCAACTTTTTGTAAGGTAATTCAAATTTTAGAACACATAAGTATGGAAACAAAGAAATAATCACATAGAAAGTGAGAGAAACACATCACCAAATATTCCAACACATGAATCCTATAAATAATTTCCTTCTTATCACTTATCTGCCCTTCAAATGAATAAGAACAACAGCTTCTGGAATGCAAAAATCAACCCTCAATTCTTCAAAAAACTGAAGTATTTATACAAATATTTACAAAAAATATTGCCATAACTGATCAAGATATATTGTAGGAAAATCTAAAACAAATTATATATCAATTTACAAACTAATAGGTCAAGTTGGAATTGTTTGAAAGGTGGCCCTTCTCTGAAGGAAGTTCTTGTTGATCTGTCACTTTGGTCCTTGCTGCGTTGTTGTATCTCTGACTAAAAATAGAATTACTCACTTAATATAGTAAATCACACAGCTTCTCCCATCTTTCTTCATTCGGAATTGACAAATTAGTCACCCTCTTGTAGATCTCATCTACTTCAGTGTACTTGGAAAAAGTAGGCTTGATGACAAAGATGTGATTTACCTCATGTTTTATGGTTAAATAATTCTCTAGTGCCTCCAAAAAATATTTCCTTGCTATGCTTCCCTTTATACCTGAAAACTTGTAGCTATCCTTAGCCACATCTCTCAATTTCTTGCCGTAGTCCTCCAAGGTGATCAACTTATCATTTATCACAAATAAACTTGGCAGGCCCTTGTTGTTCAGTACTTATTAGACCGAGGTCCCCTGAGGCACACTTTTTTTATATAATTTTGTGTAAGTATTGTATATGTGCACTGCATGACCGATTCAAGGGGCTTTGGGGTGGGTCAAAGTCCCTAATTTTGATGTGAATGGGTTTAAGGGTAAACTGTGGGCCTCAAACCATGGTTTGAGACCATAATATCTGCGCGCATAAATATTATAAATAGATAGATCGAGTCTAAGGAAATAAATAAGTAAAATGTAATGTTTTGGATATAAGTTTATGTGTATGTAATAATTTGTGAATGTTTTGTATGGGTTGGGTTGAAAGGCTCCTGCTAGCTGTGTGCACGGAGACCTAGTCCTGGCTGTGTGCGGAATCCGTTGGCTATGTGCACGGAAGGGTCAATGTAAGGGAAAGTTTGATATGTGTTGAAAAGATCTAAATTAATGAAAAGGATAGATTTGGCGAACTTACCGTGTTATTGCTCTGAGTTATTTATTGTTTCTGTTATGTTGAGATCGCACTATTTTTGTATTTCTTATTAAGTATTGCGCGAAGATATCAATTATGGTTATGCATGCTTAGTGATAAATCTACTTAATTAATTGCATTGTTCAGATCTAGATCTGGCTATGTTATGTTATATGCACTAAGGTGATCAACGACTATGTCTTGTCTCTTAAGGATTATGCACATTATGTGATTCTACTTTATTCTATTTCATGCATCTATTTATGATTGCTACAAGTCTGCATTCGATTTTTTGAGGACCACTTCATTATTTTCTCCCTCGGGGTGCAAAAACCTGGTTTCATCACCCCCTCATACTACTTCGAGTGAGACTTTGATCTGCGCAAGCAGGTCATTGTCGAAAGGGCTAGTAGTTGGAGGGTTTTTTGGTTCATCCATAACTCTGATCCTAGGTCAGGACCCATCAAGCCAAAGAACAGTTTCGTTGTCAGGACAGGGATCATTTTAATGGAGAATTGATGTTGTGGCATCCTTCACAAAATGAATTGCAAGATTGGTTGGATAGAAATATCCTTGAATTCGCACTCCAAGATATTAGAAGTACTAAGCTATTTGACGAACAACCGGTACAGAAATATATTTATACATAAGTGCATGAAATATTCTTTTGCTCCTTTGTGCACGAGATACAGGAGTGGCTATCGCAATTAGCTATATTCCATCATTGCATAAAAGACGATGCAGTCACTGATTGGACTCCTGAATTTATCCAGCAAGTAGAGAATTTTGACAATAAGATCACTCGCGCGGTAGATAGTTGGATCGATCGCCTATTGGGAGGATTTGTGACTGAATTTTCCATTGAATTTTCGCCTGGAGAGGATGTTATGGAGATGGTTACCGAATATTCACGTAGAATGTTCCTCGTTCTTTTGGCATCTAAGTTTATTTCTTTTGCAACTTTCTTGTCTTCTTCTTCAGTTGAGACATTTACTGGATCAACGTTCAATTTTTCTTCAACTTGAACTTCTATATTTGAAGATTTCGATGCTTCATTTTCGACAAGTTGTTGCACCTTGTTTTCCAATGACTTCTTATCTTTCTTCAGCTTCTTAATTTGCGTTAGTAATTTATCGTTGTGATCCTTGAGGCGAGAAACTTCTTCATTCTTGTTAGTTGTGATTTCGTCAACTTCTCTTTGCAAATATTGTATTGCTTTTTTACTTTCTGTAAGAACTACTCTTGTGATATCTAATATGTCTTCCGGTGTTAGTGAATTTGGCTTCACCGTGACATCTTGTAACGTTATGTTTTTCTTTTTGTAAGAAAATGTCAAAAACTTATTTTTCATATTAAGGATGAATGACCCTAGTGATTCCATCTAGAGCAAACCCAGAACTATATCACTATTATTGGAAAATAAGGTTTTAACGGTGAATTGCGAGACAAAGGAATACTCCCCAATACTTAGGTGTAAATTCTCTATGTTGTATTGTTTGTAATTTGCGTTAAATGAATTTGTTTCGGTTATATTTGATTCAGGGATCACTAATTTGTTAGCACATTCGATACTAACATAATTATTCTTTCGAGTAAAATCGATAGATATGAGAACCTCTTTTCCCGTAAGTGACCCTTTGATTTCAATTAGTGCATCGACACACATATAATAATTTTTAGGAAATATTCCCTCTTTTAGTTTTGCTTTGGATGCCATTTTGTCAGATAACTTCGGGGTTTTTAAAGGTGACCCTTCCTAGTATTTATAATAAAATATTATTATTTCCCTTTAATAAACCATCAAGCTTAATTAATCTTTCCAATATCCTTTACTATTATTCCTTCAATCTTTGGTAATGAATCTTTCACTAATATTCTCTTTTAAAAGAGGCTCAAATACTTTTATATATGTATATATTCCCTTTTTAAATAAAATCTTTAGAATATAATGATTTATCTCCTTTTCCACTTTTCCAATACTTAAACCTTTAATAACCTCTTTTTTCTTTTATATACCTTCGAGCTTCAATAATGATTCCTTAATATTTTAAGAAATCCTTAATAATATTTTTCCTTCCAATTTTTTTGAAAATTACTTCCTTGATTTACTTTTAGGAAATCTTCTATAATTAATAAGAAGATCTTTGACTTTCATAATATATATATATTAACAATTGATTTTTTTTAACTCTTTTTTTGTTGAAAGATTACAACCCTAGTGAAACGTGGCTATTCACATATATTCAACTATAGAATATATGTCCACTTATGTGTATTTGACTCGGTTAATGTTCTCCACGTAAAAGTAAACTTACCATTAACACAGAGATTTTTCATTGCTTTTGTTCTTATTGTACCTTGCAAATACCATGGGCAATTACCATGGGCTTGTAAACCACTTAAAGAATAATCAAAATAACCTTATCTACTCTTCCTTCTTTCTTTTTCCTTTTTATTTTTAAATAGTCTTGGTATGTATGTATATGTACTACTTTATATATATCTCTTTTTTTCTTTTTTCTTTTTTTTTACTTATATATATATATATATATATATATATATATATATATATTTGACTATATATATAATTTCTTTTTCTTCTTTTTTTTCAAAAATTTCCCTTTTTTTTTTCTTCAAATTTTTAATTTTGGCCAAAGGCCTACTTGTGAAATTTCTTCAAAATTTTAATTTTGGCCAAAGGCCTACTGGTGAAATTTCTTCAAATTTTAAATTTTGGCCAAAGGCATACTAGTGAAAATGGAGAAACTCCAAGACTGGTAGCGAAACACTTCGATGACAACAATGTTGATGAATTTTTTATGGCCAAAGGCCTAGACCGAGGAGCGTAGCTCTGTGCAGTGATGAGCGGCCAGAAGATCGAACTGCTATGATACCAAATGAAGCGAACAAAGTTCCTTCTTAAGTTAAATACTCCAGACCACTTGGAATACAAAGATATCCATGAGGATACAAATATTATATTATAAAAGATATGATATTGAGATAGATGATTGAATGTTACAAATGAGTCCTACTTATATACCTATGCAGGTGCCTCTTCGCGAAAGGTCATTTCTTATCAGACATGGTCTTTCAACCTAATTACTAATTAACTAATTAATTATTATTTACATTATTTTATTCATTACAAATATTCTTTTGCTCCTTTGTGCACGAGATACAGGAGTGGCTGTCGCGATTAGCTATATTCCATCATTGCATAAAAGATGACATAGTCATTGAGTGGACTCCTGAATTGATCCAGCAAGTAGAGAATTTTGATAATAAGATCACCCGCGCGGTAGATCATTGGATCGATCACCTATTTGGAGGATTTGTGACTGAATTTTCCATTGCTTAATTTGTGTCATATTCTAAAGCAAAAAGAAGATTTTTCAAAGGCCCTAGAGTTAATTTCATGCGCTCACTGAAATTGTTGTTGAAAATGTTATTATGTGAACGAGGTTGTCTTTGTGAACATACTTGAATGCCTCGGAGAGGTCTGACTATGCGCAGTGGAAGATTTTACCAAGAATATTCTGAAAAAAAAAAATATTTATAGCCCTTTGAAGCCTAGATTTGGTAGTGAGGTTGAGCCAGAAACTAGTAGCTCAAATGAATGTGAAGAAGAAATCTCATCAAACTGGAAACCTTGGAGTCTGTTTCCAACTCCATCCACTTGACTTTTGCACTCACATCACAGATCACCCACTCCACCATGCAGTGCATCTCCACCACCACCTCCACCTCCCCCTGAAGTAGATATGGTTGCATCAATGAAGTTACCTAATTTCAGAGGAATTGGAAATGAGGACAATGATAACTTCTGGTTTGTGACTAAGTTTGTATGGCAGGATCAGTAAATTAACAATATTTATATTTGGAAGGCGCAATTTTCTACTGCTTTCCAAGATCGCGCATTAGATTGGCACATCAGGTACGCTCAATAAAACCATAATGTTGCCTTAGAAAAAATCAAAGTAGCCTTAAAAGAGTATTTTAAGAAACCTAATTCATATGTGCAGCTGGTGACAGAAATGAAGGATATTAATGAGGAGGCTAATGAATCTATATGGGAGGTCAATCAGAGGTTTAAGTGCACCATCAGAGATGGTGGATTTGTTATTGATGATACTAAACATAAGGAATGGTTCATTGCTATGTTGCTCCCACATATGTGCCAGCCCTTAGGTCAACAAAATATTGCCACACAAGCTGAGGTTGTGGAGGTTTCAATGAAATTGGAGACTACCCTGACACCTTTTGTGCTGGGAACTCAACAGATTCAGAATCATTTAGAAGCCATGCATCTAGAAATTCAAATATTGTGCAAGGAAAAAGGCAAGGAGGTCTGCGCAGAGGTGTGGTGTATCAAATGTAAATCTTATGGGCACCATAAATACCAGTGTCATGTCTTCAAAAAGTATCTGAAGGCTGGAGGTCCTATTCCATTAAAGAGTCTTTTGTGGTGCAAATCTGTCAAATTGTTGGATTATATGACACAAATTCCTGCCCAAGTATCGGAAAGTATCAACCAGACTTTAAGCAATTGTTTTGAAAATTATGTTTGTAATTAGGGCATGATGAGCAACATTGTCACACTTACGATATGATGTTATATAAAGATGAAATACATAGAATGCAAGCTGAGCCTACATCCCCAAAATCCCCTTCTGGGCACAGAGGATTTCAAGGCAGAGGAAGAGGCTAAGTAGGTGGATCATCTGGTTGAGAAAGAGGACAATTCATTTGCTATAACTATGGAGAAGTTGGAAATTATGCACACGACTATCCGAATCCAACACGACATTTTTGCGGGTAGTGTACAAAATTTATCGTCTCATAGAAGATTGTCCTATCTTGATTGCTAAAATGTAGGAAAAGAAGACACAGACTCCAACACAAAATATTCAGATGGTTCACGCTGAAACCCGTGAAGAAGATCCCAGTGTGAATGTGGTTAGTAGGAGTGGTGTAGCCACCAATGAAGATAAATGAAAGCAACCAGCCACTAATGTATGGATCCGTAAAGCACCTGAAAACAAATAAGGTTTTAATCTTCAGCACGTGAAGGAGACATTTATTGAAGCGTGGAAATAATTTACCGAAGAAAGTACATCAACCTCAGGAAGACCGGTGAAGGAAGCAGGAGGAGATGAGGAGATCAAACCATTTCTACAAGCATGCATAAAGTTGTTGCGCAATAAAAAGGTTGTAGAAAATCTTCAGGCGTTGATAGATAATTGTGCATATAAGGAACAACTGATGGTAGAACAGCGAGCGGTCAATAAAATATATAAGAACAAGAAGAGAACGAGTAGGGAGATGTGTATGACTATGAAAATTGGTGCTTATGAAATGGACCAGGTTATTTTAGATCTGGGATCAAATGCTAATGTTCTACCTAAGAAAACATTGCAGCACATGGGAGATCCAAATCTAGAGTGTTCTACCATTCAATTGTGCATGGCTAATCAGCAGAAGATCATTCCTTTAGGGAGTTTGTCGCAAGTCGTAGTCAGTATAGAGGGTGTTAAGGTAATGGTAGACTTTGAAGTCATCCAAATTGTAGATGATACTACTCCCTATCCTATGCTGCTAGGATTGGATTGGGCCATTGACATGGATGGTGTTATCAATCTTAAGAAAATGAGGATGGAATTTTAAAGCAATGGATTCATGGTAATCATTCCTCTATACCTCGTAGAAGGACAAAGGTATACTGTACCAGTGCACGCTAAGGATGATATTGATAAAATCTATAAGTTGACCTTGTGTGAGGAATATTAGATTAATCCAACAACATACGAGAATATTAAGTGGGAGAAGGATAGCTCTTGTTTTTCAAACTCTTATGAAGAACTAGAAAATTGGCAGAACCAGTTGCATGAGGTATCTGTGTTGAACTATAATTGTGTGACCTACTCTCTATGATGTATAACACCTGAGGTATGTGATTTACTGCACTATGATGGGTTAACTGATATAAACATGTTTATAGGAGAGCTTGAAAGGACGATGTCTGAAGGACAGAGATTCCATGCTTTGGATCTTGGCTTGCGTGCTACTCTAGCAAGATGGTGGGAAACTCATAAGGAAAATATTGGTAACTGGGAGGAATGTGCATGCATGATGAGGTTTTTGTTTGAATGTCCAGTCATTAAAATGGAATATGTGTACTCTGGAAAATTAGAGGATCCATGCAGACATTCAGCAAGATGGAACTAGGTATGGAGCATAGAACCAAGACTTGAATGGGTCCATATGGTTATTCACACATTGGGAAAGGTGCCTACTAAATGGTATTTGGAGATAGAGCTATGCAAAGGCACTAGAGAATGGTTTGTGCTGATAGATAGTTTTATTCTTACATTTATCTTTGAGAGTGGATTTAATACGGTTGGTCAAGCTTTGCACAATACTCAAGAATTCATCTTTGATACCACAAAGCCTGCAATCGAGTGTGCTCCACCAACATGGGATGGGTAGATGAAAGCTATTGTGAATTACAAGAACCTAACAGTTGAAGAGAATGAAGAGAATCTAAGGAATATCATCATCCTTGAATATGATTGGTAGTGCGCAGTGGCTAGGCCCTCAATCACCTTGCTAGATGTGACAAAGGGCCTAAAGATCAGGTCGGTGAATATTGGATCTAAAGAACAACCTAAGTTGGAAAATATTGGAGACTAGTGGGATAATGATAGAGTAGATAAGGTTGTTGAGTTTCTCATAGAATATCAAGATTTTTTCCCTACAATTTTTTCAAAGTTGAAAGCAATCATTGGGGAACTTGGCATTATGAAAATCACATTTAAACCTGAGGCGCACCTAGTGAAACAGTTCCCATAAATGCTGAACCCAAGATATAAGCATAAGGTGAAAGAAGAGTTGGAAAAAAAGGTTGTTGCATGAATCATTGAACCTGTAGAAGAATCTGACTGGGTAAGTCCAATGGTTGTGAAAGATAAAAATACAAAGGGAGAAATTAGGATTTGTGTAGATCTACGCAAACTGAATGATGCTTGTGTGCATAATCCATTCCCAACTCCATTCTCTGATGAAATCTTGGATAATGTTGGAGGCCAAGAAGAATATTCCTTCACAGATGGGTTTTCAAGATATCATCAGATCTGAATTGCGCCAAAAGATAGCAGTAAGACCACCTTTTCTACTGAATGGGGTTCCTTCTAATATACAGTCATGAATTTTGGATTGAAGAATGCTCCTACCATTTTCTCGCACGTAGTAGTTGTTTCTTTCAAAGAATTTATCCACAATTTTTTGGAGGTATATTTTGATGATTGGATTGTATTCAGGTTGTTAAAGAAGCATGTGTGAAACATGCTTAATGTTGGATACTTGTAGGAAGTATCATATCTACTTGAATTTTAAGAAGTGTATATTATGTGTACCATTTCGGATACTGTTGGGACACATTGTTTGCCAGTAGGAGTTGACGGTAGATCTTGTAAAAATCACAGTTATAGTTAACTTGGAGGTACGTGAGAATTTTAAGCAGTTGTGCTCAATATTGGGGCATACTGGGTATTATAGGAAGTTTATTTAGGGTTATGCACTGATAAATTTTTCCCTGGAAAATCTACTCAAGAAGGATGCAACGTTCTGCTGGGATGAGGATTTTCAAAATAGTTTTGAGTTGTTGAAGGAAAATATGGTCACTGCGCCCATCCTAGTCTTCCCATATTGGTCAAAGGAATTTCATGTACATGTCGATGCCTCCTGAATTGTGCTCAGAGCTATCTTAGCGTAGCCAGGAGCGAGTGAAATTGATCATCCTATTTCTTATGCAAGCCAAAAACTTTCAAGTGCAAAGAATAATTACTCAACCACAGAAAGGGAAGGGATAGAAATGGTTTACACGCTGCAAAATGTTTGCCACTATCTATTAATAAGTCACTTTAAGATGTTCACTGGTCATTTTTCTTTGAAGTACCTAGTCAATAAGCCTGTGTTGGTGGGGGAGATGTGCAGGTGGTTGTTGCTATTATAGGAATATGATTTTGAGATTATGGTAAAACTAGGAAGATTGAATGTTGGGCCAGACCATATGTCACGCATTGAAACGGGTGAGGAACCTACAAATTTAGAATATGGATTTCCAGCCTGGTTGACACCGATCACACCAACGAAGTTGCACACTGGTAGCTAGATAGCGAAAAAAACAAAGAAATTAATAGAGAAAGAAGCCACTCCTATGACCACTAGTGAGACTATAGACCTTGAAAAAGAAACCCAACAAGAAAAGAATGGGTTTGCGCCAAAGGAGACAGGAAAAGAAAAAACCTCTAAGGGAACCAAGAGCGCCTCTCAAGCCATTGGTGGATCGAGAAAGAATAGGAAGGGTTCCAAAGAGGTCGCGCAGGAGGTCCTGACATTGACATAAGATAATCTACATGAAATAGCCAACACTGTCACGTCTGCAACTGAGGATCGTTGGACCGACATGGAGGTGTAGTACAAATCTACACTATATCTTGTTCAATTTGGAATCCAGGAGCTAAATATTCAAGTGAGCGTAGTTCAAGTGATCTAGACGAGAGCACAACCATTATACATTACTTTACCAGCCTCCGAGGATGCCTGCCTTGTTCAAAACCCTGCGCCAACAATTTAGATGGATGCCAGCTGACGTTTCAAATTCCGAGGATCAGGTGATATAAACATTAATATTTCTATGTTACTTGCAGGGAAGTTACACTTAATGCACTCAATGATCATGGATGAGCTTTAGTACAGAGAGGCTACCGCACACACTCAAACAATGGAAGCCCAACAGCAGGCAGAACAAGCACACCAACAGCAGCAAAAAGAAAAAGCAACATGCCATGAAGTCTAAGCCCAACGCATTGTGCTTGAGGAAAACATCCACCAAGTATGCCCATATATTCCAAATATCCTGGCCACAGTTGCGCCCAAGGATAAATTATAAGGATTTGTTGTCGCATTGAAAGCATCACGCCCTGAGGTGCAAATAGTCCACACATAATATGAACAACAAATTTCATATCTATAGACAAAGTTGTAGTCGAAGACTCCACTAGAGGTTTGTGCCCAAAGAGAAGCTGAGGTAAATCAAGCCCAAGATAGTATCACTGTTGCAGTCACCCAGCGTGAAAATCTATTAGATAAAGCCATCATTGTATGGATCTCAGTGAAAAATGATCCAGTAGTTCAATAGCTGCGTGACACACTCCATAAGAAGGAACAACACTTCGAAGAGATCAGGACAGTGGCACCAACCTTGGTTCTGACATAGTGCCTAGCTCGTTTACAGGAGTTCCAGAAAATACAAACATAAATTGAAGAATTGCACCGGAAATAACAACTACTCAAAGCACGCATGCAACTGTGGGCTGAGGAAGTGCTTCAATTTTCACATATGCTGGATAACACTCTAAATACAATCCAGCAGACTTAGCATAGCATCGAGATGGCCACTGAAGGGCCCACCACAAAAAAATTGGTTCAGAAAGTGTAGGGTGCCACAACACAAATTTTGGAACTCGTGTTCCCTCTGAAATATTATGTCAGCACACTCTAAGCCAAGATCAAGGAGCAAGCGCCTTCATGACTCGGGACGAGTCACATGTTTGTGTTGGGTGCCTATTGGAGAAGGGTCCCCGAGGCACACTTTTTTTATATAATTTTGTATAAGTATTATATATTCATGTTGCGCGAATGATTTGAGGGCTTTTGGGTGGATAAAAGTCCCTAATTTTTATGTAAATGGGTTTAAGGGTAAAATGTGGGCCTCAAACCATGGTTTGAGACCATAGTATCTGCACGCGGAAATATTATAAATAGATAGATCGAGTCTAAGAAAATAATTAAGTTAAATATAATGTTTTGGATCTAAGTTTATGTGTCTGTAATATGTTGTGAAGGGTTTTTCTGGGTTGGGTTGAAAGGCTCCTGTTGGCTGTGTGCGCAAAGACTAGTCCTGGCTGTGTGCGAACTCTGTTGGCCATGTGCAGACTCCGCTGGTTGTGTGAGTGGAAGGTTTTATGTAAGAGAAAGATTGATATGTGTTGAAAGTATCTAAATTAATGCAAAGGATAGATTTTGGAAAACTTACCATTGTATTGCTCTTAGTTATTTACTGTTTATGTTATGTTGAGATCACATTGTTTATGTATTTCTTATTGATTATTGCATGAATATATCAGTTATGGTTATGCATGCTTAGTGAAAAATCTACTTAAGTAATTTCATTGCTTAGATCTGGATCTGGTTCTATTATTTTATCTACGCTAAGGCAATCAACGACTTTGTCTTGTTTGTTAAGGATTGTGCACATTCTGTGATTGTGCTTTATTCTATTGCGCGCATCTTTTTATGATTTATACAAGTATTCATTTGATTTTCTTAGAACCACTTCATTATTTTCTCCCTCAGGGTGTGGAAACCTGGTTCCATCACCCACCCATACTACTTTGGGTGAGACTTTGATCTGCACAAGCCAGTGATTGCCAAAAGGGCCAATAGTTGGAGGGTTTGTTGTTTTATCCATAACTCTGAACCTGGGTTAGGACCCCTCAAGCCAAAAATACTTCAATCCTATTGAAAAACCTGTTAACACCAATTTCTAGCCCTTAACATTTTTCTCCAGCTAAAATACGAGGTTCTTGCTAGTCAAAACCTTCTTGACTTCAAGTATTGTTTATGTTCTATCTTCAATTCCCATTTCCTCCAGCTCATATTTATTCTTAGAATTCAGAATTTGATCATATCAGTGGCTTCAGTGGGCTTATCACCCAATTTTTCTTTGATCTGCATAATTTCTTCTTTGGATTTATGAATAAATTCATTTTGTTCAAAAATGATCTGCACTAAAGGCCAAATTTCATTCATTGACTTAAGGATGTTTTACCATATGTTTTCTTTTGCTTGGGTTAAGGTCTGGCCCATGCCTATCTCTTTTACTAGTTGTTGTATCCTTTCCATTAATATTTGGGACCTTTGTGCCTCAGCCATGTGTGAAGCTTCATTTATGTTCTCATGCTCCTGTAAAGCCTTTACCTATCCCTGCAACTTCTTGATTATTTTGTATTGACATATCTTCCATTACTTTGGTGAGTTTTCTTGCAGCATCTATGGGCTAGGCTGGAGGTATTGATGTAGAAGTACCTGTAGTTGGTATTGTTGTAAGGGGCACTGTATTCAAAGGAACCATGGTCATTTGTGCATTTTTTCCTTCTCCTTCATCAATTTATCCATCTCTGTCTCCATATTTCTGATTTGTGTGTTTTTCTCCATCATCAATTTGAGCATGTATTCCTTCTGGTTCTCTAATTCTCCTATTTATTTTTCCTTTGGGTCTTCAGTTGCTAGCATCTTTATTTTTTTTCTAATTTCTGCAATATCAACATTTTTCTTCTTGATTAACTCTTCAACTGCTTTGAAATTCTCTGGATTATACCCCATATTTATGACCAAATCTTCTAATTACTTGATTCTGGTATCCTTTGCCATCAATCCTTTCAATATTTAGCTGAGATTGAACACTTGTGAGAGACACCTGCAACTTTGAAGAATTCATAGAAGTATTAGTCAAAATAGAAAAAAGCATCTCTCTTGTTTGATTATGCATCTCCATCTGATCGATGGGATGAATGTCCTTTGTGTCCAATTCAAAGGAGATTTTTTTGTAGTCAACATTTGTATGTGGATGTGAAATATGAGCTTGTAAGAATGCCATTTTCATTCTTCCCTTATCTGTATCAAAGGCTGATAGAAGCCTACTTTGAGCACTGGAATTTTGTTTCCAAAATTGAGAGTAGGTGTTGCCTTTAAGGATCTCATTCTTGAGATTTATCTCTTTGTATTTGTAAAAAATAATATTCTCTTTACCTCCATAAATTAGCCCAAATGTTTGGGTTGGGTCATGATGATCTTGTGACACTGATGATGTTTTATGGGACTTTGTGAATTTACTACCTGATTGTGAAGAAGAGAGTGGCTCTTTAATGACTATGGTAGCTTGTTGTTCTACTTCTTCTCCCAAATCTATCTTAGGCCTCCTTTTAGTTTTATTTCTATAGATTATCTTGAATTCCTTTGATGAGCTTCCTACACCTGAAGGGGGTCCTTCCTCTATTTTTCTCTTCTTTGTGTTCTCTTGAGGAGTAGGAGTCTGTAGTGTAGATGTGGACATGAGTTTATCCTCTACTTCATGTAAGGTGTTCTCTATCCATTCCAACTGATTCATATACCTTTCAATCTTTGGCCTCTTTGTGTGCACATAAGGAGTGGTTTTGTGTTCCACCCTAAAATTGGAGATTAGGCCCAAAGGATCATAAGACCATGTAAAGATAATATTAAAGTTCATTTATGTTTCCCTGTTGTTACAAATAAAGGATCAACCAGTGTCTTTATTTTGAACTGAGACTTATTCTTTTCTGAGAAAAAATGAATTTCATCTGAATTTATAACTTTTCTTATATACTCCAAGGAAAATACTCTCATTGGGAGGTATTTTGGGAGCTTGTATGGTGGAAAATCACACCCATACACCATGATCTCTGTGTAGTTTTGGTAGAGGTACAAATCTCCTGTTTTGGCCTTCTTTGTCAGGTGTGAAATCTTCTTAATTTATTCATTGATTCTTGGCTATGCATTGTTGTTCAGTAGGCTCATGACTGGATGAATGAATTTTTCTATGCATTCTTTGAAGGTGTACTTATCTGAATCTTTTCTCACCAAAGAGGTCCAAAAAATCATTGATTTTGGGTTCCCTTCTTCATCTAATTTGGCAGTGAACATGGGAACATGTCTCCTTGGTAGTAAATGAACATATATGCAAGAATGGAAGCATACTTGAATACTCCTTCAGTTGGTAACTTTGGGTGTTTTTTTGTATGCTGTTAGCAAAAAAATACTACAATTAAAAACAAATGAGGGCTTTTGATCTGTAGAGAAAATTGACAAAAAACCAAGGAGGGGTTCATCTATCCACTCATCAAAATAATAACTAAGTAGGCATGAAATAACATAAATGATATGCTTGCCTTGATTAGGAAACATGGAATACGCATAAGGTGGATTCTTCTTGGGAAATTGGGCATTCTCAGGTAGAAAAATATCAAAAATTTATGTTAAGGCTTCTACAGAAAAATTTGTATTGGATTAAATAGAAGGGACATGCATCATCTGATCAATTGTTTTGGAAGTGATGGTGAATAAAACTTTCCCACTTGAGGCTAAAATGGCTCTCGAGTTGGGTAGATAACAAGCTTTACATTTCCTAATGAATTCAAGAAAATCATGGGATTGAGGGAAGATGTAGAGGGGAAAATTGGACTGCCAGAGTCCAGTTTCATCTGTTTGATCAATGTATTTGTCCTCGAGCCAACAATACAGTTCGAAAAGGTTGAAATCACACTTTGTCTCAATAATTTTCTAATCCCTGTCTGCAAGTGGGATGTAATTAAGATCGACAGGGGGATGAAGAATCAGATTGATCAGATCATTGTTTTCTTCTTCTTGGGAGGCATTCTTCTAATCAAAATGCAGGAAAAGGAATGCAATGGTGAATAAATACTAGGAATCGTGTCTGTCAGTTGAGTTTTATTTCCCTGTTCTTGATCAATTCCTTGTCGACTTTAAAGGTTCATTGTGGCAACATAATTTTGGAAATTAATGCAAAGCGAGAAATCTATGAGAAAATTTATTAAAAATGGTGCGCAGGAGGGGTTTTTATGGTAATGGCACATTTCCAATGGAGGTGCGAGGTTGTTGTCAAATTAATAAGGTTATCCCAGGAACATTAATGGTGTAACATTCTGAGCCATGTGTCAGGATGTGAGTGGAGGGGAGCGCGCGAGAAAAATGGTGGGAAAGGACGGTGGTTTGGCGGATTTCGGAGGGCATTCGAGGTGGTAAGTGGTTTGTGAGGGAGGGGGATTGTGAATTGTCATGGTGATGACACGTATGGTGGGTCCGACGGGGGGGAAAACAACATTTTAGACGCCCCCGCCCCCCCCTCTCCCCCTGCTGGTAAAGGTAGGATTCCAAAGGGGGGCTGAAAAAGGTTGCGGACCATTGATCTAAGTTGGTGATGATCGAGCCGTAAATTGAAGCGTCTGTATTAACACTACTCGATGAATGTCTTTTTTCATTTGCAAACTTTATTACATGGGTGGAAAACTTTGGATAAAAATATTTTCATTGTAAACTTTGGATAATAGTGGAAATCATGTAAAACCTACATCTTTACCCTTTGAACCTTTTTTAACTCTTTTTATCCCTAACCTAAGACTATTTTTTACCAATTAAAGGGTGCATTTTAATTTGCAATCCCTTGTTTTATTTCCTTTGCAGTGAAAAACACCTACTCTAATCATATCCGTCATTTTTTGCACCAATGATCCAGATTAAACAAATTGAACCAACTTATTCATCTATAACTGATATTAGCCAATATTAGACAGTTTGGCTATTGTTATTCTCTAATATAATTGACAAAAATTGAAACTTGTTTGATCATGATTAAATTGTATGATCTAAACAATGACTCATGGTTGTGGCATTTTGAACAAGATGCACACAACATTCAATTTATTCTAGAAAATCAAACTATCTATCAAGTAGTGGCATTTAAATTTGCATCACTTTCAGTTCTATTTTTATTTTTTCATGGGTTTCTCATCTTTATTTTTATTCTTTCTCTGTTTTCTTTTTCTTTTTATTTTCTTTTATTTTTCTTTTCAAATACCCTCTTTTCATTTTTATTTATTTTTATTTTTTGAAATCATTTGCAACATGCAATATTATTTACATTTTGATATAACTGAGAGAAAATATTCAATCGCCTTGTGGTCCCATAAATTATAGGACCCTAACAGGACTGAGCTACAAAATGTATAGTACATGATACATGACATGTTGGCATCAATGGGCCAGAAAATAATACAATGGATCCCATATGCATAATGCGCCTGGAAAAACATGTGCCAGGACTAAAATACAATCAAATCTAAGTACATGAGACATAAATAATTCCCCTCCATATAACATGGGGAGGGAGGGTGGGTATCACAACCAAAGAAGCCCTACTGAATAGGAAAGGGCTCTGAAAACCTGAATGAATCATCTGAATGAGACATGCATGTTTTGGGCACTACAAGTAGCTGAAACTAAACCCATCAAATCTGTGGAAATGCATCTGAGATTGTAGCATAATATGAGTTCATCCTGGCATGTGGGGGGCTACCTGAATGGCCACCCCCTCATGAGGTCTGAAACATCTCTCACACACCCGAGAATCAATGGTGCAATCTGATGGATCACCGAACCATCAAGTATACGAATCTCAATCATGCGATAATGAGCTGAGGTTGAGCGGATGAGAAACAACCATGTCAAATGGAAATGATGATTCGCTTTGTGTGATCCAAGGAACCGAACAAGAATGGAAGCTGGAACCAAGGTACACTACCCTCTAGTCCTGTCTTCTGGAATGAATGTATTGATGTCGAAAAAGGGAGGTCCGCTATAGGTGAGGCAATGATGAATCCTCTATTAAGGCACGGGGGATCATAGTACAGTGAATGATGGACTGACACCAGGGATGATGATGGAATAGGGGATATTGAGTAGCGGACAGAAAACTTCCCTTGTCAGAGAATAAAAATCATGGATGACCTGGAAGTGACTAACTCGACTCCATAGGGGATGAGGGGCAGTATGACTAGAGGCCAAAATTGGAAACACATGATGAATGCGATGCAAAGATGGATGGAATACTGTAAAAGGAGATAAAGGGACTCAAGACAAACTCCATGAATGCGATGATGACTCAACTTGGATGCTTTGAACAAGGGTGACTCGATGATGCTGCCACACAGGATAGGCCCAAGGGGGACCATGAAAACATGCACAAAATATGGTTACTCGTGATGAAAATCAACACAGGAGTTGACAAGTGTGAAGGAAAAGTGGTGCCCCAAGTACAAGCAGCGTGTGTGAATAAATTTGATTTTAAGAGGCGGAAAAGTGACCCTTTTTGTAAAAATGGCTTCCTGGTGAAGTGCCAAATTACCAAAAAAAATAATACCCATTATAGTGCTCGACGAGAGCTTTCCAAAAATTCTGACGGTTCAGCAAACCAAGCTACGGTTTGGTCGCAATTGGTGAAGGAAATTTTGGGGTTTCTCCTTTAAAAGGGTGATTTCCCTCCAATTTAATTCATTTGCTAAGTGAGTTGTGGTGAATTTGGAGAGGAGTAGAAGGCCCTAAATATTGTGGTGATTGTAGAAGATAAACCGACCGGTTGAATCAGTATATGTCAGTTGTAGGTAGGTGGTATAACCTTACTCTTCATTTTCAGTGGTTTAGTTTTTTAGATTAGGTCCCTGAAGCTCAGTAAGAGACTCTTGCCCAATTTCACAGTCGGGTCACACTATTTCTCCCCTACAATGCAATCTGGCTCATAGGAATCAGAGGGAAAACTGCAAGCTCGTAGTTTCGGGGCAGAATAGTGTGAGTTGGGGTAGAAAATAGGGTTTCGTCCGCTGGTTTACTGAGAACCGGGGTTAGAAATTTTTTGGTACAGTTTTCTTTTTTTGAACTGATAGAACATGATGATGTTTTGCAGGTGTGGCAGAGCTAAATATCAACTAGTGTGAGAGAGATTTGGATGCTCTTCATGCTGAGATTTAGGGGAATCAAGTGGTACGAGGGGTGCTTGCTCGGTATGGGGTGCTCAAGTTGGTTGAGAACCCACTAATGAGGGCAGGTGAGCCCTTGCTATCTAGGATAGTGAGCTAATGGGATCCAGACCAAGAGGCATTTATGGTGTAGAGGCACAGAATCGAGCTCATGATCCAGGATATCTATTTTTTGACCGAACTCCCCCCACTAAGGGTGGTGGGGAACATACATCCAATGTTACCTCATGGGAGGAACATAGCAGATTTCGTGGAGTGCCATTGTAGACCGAGTGCTCATGCTAAGGGCACGACCATCTCGATAAATGATCTAGAGAGGCTAGATACATGGGTTGTTGTCGTAGTGGTGCTACGAATCCTGGGCAACCAGGCGTTCCATCACATCACTGGAGGGCATATGATGTCAGTGGAGAGTGTTTTGAGCAGGACCTACTGTGGGTGGGCCTAGATGATGCTTTCATCAGTGAAATGAAAACTATCGTTATGCATACGATAGGTGAACCATGATTGTGCTTTTGGTACAGTGTTGTGCTCTTTCTTCTTTGAGAAGATCTTGACTATATGACCTCATGTACAGATCCATGATGGGGGCCTACAGGATCCGAGGATGCACTGTTGGGGGAAACTACTACGTAGAGCATGGGGAGGGGGAGTCGTACGTGTGTTCCAACTAGATTTATTCACACATTGGGATCAGATGCTGCTATATATAGACAACTATCCATACAATGGTATGAACTATCAGGGGGATCCTGACTTGCCACCTCCGCCCGACCGAGAATGGGGACTAGATGGTAAGTGAAAGTTTCTATATATTATGGTGCATTTAAATTTTTAGAATATGTATCTGATACTGAATATTTGCTATTGGTATGTAGATATAGCACCGGTCAAGTCGACAGGATATGCAGGACATGCTGCAGTGCGAGGGGCTACAGAACCGAGTGGATCGACATCACAACAGAGACCTGGCTATGAGGCTCTGCTAGAGGACCTCTTTAGTAGGTTTGATGTACTACTGATCGGGGTTGCAGAGCACGGTTAGTATGATTTCGAGGATCAGTATACATATGAGTGTTTAGGTCTTCCCTCAGAGTGGTGAGGAATCACGCAGCGCATAGCTATGGTCGGGCTAGTGGAGCATAGCCATTGGCCCGGGAGCCTGCAGATAGTGACTAGGGATAGGGTCATGTGGTGCCCCCTTTTTGTTTTTTGTAACATTATATGGGCATGTCGGATGTATTTAGAGTAGTGGACTCAAAACACTTATGTTTTTATGTGACGATACATAATATGGATATGCATCTTTTATATGATGATTGTGGTTCGCCATTTGTTTTTTATCGTTTTCTTGTGTTAAATGCATGTGATAAATTCCAATATAGAATGTAATGGATTCAAATTCACGTGCTAAGATATTCACTCGTAGATATTTTCTAAATAGGATATGGTTATGCACACAATAAACACCATTCAATTGCATGATAAGTAGTAAGGAATCTAAACGAACATGAAGATGAAGGATGCAATGGTTAAGGGAATCGACTAACAAACCTACCGATACATCATATTCGGCTTGGTTATTGGTGGCAGATCCAATGCATACGTCATTGGAGTGAACTAACCAATGCAAGGGGGTAAAAATGGCCCAAGCTGCCAAGGCGAGGTTCCAGGAGAATCGATTTGCACCATCGGCATAGCCGATATACGGTGTGGATGATAGATCCATATGAAAGGCACCACAAGACAACAAATGAGATGATGGGAAATGAAATCTACCTAAATTCATCACAGAAATAAATTCATGCATGTTAATGGGAGATGCTATGGGTAAAATTTCTTGAGGTAGAGCACATTGTGAGGGTTAGGAAGGAGTTGGCTTTTGAAATTCTATAGAAGGTATTCCCCCTTTCCCAAGTCCTTAATAATTATGTAAGGTCCTAGCCATAATGAGTCAAACTTTCTATGACCAAGGACATCATCATTCTTGTCATACACTAGAACAAGATCACCTTTGTGTAAGGTACGAGGGTGGACTTTCTGGTCATACTGAGATTTGGTGTGCTTCTTGGCCACTTCAATGGTTTGCAATGCAACACAATGGTCTTCAAAAGCATGCTCAATCATGATAAATATTTTCTCTAACGGTTGGGTGTCAGGATAAGTTCGATGACTAGGTGAAGGTAGGTTATTTCACACTTGATCGGTAAGACTGCCTCCTCGCCAAAAACAAGGTGGAAAGGAGTAAACCTGGTGGTGGTTTTAACAAAAGTTCTATAGGCCCATAAATAAGGGAAGAGCATAAGGTGCCAGTTGGTTTTGTGCTTATTCATCGTTCGTTCAAGCATAGCATTAAGGATTTTATTGACCACTTCAACTTGTCCATTAGCTTGGCGATAATAAGATGATGAATATTGGTGCTCAAAGCCCAACAGAGAGGATATCCCACACCATATATCATCTTTGAAATGTCAGCCATGGTCAGATACCAATTGTTATGGAACCCTGAATTAAGAGATGACATGGTTAAAGAAAAAGAGATTTGCAGTAGTCGTCATGTTGTTGAATGTTGGCATGGCCTTAGCCCATTTGGTGGAATATTCAACTGCCATGATAATATACTTGTGGTTACTAGCATATGGAGGTCGACACTCCATAAATACAATGGCCCACTTGCAATACGGATCAAATGATATGACAGGATGGAGGGGAGTAGGTGGAGCTCATGCCTTTGGGGAAAATAGCTGATAATTAGAATAGTGTTTGACTGCTTCAATGAAATCGCCAAAGAGATAAGGAAAAAAATACCCAACGCACATGATTTTTTTGGCAATGGCCATACCGAAGAGGTGGCCACCACAAGTGCCATTTTGGCAGCCATTAAGGACTTGATCCGCTTAAGTGTGTATGAGACAACGATGAAGGACAAAATGAACACCATGACAATAAAGATCATCACCAATGAGAAGGTAGCAGGGGGCTTGGTGTGGTATACGTTGTCGAGCATCATGATCGATATGTGAAGTGAATTTGTGGGTTTGAAAATAGATAAGGATGTCGACATACCAAGGATCTTCTGAAGTAATGGAAAACAAGTGTTCATCAGGTAAATCATCATTAACTGGTGGATCACGCGTACTAGTAGGAAATTCATAAATGAGTTCAGCAAGGGCTAAAACTTTCTTACTCTTGGGTGTGACAAATTCAAGATCGAACTCTTGGAGGATAATGATCCAACGGGCGTATTTCCCATTGATGATCCGTCGAATTTAGAGGAAATCCATTAGGTTAGAATTGGTCACGACCTTGTTGGAATGTGTAAGGATATAATGACAATTTTTTTGGACAGAGAACACGACGGTCAGTGCCAACTTATCTTCATGCGATAAGGACATAGGGGGTCCCACAAGGTTCTTACTAACATAATAGATAACATGTTCATTTCTGGTGGCATCTTCCTGAATGAGGACCCCAACGACTGAATGAGTGGAAGTTGAGATATATAGGATGAATTCCCTCTCAAATTTAGATGAACTAATCAAGGGAGTGGAAGTGAGAGCATGTTTCAGGCCATCAAAATACTGTTGAGCATAGTCATCCCAAACAAATGGAATGTTAGATTGAAGGAGTCTTATAAACCGATGCATAGTGGTGGCATAGTCAGGGACGAACTCACGAAGGAAGTTGGCTTTGCCTTGAAGACTTTGTAACTGGAACAAGGTACGAGGGATGGGCAGCTCAAGAATGGATTGAAATTTGAGGGGATCAAGCTTAATACCGTCTTTGGACACAATGAAGCCCAAGATACGTCCAATAGGAACGCAAAATACACAATTCAACGGATTGAGGTGGATATTATACTTGCCACATCGGATAAAAATTGTACGCAAATCATGAATGTGTTGCTCCCGAAGCCTAGAACGAATAGTGAGGTCATCAAGGTAATCAACGATAATATGAGACAATTCATGGAAGTAGTAATACATGGCACGTTGGAAGGTGGCTTCGGCATTCTTTAAACCGAAAGGCATGACCCTATAAGCAAAATTTTCCTACGGAATAATGAACGCAATCTTTAAATGATCAGCACGGCAGATAGTAATCTAGTTATATCTGGAAAATCCATCCATAAAGGATAGAACCTCATGCCCCGCACACTCATCAATGATTTTTTCAATAAATGGTGTGTGGAAGTTGTCTTTCGGACAAGATTTTTTCAGGTCATGAATGTCAGTGCATACACAAATGGTGCCTTTTTTCTTGAGAATGGGAATCGGGTTGGAAACCCATGTGGTGTATTCAATGGGATAGAAAAAACTAGCGTGTTTTTACTTATCGATCTCAGCTTATCGACGTCTATAAGGATTGATCGGTCTCAACTTTTGAAGGACAGGATTGGCATTGGGTCACGTATCAATATGGTGTTCAAAAATAGTGGGATCAAGTCTGGGAATCTCATTATAAGACTAGGCAAAAACATCACAAAATTCCTTGAATAGCTTGGTGTAAGCCTCAATTTATTCTGGGGTGAAATGTGCCCCCAAGGTAATGTTTCATTCAACCCATAGTTTATCAAAAATGTTTATTTTAATGGTAGGAGAGATATTGGCCATGTTTCCTTCTTTGAAATCATTTGGTGCAAGAATGGGATTTCTAGACCAATTGACTTCAACAAGAATGAAGTCTTTAGACTCTACAACATATTAGTCATGGATCTACTGTGGAAGGAAGTATGCACGATGGTTCATATCATCCCAAGGAAAACCAGGGGTCTTCATGGATTCCATAATGTCTTCATCGAAATAAAATATGGGAGGACTGGTGGAAGGGATACCACTTGAAGTGACGGGGCTACCTAGCGCATCTTCATGAGAAATATGGTTCACATACGCATCACTATGGAGGGTAGATGAAGAGATAGTAGATGAAACATCTACCGATGTTTAGACCAAGGTGTTCAACAAGGGAGGTTCAACAGAAACAAAATGGGAAGCCCAAGAGGGGCCTTCCTTTGTGGATCTCATGGATGACAATAGATATAGAATAGCGACTGAAGAGTTTGCCAGCTTGACATCAGGGGGAGGTATCACAATGGGTGCATAACTGTCCTCCAATGCTAGTGAAGCAAAACTCACAAGTAGAGGAGTACATGATCCACTACGAGTAGCCCCGATTTCCCGAATTGCCTCAAGGGTATCACGAAATTCATCGAGATGGGGAAAATTATGAGAATAGTAGCCGTAAAGGTCACAAAAAGCACAAGGGTGTTTCATGCGAAACGATTTGAGTTTCTTAGTTGAATCAGGTAAGGTAACTTAGACCTCTGATATGTCAGATTCTGGAAATTTTTCATTGACCACAGGTTTGAGACGAAGAAGTTTAGGATAGTTATGGGTGGCATGCCCAACAACATCACAAAAAGTGCACGAAGGTGTCAGCTTTGGAGGCTTAGGTGGAGTTGGAGTTTTTTGGGGAGCCTCGTCCTTAGGTTCCTTCTATTTTTCTTTGTACCCCTCACCAGATTCTTTTGCAAAATGAGTGGGTTCATGTTGAGGTGGTTGTCACATTGAATCAAAAGGAGGGGTCATGGAAAACGGTTGAATCGGGGTCAAAGCAGTATATGGTTTAAGTTGACCAGGTGGAGTTTTTGTTGGGGGATCAATGTACTAGACTGGGATCCCCTAGGGTAAATTAGGTAAACTCAACGTAGCCATAAAAGGCACCAAAAATACTCCAGATGGGGGATCTAAAAGTTGTATATGACCTGAAAGGTAATGGCCTGGTGGAACGGCTCTCAAATGGTTAAGGGTTGGTGGAATTGTTCCTAGTTGAAAACAATTGGGAGAGACACCAACAGAAGGATAAGGTGCTTAAGGAGATGATGCTTATGGTTGTGTCGAGTGAAAAATAGTATGTTACAAAGGCGTTGGCTATTGGCTAGTCGTAACGGGCCGCTTTTGGCTAGCCCGAGACACTTGCAACGTGAAAACACTCGATGAGATGGGCTTAGTGATAAGAGGGGAGACTAGGGAATGAACCAAGTAAGATGGAATATTTATATACTCCTAGTGAAACACTGGTGAGAGGTACGACTGATTAGATATCTACCACCAAATATATGATGGACTCAAGGGAGGTCTAAGACTTTGATTCACAATATGTCAACTGATCAATGGTGACTATATTTCCATTGTGTGGGAAGCATATCTTACATTGAACCATAGATGCGACATCTGACATCACATAGGTGTAGCTAGGACCCAAGAGGATATTGTAATCCAAGGGGGCGTCAATGACTTCTATGTCAATACAAACAATCTTTCCCACAAGTGTGACCGAACAATTTCAGAACATGCCAAGGGGCTAAGAAGGGTGATTATCCCAAGCACACAAAGCGATGGTGGATTGGGACATATTGGGGGATCCAATTTTCTTCCAAACATATGCGGAAATCATACAGGTGGATGCACCCTAATCAATGATACATCTCTAAACATGGGCATTGTGGATCTTGAATAGTATTTGGAAGGCAATGGATGAAGTTAAAGGGGGATGTTCTGACTTGTCAACATCAAATACGATTGAAGGAGCATCTGAAGGATCCACAACACCCAAAGTAGATAGTAGAGCTTTTCATTTTGATGGGCAAGTCTGGATGACTTCTAGCATTGACATGGCGGTAGGAGATTGCGCCAAGTCATCTACTATGTTGTAGGTGTGGGTGGATTTCGTAAAACAAGTTTTTCAGTGTAATGGCCCTTTGGGGATATTGGGAATGACCTCTACCTTAGGCTGAGGGATCTGTAACGACACATTTGGTGTCAAAATGGACTCTTTGGATACTTTGGTTTGGGACTCAAATGCAGGCGTAACAGGTTACTTATCATATTGGCACGATCGGGTATGAAGGTTAACATCTGCAGTATTGACTTCTTCAGAATTCATCATGAGAATATGGTAATCAGGGTACCAGACTGTGGAGGTTGAGGGGTGACCTGACCTTGAGGTGGTTATGCAGCAACATATCCTTGCTGAGGGAAAGGATTAGTGAACATATATAGTTGAGCTAGCACAGTTTTTGGAGGAAGTGACGTGGTGGGTTTTTGTCCTTTGGACGCTGCTTGGGCTTCCCACAACTGGCGCATACAGGGTAAAAGGAGAGAATCATGAGTATAATGGCCATTTACACCACAACATGAACAAGTTTTTTCCGTACAAAGGGTCTTGTTCTTCTTGGGATAATTTCCCTGTTGTTATTTTGCAGTGTTAGGCTGGTTCCCTTGGGGTGCATTAAATTGAGTACCTTCGCGACCCTGGTTACCCTGTGCTTGTTGGTTCTATTTTCCTTTACCCTTGTTATTTTTCTTCAAATTAGGAGGATTAGTCGCACTTTGTTGAGCATACACTTTCCCTTGAGGAGGCGGTCACTATTGTGGCAGAGGTTGAGAAGGCGTGGGAGGAGAGGGAATTGATGGCGGAGGGGATGGAGCGTCAAGTTGTGCATAAGGATAGAAAAGGATATGGGGCAACATTCGGGTAAACAGGTTGAGCGACAGTTGGCCCTGGCATCGATTGATGCAATTGGTAATATGCATAAAGCATGCTTTGACTAGGATACAAGTTTCCTGGAGAGGGATAAGTGTTGGAGGAACTAGTCCCCCCCTGGGGGTAACGATAACTCATGTGAGGAGGAGCATATGGATGTGAGAGAGATAGAAATATACTGTCGGCGGCATGAGATTCCCCTGGTGTGTTGGCACCACTAGGTCTAGGAAGATATGGTAAAATGGTATAAACATAACTATACTAGGCATAGATCAAGTCATATTTTAATGCAACCTAGATATCTTCTTCCTCGAACTGAGGAAAATGAGATGCAACATCTTTACCGATGGGGGCTAAGAGCATTTGAATAAACCAATCAATATAGACATGGTTGTAGAATGTAGGAGCTCTACACAATCTCCTTCTTCTATTCCATTATTGGACATGGTCAAAAAGGCAAGTGGCAGAAGATTGACGGAATGCAATCAAAAACTTGGTAATGGTATCATAACAGAAGGGTAACTGGAAATATGACAAAAACATTTAGCAAGAGTCATAAAAGTGGTATGAGATGCAGTAGGTTGATCGAAATACCACTTTTCAGCTTCTCCAGTGACCGTACGTTGGAACAACCGAAGGCTAATGGAGTCATCGGTGATGGAATTAGACGAAAACCACATATGAAAGGAGCATAAATGATTATTGGGGTCCTCTCTAATGTTTCCTTCAAACTTAGGAATGTCAAAAGGAAGCTTAGTTGGCATAGATAGCCAACATGCATCGTGGAGTATGGGTTCATTGATTAACTGGCTAAAAGAGGGAAGGCTTAAACTCGCCATAAAAGGTAGCAAAGGAGTAGCCTGGATGGTTCTAGTAGCGGTTCCACTAGTAGTGGCTCCAGCATTAGGGCTAGGGCCACCAACGGCTTGAGGACCTGCACCTGCATTGGCGCCTAACATGGTGAAGGTATGAGGGTGAGGAGAACCAGGGTCGGAATCAGAGGAAGAACTCGATGAACCAAAATCAGAGTTGGTATGGGGACTCGAGGGAGGAATAACTCGGACCCTATGGGGTGGATTAAGACTTCCTAATGGAAACTGAGGGTGAAGACCTTGGAGTCTCTGCAATAAAATCCTTGGAGTCGCAATGATGGCAAGTCACAAATGACACGAAAAGGTTGAAGAGTGATAAACAAAGGATCTGTGAGGCATATTAATTAATTGTGATGTTTATGCCTTGTCTTGGCGGTGTAAACCAAGCGCTCTTCGCTTTAGGTGTGATTGTGTGCAAGTCATGTGTTTATTTTAATTAAGCCCAGACGTTTATCTAAAGAAAAAGAAAAAATGTTTAAAAATTATAAATGGAACTAAAACTAAATTAAAATAAACATCTAATCATGCATAAATCCCATCCAAAATAAGGCTCTAAAACAACCATACAACAAGGGTGCTAAATTGACTCAAAACACACTAAAATTCCCAAGAGATCTAATGTCGAAGGGGCAGGGATCTAATGACTCTATACTACTGGAAACGATGCAGAAAAAAGCAAGAAACCAGAGGGGAAAAGTACTGCAAAATATAAGGTTAAATGTTAAAAACCTAGGGAAAACAAAGAGACCCTAATGTAAAGAGAAAACAAAACTCAAGAGAGATTTTTGGATGTAACAGTAACCTATTATAAAGGATTTGTAAAAAGGATAGATCATACCCTGAAATTGTAATATTCCTAAATTAGCATGCAACTAATAGGAATATTAATTTTGCTTTTAACAACTAGTTAGATGAATAAATGGGTAAGGAGGCCCACACATATCTTAAATAGGCATAAAATCCCTCTTGATGTGAAAAGGGATCATAATAATAATTGGATCTAGCACCCTTATGTATGAACATGGGAAAATACATGTGGAAAAGGTCAAGTTTGACCAAGTCAACAGCATTGGTATGGATGGAGTAAATCATCAATAAAAACAATGCAGTGATAGTGGGAGGAATATTCCATGATGGTGGAAACCCTAATGAGTGGGACCCAAGGTAAGAAGGCTCACACTTTTTTATAAGGAGGGAAAGGCAGCCATAGTGATGCATATTATTGATTATTGATTTTATGGTCTGCATGACTATTGTGCATTCTTTAACTGTTTAGTTGACATTGTTGTGCTGCTTAGCATCGGGTGTTCCCAAGCGGGAATCCCATATTCTTTCTTGACAGGCCTCTTGGGGGAGAATTTAAATTCATTTTACACACTCAGAATTAAGGCCAAGCTTCATTCTTCAGCTACAGCATAGTTTCTACAAAGGATTGTGTTGTGTTGTAGGGTGTTGCAGTGGAGGGTTGAGAAACCCACTTCTGGAGCTAGTTTTTCAGAGGAGGAAGCATTCTTCTCTTTGGGAGATCAGTGAGGAATATTATAGAGCATATTTCACATCTTGGAACTAGGCCAATATATTTCCCATCATCTACAGTGCAGTATCTCTCTTTGACTGCGTTATTTCAGTGAGCATTTGCAGTGGGGTTTTCAGTGCTTGATTTGGAGGGTGAGATATTCAGTGTTAGGATCATCCTTTCACTTGAAGGATCTATTGGAGAGGATATATACATTATATGTATCATCTTTAGACATCTTCATATATTTATTTAGTTATAGCTACTATTCAGCCTTAGGGTTTCATTCCGACATTTTTGTATTTTAGCATATTTTAGGAAATCCTTCCCGGGTTGTCTTGAAAATGTGTTTGGGAGCTTAGATCTTTACTCCCGGCATTGCATGAGCCATCTAGTTTCAGATATATGTATTTACACTTGCCAGTAGTAGTTCTACTTAATAAAACTTCCCTGTCATAGCCTTGGGAATTATTTATGTAGCAGTGATCTTCATATTTTATGTGCATGTTATCTTGAGGCTTGTTTTTCCTAACTTGAGTGATTATTTCCTCAAGAATCTGTATACCTTTGCTGCTATGATATTAATATGATGGATATATGATATTCTTACATTTTATGTGTTGATTTATCACTTCTCTTTCCATTATTGTGTTCATATATTGTTGCTTCCCCATTTTGGAATATTACAGTGGTATCATAGCATAATCTTGGCTCAACATGTTGATCTCAGCCATTATGCTAGCAAGAGAATAAGAAGAAGAAATAATGGATCAGAATGATGGGGAGAATGAGTTTTATCTCATCTCTTTTCAGACCAAAGAAGGACCTCACCAAGGAGGTCAAGTAAAGAAGAGTGGAGAGAAGCCATGAAACCACACTAGGGTTTCAAGATAAGGAAGGTCCATGTACTTCCTATCAGCAAGAGAAAGAACCGATGTTGCATAGAGCTCCAAAGAAATACATTGTGCCCTTTTCTTTTGAAGGAGGAGATAGAATGCATGGAGATGGAGGACACTTGGATCATGAGATTCTAAGTGAATACCTTGTAGAATATAAATCTCAGCCTATAGCTTTCAAGGAGACTCTAACTCTCCCTCAGTTCATTCAGCTTGAGGAAGAAAGGAGACCTTGTAGCAACAGGAGAATCAAGGGAAATATATTTTTATTGTCTACTTTTGATGGGTCATCCACATGTATAGCAAGGGCCTAGGCAAGGAAGGTAGTTGCATTCTTCCTACTACATCCTGTGGTAGAAAGAGAGGCTGTAGAGATTGCAGCGCTACACCTTAAGGTGAAGTTAGCATTTGGTGGTTCAGTCATTTGAGTCATGCAAGAGTGACTACTTTTGCAAAATTTACTCAAAAGGTGATCAAAAAATTTGGCAAGGAGAAATTGGAGGAGGAGAAGCCCTCACCACCACTTGAGGAGGCTTGTACCAGCGCTGATACAACTTTGGAGGAGCAGCCATCAACACTAGCAGTTGGGGGAACCATCACATTGGAGGAAGGAACCCTTGTATCAATACAAGATGTTCCCAAGAAAAACCAAGGTATGCAAGTATTTCCACTTTATATTATTTCAGCACATCTTATGGGGGAGTGTGGAAAGATGCCATTTCATGAACTAGGGTCAAGATACATTGTTGATTTGGAGCAGCACACTGTCACTGCACTGAGGAGCCTTGATAGAATCAAGGAAGGGGTAAATATTCATCTGGGTTACTCATTATTGAGTTGCACACAACTCTTGGGGTTGGAGTCTAGATTTTTGGAGGATGGGATGAACACTTTCCTAGGCAATGCAATGCAGAACTATGTGTTCAACAGTGAACATGATCATGAAACAACAAATGTACCATCATAGAGATTAGAAACATTGTCCTTGATTAGAAGTGATGATTTTGGGGCCTAGCCATTGATGAGGTATTCCAATAACCATCCCACATGTGTAGCAGGGGATAGGCAGATGGTTGAAGGGATACATCTTGTATCCCATTACTATGATGGTATTCTTCATTGGGAGGATGCCAATGTTGGGCATGATGATAAACACTCACCATTGGTTGGATGGGTGATGTTGGAGAGCAAGAGGTTGGAAATCCACTTGCATATCTATGACACAAGGCAGCAGGAGGCAAGGCTACACTGGCTACTCTTAAAAAGATTTTGGCCATGTATGGGTTGAGGCATTGCATTGCACCCATGTATTATGGCAGCAGAAGATTTGGTTGTATGTGGCATTCTACAAGTCAACCATCATGATATTACTCCATGACTTGTATGAGGGAGAGATGAGGGAGCAGTAAGAGATGTTGTTACCTTGGTTATTCCTGAGAGAGTATGGGTTGATCCTCTCCTATGCTTGGCATGATGTTGCAGGATTAGGTGATGGCACTATCATGGTGCAAAGGGGCTACTCCTTAGCCTTGGAAGATCAGGAGGTACTTCCACTTTGGAAGGAATCTCCCATATACTGCAGCATTATGATAGATGACTTTGACATTGGGCATGTCAAAGAATGGATCTATGAGATGACAAGAACCTTATTGCAAAGGCCAACAACGATGTCACTTGGGAGCTTGGGTTTATTGATGGAGTGCTCCCAATATCACTTCACATATGGTGCTCTTGATGGACAAGGAGGAGGTGAGAGTGATGGAATAGTGGATGGAGACATCTATTACTGTGATATGATCTTCTTGAATTGGATTTCCAAGCATAAGAAGAAAGATCTTCATGCAGCACATCGTTCATTCCTCTTCATGGGAGTATGTCATACCACTATGGAGGGCTTATTCATGGATCTTATTATCATCTTACTCTTAGTACATGGTAAGAATTTTGTTTTTGCATTTATTGATTATCTAACACATTATTTGCATTCTATTTCCATTTCTATACAGTGCATTGCTCCACAAGAAAGTAAGCCTCTCATTAGGCTTCATGGACAAATTTGGGCCAACATCTACGATGGGGACAACCATCTCTTGTATGGCTTTGGGAAAGTGTTTAATTATTTTTTGTATGCTCAGTTGATATACAAATCCATTTACTATTCACTAGTAGATGTGATGACATACACAACTAGCAGTTTATTAAGGAACAACTTGCCATGTTATTTTCTGGAACAACAGTTAGAAAAAATACGTTGTGACTACTTGGGAGACTATTGGTACTTTGCAGCACCGTGTAAAAACTTTAGTACCTCTCTCATTTGGATCCCATATGATGGTCATGTCATATTCACTTTATATGAGGTGGTATGGGCAAGAACCAAAGAGTGGATCCTTGAAGATCCAAATTCCTTTTTTCTTCATAAAGGCAACATCATTGTAGCCCAAATTCAGCATCAGCTCTACACTTATCATAAGTGGAGATAGATACAGCATGGGATGGATAGTTTGATCCATCATGTTCAGCTATGCAACCCACCAATTTTTCAGGAGCTTCAGGTGGAGAGAATTTTTCAGGAGTTGCCATGTTGGGAGGTGACTCATTTTGTATGGATGATAGCTTGAGGATGGAGGTTTCACATGGGAATGATATTTCCCAATGTATTTCAGATTCCATGCCTCAAGAGGACCTCTAGACATCACCTTGTTGCCTCCATGGGTATTTTACTCCTTCATGATGATAGCTATTTGGGATGGTCACCAAAAGCTAACTTGCATATTTGGGAAGGGACACTTGGAGATGTATTGATGAGACAACATCTTGTTCCTTGGAGGATTTTATCATATGAGGATGCTACAAGAGAAGGAGAGGACACTCTTCAGTTCTGTCCTTGCAGTTTCTTGAGGACAAGCAACATTTGGGAGGGGAGGACTGTAATATTCCTAAATTAGCATGCAGCTAATAGGAATATTAATTTTTCTTTTAACAACGAGTTAGATGTATAAATGGGTAAGGAGGCCCATACATATCTTAAACAGACATAAAATCCCTCTTTATGTGAAAAGGGATCATAATAATAACTGGATCTAGCACCCTTGTGTGAACAAGGGAAAATACATGTGGACAAGGTCAAGTTTTACCAAGTCAACGACGCTGGTATAGATGGAGTAAATCATCAATAGAGACAGCGCAGTGATAATGGGAGGAAGATTCCATGATGGTGGAAACCCTAATGAGTGGTACCCAAGGTAATAAGGCTCACACTTGTTTATAAGGAGGGAAAGGAAGCCATAGTGAGGCATATTATTGATTATTGATTTTATGGTCTGCATGACTATTGTGCATTCTTCAATTGTTTAGTTGAGATTGATGTGCTGCTTAGCATTGGGTGTTCCCGAGCGAGAATCCCATCTCCTTTCTTGAGAGGCTTCTTGGGGGAGAATTTCACTTCATTTTACACACTCATACTTAAGGCCAAGCTTCATTCTTCAGCTACAAAGGATTGTGTTGTGTTGCAAGGTGTTGGAGTGGAGGGTTGAGAAACCCACTTCCGAAGCTAGATTTTTAGAGGAGGAAGCAGTATTCTCTTTGGGAGATCAATGAGGAAGATTCTGGAGAATATTTCACATCTTGGCACTAGGAAAACATATTTCCCATAATCTACAGTTCAGTATTTCTCTTTGACTACGTTATTTCAGTGAGCATTTGTAGTGGGGGTTTCAGTGCTTGATTTGGAGGGTGAGATCTTCAGTGTTAGGATCAGCCTTTCACTTGAAGGATCTATTTGAGGGTATCTATCCATTATATGTATCATCTTCAGCCATCTCCATCCAGTTATTTTTTTGCAGCTGTTATTCATCCCTAGGGCTGCATTCCGACATTTTTGTTTTTGCATATTTCAGGAAATCCTTCCCGGGTTGTCTTGAAAATGTGTTTGGGAGCTTAGATATTTACTCCCAACATTGTATGAGCCATATGGTTTCATATCTTTGTATTGAAACTTGCCAACAACAGTTCTACTTAATAAAACTGCGATGTCATAGCCTTGGGCATTATTGGTGTAGCAGTGATCTTCATATTTTATGTGCATGTTCTCTTAAGGCTTGTTTTGTCTAACTTGAGTGATTATTTCCTGAAGGATTTGTATACATTTGCTGCTATGAAATTAATATGATGAATATATGATCTTCTTACATTTTATGTGTTGATTTATCACTGCTCTTTCCATCATTGTTTTCATATATTGTTGCTTCCCCATTTGGGAATATTACACAAAAAATGGTTGAAAGAAATGTAAATCTCAGACTACCTACTCAGCTTAACCCCTGCTAAAAAGGTGGAAGTGTATTGTAACCCTAGGGGGCTTGGTTCTACTTCAAGGAGAAAAATTGAGCATATACAGGCCTAATATGGGCTGCAATAGAGGTCATACAACCCAAAATAGTGCTCTCGAAAAACCTTGACAGTTTCACAAAAAAATCAGAAAACGATTCCAAATCGAAGTTACTAACCTGTGAACAAGTGAGCTTGCACTTTTTTTCCAAACAAGTGCGTTTTTAGGCAGAAATCTCACTATTGGGATGAAAACTGTGATTTCTACTCCTTGGTTCTTAGGCGGTAGGTTGTAGAAAATTTGTTGTCTCTGGCCTGGCTAATACCAATTACCTGCGAAAAAACACCATAAAACATCCAGAAGTTAGAATTTTGACTGAATTAGGGAAAAATTAAAAAAAAAAAAAAAAACATCAAGAGACTGAAAACAGCTAAAGAAAAACCTTTGTTGTTGAAGTTTTTGGTCACACAGGAATATGAATCACAATGATGTAGTCGCCATTTGTTAGTGTAAAATATTATCGCAAGTGTACGAAAATATCCTACTTTAGCTATGGGTGACGAATAGCCCTAACAACATAAATGGATGCTTAACCCTTTAGATATGCAATAGACAGTTAGAAAAAATCCTGCAAAACCCCGCATCCATGCAGTAAAAGTAGCTAAATAGTAAAAATAAATAGTAGGTGATGCAAACTTAACTCCAAGTATCCAAAAAAAAAGACAAGATTAAAAGAATGATTTTATATTATGTAACACCTAGTGAAGGAAACAAGTAAATGATACCAGTCCCCCTTAATGGGATGGGTTCTTGGTTGTCCTCAATGCTTCAACTTCATAAGTTTCTCTTTCTCAATAGTGTAGAAAACCCAAATCATGTGTTGAACTCAAGTGGGAGCTCAAATGGTAAAAGAAAATAATAGCAACAATGAGAATGATCAAAGTGAATAATGAATGGAAAAATTGTTTTATTTATAACAAAATATTGAGTTATCATCGATAATGGCGAATAATAAAATATTATTAACCAAGATCTAGATCTAACTGCTAGGAATATTTTATTATATTTTGTTGGAGGGAAAACATATTTATATTGGTTAAATACCTTTATTTAGAAATAATAAACAAATAAATGATTTATTTATCATTTCAAGAATGTGGTTAAAGAATAATGAACAAATAATGACTTTTTTAATTATTCGTGATTTAGTCAAATTTAATAATGATTTAATTAATTATTCCTAGAGAAAAATAAGATAAATAATGATTTATCTAATTATTTCTCATAATTGCATTAAATATGACCAGGAATATTATTTAAACAATGGTTTAATTAATTATTGCTAGAAGAAAATCAAATAAATACGGATTTATTTAATTATTCCTCATGGGGTTTCTTGTTTTAACCAAAAATAACTTAATAAAATATGGTTTATTAAGTTATTTCTTATAGTGAAAGAAATTTTATTATGGTAAAAATGGTCCTATATGGTGTACTTCGATCCATCCAATTAGAAATGATTATATGACCAATTTTTGGTGATAACAATATACATTAATAAACTCCAAGTGACTCCCACTACAATGCTTTTCCACCATTTAGCTTGGAATATGTGTTCCTTGACCTCTGTTTTATTTTATTTACATGAAAAATCAACCATGGGTTATTAAAAACCCCTCCCCCTTTGGGGAACACCGTCCTTTGTGTTCTATAGTGCTTATGACTAGAAAAACATACTACTTATGGATCTTTATAAAATATCTCGATGCGGTATTTACAATATACGAAATTGTTGAAAACATGATCACCAAACTACTTATTGGAGGGTTATAACACACACACACACACACACACACATATATAACCAAAACACATATGCTCAACCAGCAAACAAGGAAGGATACAAAGCCCGCATTTGATCAACCATCTCCCATGTAGCTTAATCGGGCCCAAAGTGTTTGCACTACACTTTAACCTGCTCTGTTATTATGTTATGGAGCATGACCTATTTTCGATTCAATATGCATTGTGATTTTGGATGGAACGATCCCTCTGGTTACACCTACAATATATACCAATCAATCACATGACCAACATCCTACACATATCTCTTAAGTAATGAAATTTGGATAAAATCATTGAATTTCATTGTTTTTGGAAGTGTAAGTCTGTAAGAAACTGATCCAATCCTCTTAAGGGCCTCTAAAGTCCCACAATACCAAGGTGTCATCTTGGCACATGATCTAATCCTCAAGGAGATCCTATTGGGCTTGATACACAAATACACATGCTCCCCAACCTGAAACTCCTTGAATTCTCTATGTTGCTTCACATAACTCTTATTATTTTCTTTTTTTGCCTTCAAATTCCTTATAATAACTTGCATATATTTCTCCATCTCAGCCAACATATTCGGTCCAATCAGCACCGTGTCCACTAGATTGCTCTAGTTGATAGGAGTATTACAACTTTGCCCGTAGAGAGCCTCAAATAGACTCATCTTCAAGGTTTTTCAGTACCCAATACTATAATAAAACTCCACCAATGGAAGATAATCCTCCCACCTCCTCTATTGATACATGACATACATCCTCAATATATCCTCAAGAAACTTGTTAACCCTCTTTTTCATCCCATATATCTGTATGATAAGTTGTGTTAAGGCTAACTCTATCCCCAAGCCTACAAAAATTTCCTTCCAAAACTTGGAAGTGAACTTGGCATATTTTTCTGATATAATCTTCTTGGGAAATCCATGCAACCTCATTATCTCCCTAATGAAGATCTGAGCTACCTCACTAGCTTAATTAGTACACTTCATTGTGATGAAGAGAACTACTTTTCTCAACCTATCAACCACAACGATGATTGAATCATGTTGCCTCGATGTCCTCGGAAATCCTATAATGAATTCCATGGAAATGACTTCCCATTTCCATTCTAGAATCCAAATAGGTTGCAATAGACCAACTGTGGATGGTTTCATTCAGCTTTCACCTGCTGACAGTCTAAGAAGTTTGCAAAAAAATCAGCCACCTCTTTCTTCAAATTCGGCCAATAGTAGAACTTCTTAATAGTTTTTCAAAGTCTTTTAGTTTCCTGGGTAACCTAAATATGGATTGAATTGAAACTCTCTCAAGATAAGCTTCTTCAACTCACTGTTGTCAGGCACATAGATCCTGCTCTTAAATATAACAACCTAATGATAGGGATGAGGTGATACTTCTCATCCCTATCACCCTCACCATATTGCTTCAATATTTGGTTCAGTTATTGGTACTTCTCATAATTCTATCGTGCATGTAATATTTTCTCCTAAAAATATGTCCCATAAGAGCTCATAGTTTAAAAATGGTTCACTTGCAACTCCTATAGAGAGCATATGAAACTTTTTTCTCTTTCCCCTTGATGTACTTGATCTCAAACTAAAACTCACTGAGGGTAGCCAACCATCTAGCTTTACTAGCAATCATATTTGGTTGTGAAAACATATACCTCATTCCATTGAGATCACTCATCAGAACAAACCTCCTTCCAAAGACATAATGTATCCACATCTTCAATGCATGAAAGATGGCTTCCAACTCAAGATCATGAGTCACATAGTTCTTCTCATGCTCATTCAACTTCCTTTATTCATAACAAACCACATGTCCTTCCTGCATCGATTCTCCACCAACTCCTTGCTTGCAAGCATCTATACAAACCACAAAGTCCTTATCAGGATCTATAATCTTCAAAACTAGAGCATTGGTAAGAAATTGCTTCAACTACTCAAAACTAGTTACACACTCTTCATTCCATTCAAAATTCGTCCCTTTCCTCTACAAAGATGTAATAAGATAGTTAATCTTAGAAATATTACTAATGAACTTCCTGTAATAACCTACTAATCCCATGAATTATCTAACCTCATCCACATTCCTCAGAGTTGGCCACTCCATGATAGCTTTAATATTTTATGGATCCCCTATTATCCCTTCCTTGGAAACAACATGTCCCAAGTAATGAATCTGAGTCTAAAAGAAAATACACTTGCTAAGCTTAGCATACAATTTATGCTCTCTCAACAACATCAACACTGCTTCCAAGTGCTCTTCATGCTCCTCCTCATTCTTTGAATATACCAGTATGTCATCAAAAAATACTTTCACAAAATTATCCAGGTAAGGGTGCAACTCATTGTGCATAAAACACATGAAGGTGGTTAGAGAATTGGTAAGACCAAAAGGAACCACCACAAAATCATATTTCCCATACCTTGTACGAAATTTAGTCTTGTAGATGTATTCTTCTTTGATGTGTGCCTAATAATATCTTACTCTCTAATCAACCTTAAAAAAAATTGCAGCTCCCTTCAACTAATCAAACAAGTCATCAATCTGCGGTAATGGATGCATGTTATTGATAGTCACTTTATTCAATTGCATGTAATCAATGCACAATATGAGAGTATCGTCCGTCTTCTTTTCAAACAACATTGGTATACCCCAAGGAGATACACATGGCCTAATGTATCTGTTATCAAGCATTTTCTTAAGCTATAAATTAGTTCCACCAATTCTGGAGTACTCATCCTATATGGTGCCTTAGATGTTGGTGTTTCTCCTGACATCAACTCAATATAGAATTCCACCTCTCTATGAGGAGGAAACTATGGAATCTCTCTAGGAAACACATCCTGAAACTGCTACAATACATGATACCTCCTCAGGACTTCATCATCCTCATCCTCTTTCGATTTTGTAGAAATTATATAGAAATTCTATACCAATAGATTCAATCTGATCATGTAATGTACTAAAACAAGACATTGAATCCTTCTACTATATTTGTGGAATATAAAACAAAATCTCTTAATACCATGCAAGTAATAGAAATAAATTATCAATCACGCAACACAAGATGTATATGGGGAAAGCACCTGCTCAAAACCCCTCTATAATATATTGTACATAGTCAAATAATCATGAAACAATACAATGCTTTCTCACACCGGGAAAATCTTCCACTCTCTCGATCGTCTCACCCTGATCCTGTTCAAAACTGACTAGCGCTTCTCAAGAAAAATTGACCAACAATTAGCCAATTCTCAGCCCCTCCTTAGCCCATCCTTGATCATGAAAACCCTAGGAAATTAATCCCTATTAAATAGGATAATCAATGTAATATTCCCAAATAGGGAATGCAACAATACAATGCAGATATGCAGGAAAATAACGCAGTTCATCAAAGACAAAGTAGGAGGCCAATATAGAGACCTTTCAAATTCATTTACAGCAGCAAAATAGATGTACAATATGGCCCATAAGATGTATAACAGGAAATAGAAGTCTCCAATAGAAGAAAATCCTCAAAAGAGGTGTTGCAACCATGTATTAAGACTGAAAAGGACTTTACAGTGTTATTTTATTAGGATGCAACAGCTGTTGATTACACTTCATATCTAGAACAAATAAGTGCATGAAAATTCAGATCTATAACATATACATACACTATATTGGCTCTTCTTTAGAATCCCCTTGGGGTTTTCAGCATTACACCATGTACATGAAGTAGATCTGAGATCTAAGTTTGAAGATCTGCAGAAATATTCAGATATTCAGAAGTATTTGGATTTTATCTGATATGAACAAGAAATAGATCTCCTCCAATGGATCTCCAAAGTGAAGGGCAGATCCCCAACACTTGAAAACAAATTGTACATATGGTATGCCAAAAGACCCTACAACAACACCTATAGGAATAACGCAGATCTGGAAGTAAAACTGTGTTGTAGGGTTTAGAATGTGGTTGGCCACATGATAAGATTAGAAATTGAAGCTCAATAAATCCAATACTCTCCCCCCAATGGAATAGAAGCCTCCTCCACTGAAAAGGAGCACTGAAATGGCCTAGATCTGAAGAGATCTAGCCTCCACTTGCTGCAATTTGCAAAGACAACCAAACCCTCAATAGGATCTGTGTTGTAGTTGAAATAAGAATCTTGGCCTTCAGCCATATAGTGGAGAATACAATGCAAACTCTCCCAAGAGCTAATTAATGGGAAGAGGTGGGATTCTCGACCATGAACACCCAATGCTAAATAGCATTATTCTCAGCTAAACAGTAAGAGAATGATATATGTCTAAACAGACAATATATTCATAAATATAATCTCATCAACAACCTTCTCATGCTGCCATCCTCTTCCTTTTATAAGTTAAGATCTTGCAAACCCTAAACCACCTTCAATGAAATCACTCCTTTCACACAAAGCATCTCCATATAAAACTGCATTGTGCCTCATTGATGGCCACTCCTCCATGAAAGTGTAGTAGATTTGTTCAAGGTTGACCCAGTCAAAATGTTCAGCCCCTTTTCACACCTAAGGGTTCTTAATTTAGCAGCCAAGATTCAGCCTTTTTACATTTGGCATTGATTTATTCACTGTTTTGGAGTATTATGGACCTCCTTTACACTTTTATTCTTAAAAAAATAAATAAAACGAAATTGAATATTCCAATTAGCTTATGACTAATTGGGAATATTACAGTCCTCCCCTCCAAAATGTTGCTTGTCCTCAAGTAACTGATAAGGTGAGTGCTGCAACTCTTCTCCTCCTCCATTGGTGACACCAACATGTGATAATATTCCTTCATAAGCTAAGTGTTCACCAATCCAACCATCCATGAATTTCTCCTCCAAAGTTCTCATGAGATGTAAATAGTCCATCCCATAAGGAGACAATATCTCAAATGAAACAAACATGGCTTGCCCAATGTTCTCCCTGAAACATGTAGCATAAGATACATGGAGAATATCCATCCCATAGGGCACATACATACATCCCATCCTCCCTCCATACATTCCCATAAAAATTACAAGTACATCATCAATGTATGGGATCAAAATTACATATATATACAAACAGAAATTTGTGCATATGGAGGTGGGTCACAGTCCCACATGTGGAACCAGCGCAATGCATCTCCTGCCTGAATTAGATCAAGATGTGGTAAGTGGATTCCCCACCACTTACTTTTTGCCCATGTCATCTCACTATGGCTGAAAATGTGAGATATATTTGGTGCTTTAGGAATGCACCCATCATGAAATAGAATCTCCCTTTGTTCTCCAAGGGAGTGGCCATGTTCAGAAATTTTTGTGGCCCAAAGTTGGCCATGAAGTTTATAAGGTACAATAATCCTCCTTGGAGTCATGGCCTGCATATACATGGTGAAAGAATGCAAACAATAATCAAATGAAACATTATTTACATGAGCATATTTCTCACTAAAATTTCTCCTCAAACAAATGGAGTGGTGCATATATTTGTCCCTTTCCTCAAAAAGAGAAAGATATGGTTGAATTAACTCCTCCCTAGAGTCATGTTGCTACCCCCTCTCCACATGGTACATGCATCTTTGAAAATTTTGATATATTTCTCCTTCAAAGCCCTCACAAGTGTAGCTCCTCATGATGATGTTGTAGAATTTCATGGAGTATGTATGGCTGAAACAGAATTCTTTATAGGCCCTTTGTAGTAACTTCTCCTTGATCTTGGAGGCCTTAGACAAGAAGATCCTACCATGATAATAGATGACTTCTTCATGGAATAGATAGCCCTCTTCATGCAACTGGTCATCAAGTATCATGCATGTGTGAAGATCCTTGGAGTAATCCACCAACAGTTGGGATTTCCAATATGGATCTAAACTCCCCAACAATGACAGCGTTGATGATCTATCAACTGAAATGTCTATCATGTGGTTGTTCTCCTCCTTGAAATATCCCATGCCAAATGTATATGTCAGAAGGCCATCCCTTCCATTCTTCTCTTCCTTGACATCTCCTATGCCAAAGGTATATGATGGAAGGTTGTTATTCCCTCCTTGGTGACCTTCTTGCATATGCACATGCTCAAATGAAGATGGAAGTTTTTGGGAGTTAGTCTTCCATGGAAGGATATCATCTATCCAAAACCTCCTTGTTCTTGCCAAAGTATGCATGTGAGGCCACCATCTTCTATCATGTATGGAATATTTCTCTCCAAGTGAGAGTATATTCTGAGACTTCATAGCCAAGGACTGCCCTCCTTACCCCATGATGGTGTCTTTCTCCATTCTTGCAGCATCTTCTCTCAGTGCAGTATGAGATGAGAGAGTGGAAAAAGGTGAAATGGGGAAAATTTTTCCCTCCTCCTTGAGCTCCCCCAACACTCTTAGCAATTTTATATGGTCTTCTAATGCTCCCTTCCTTATTGTATCTATGAATGGAGCATCAAGGTGTGAGACATCTTTCACCAAATCTGAATCAGGTGGTCTCCCAGGTGGTTTACCACAAGATAATGATGTCTCATGGATCATCCTCATGTGAATAATAGATGGGATCATCATATCCCTGCTTCCAATGTGCAAATTCATCTATGTTTCTTGTGTGGAAGTTTCATGATAATGGGTATCACTTTTAAGGATGCAAGAGTGCTTCTGATTGGAACAATTGCTACATCCTCTCCTCCATGTAATAGTAGATCATCTTCTACCATGTTAGCGTTGTGATCCTTCCTTTGTTCTATCTCATTGTCTATCATCATAGACACATGTTGCTCATGCTATTCATATGTAAGATCCCTTGGAGCTTCTTGGAAAGATACAAGAGCCCCTCTAGTGGAAGCAATTGCTTCAACTCCAAATAGAATTAGATCTCCTCTTGTTGTCATAGCACTGGAGGATCTTCCCAGCTCTTCCTCTTCCTTCTCCTCATCAATGGAGAATACCTCATCATTGAGAGACCCTTTTTCTTGATCTCCTTTTGAAAAGGGAATCCTCATGTCTTCTTCTTGAGAAGAAAGCTCTTGCTGAAGTGGGGCCTTTGCCCTTGGCAAAGAATGTTGGAAATATTTAACCCCCTCAACAATGTTCCAAAATGGACTTGGCTTCATAGATCCTTCCAAATCATGAAAAGGTTCTGATTTCTTGGGCTTGGTTTTCTCTCCCAAGGAAGTTTCAGATTGTTTTAAATCAAATCTTTTCACTAACCTCCTAGTGAACTTTGCTTAAGTAGATATATTTGCATTATTCAATGAAGAACATTCAAATAACCACCAGGCATAAGCCAAGTTACCTTCAAGATGCAGTGCTGCTACTCTAATGGATTCTTCTTCTTAAACTTGATGCAGCTAGAAATATGTGTCTAGCTTTGTTACCCTAGTCTTGGTTGTGCTCTTGGGTGACCCATCAAAAGTAGGTAGAAAGAATCTACCCAAATTGTGTTGTATGCACCCTCTTCTTCTATTGTAGTTGTTGGGTCTTCTCTCTTATTTAAGTTGAAAAAACCCTTGGAAGCTTTGATGCTCCTTGAATATTCTAGATTGAGATTCATATTCTTGGAGATAGTCATCAAGAGTCTCCTCCTTTGGTGTTTCTCCTTTTTCTTCTTCTCTTGCCAAGAACGTAGGCATGTTACAACATTGTAGATCTGATTGTGTGGATGAATGCTCACACACATAATATGAAGAACTGGGGCTTTCTTCATGTGTAATTATTCTTGAGGGATCTTCATGTGTTTCCCTCCTCATTCCCTTTATTTCTCTTTTAAGCTCATACATAGTTGGAAAAGAGTATTTGAGAACTCCTTCCCTTTCATTCCTCCAGATAAAGGGGTTTTACCCTTGTTTTCTTTGTCATATGTGTAATCAAAATTCTTTTGTATTTTCTTTAGATACCTCTTCTCTCTATCAGTAAGAGACCCTTTCTCTTCAAAAGACATATTGGCTTCTTAGAAAGCACAGGTTGTGCCAAGATGATGCTCTGATACCACTGTAATATTCCCAAATAAGGAATGCAACAATACAATACAGATATGCAGGAAAATAACGAAGTTCATCAAAGACAAAGAAAGAGGCCAATATGGAGACCTTTCAAATGCATTTACAGCAGCAAAATAGATGTACAAGATGGCCCATAAGATGTATAACATGAAATAGAAGTCTCCAATAGAAGAAAATCCTCAAAAGAGGTGTTGCAACCATGTATTAAGACTGAAAAGGACTTTACAGCTTTATTTTATTAGGCTGCAATAGTTGTTTATTACACTTCAGATCTAGAGAAAATAAGTGCATGAAAATTCAGATATATAATAGATCTGTACACTATATTGGCTCTTCTTCAGAATCCCCTTGGGGTTTTCAGCATTACACCATGTACATGAATTAGATCTGAGATCTAAGTTTGCAGATCTGCAAAAATATTTAGATATTTAGAATTATTTAGATCTAATATAATATGAACAAGAAATAGATATCCTCCAATGGATCTCCAAAGTGAAGGGTAGATCCCCAACACTTGAAAACCAACTCTACAGATGGTATGCCAAAAGACCCTGCAACAGCACCTATAGGAATAACACAGATCTGGAAGTAAAACTGCGATGTGGGGTTTATAATGTGGTTGTCCACATGCCAAGATCATAAATTGAAGCTCAATACATCCAATACTCTCCCCCCAATGTAATAGAAGCCTCCTCCACTGAAAATGAACACTGAAATGGAATTGTGCCCACGAAATTCGCTAATAATAAAATTGATAGTTAACTTCCCTTTAACCTCTATCTCAACTGGGTCTTCATCAGAACTTACATGCATGCATCTAATAATAGTGAATCATCAGTTATCTGATAGATCACTACTTGTGAATTGAATCTAATTTAATTCACTTGACCTCTCACTAGCTCATCACTCAGTTAGAACTAGTTAAACTCATTTTAACTCAATTGATTTGAGTTAACTGATTACCCATGCACAAATCTAATTCATTAACTACAACTAGACCCAAAAAATAATATAATCACTCTACATGCCTCACCTTTTACCCTCAACTCGTATTTATTGAGCTAACTCAGTCTTTCTGACTTAGTTAGCTGATACAAGTTGTTATGAGATGAAATTACAATTTAATTTCCAATTTATTTAAGGGATAAATAAATTAGATGCCCACATTTAGCACTAGTGTGTAACTGAATTCCTCACTCATGTGTGACTGGAATCCCACACCAGTTATGTGGTCAATTTTTTTCCTTTCTAGATGCCAATTTCACTATTTCTTGTTGCAAATTTCAACACTCCGTCTCAACAAGAAAGGAATCAATTTATCTCAATACGATACCTTTGGAATGTTTTGCATGCAACACTTATATAGTGTTTTTTTCACATGCAACTCCTAAAACTAAATAGCATCCGAACAACTAAAAAGTATAATTCATCTTTCGTCAGAGTCTTCTGACTGCTGCTAGCTATTGCACTTGTCTACTTGACTCTCTGTAATGTTCCAAATTTTATGGAACATTAAATTTTGTTAAGGAGATGAATAAAATGGATAGGGGACCCATTATTTGCATTATTAAAGAATAAAAATCCTCTAAGTATGAAAGAGGATCATATTGGAGCTGGATTTCACACCTCCATGTGTGAAAGGAGGTTTTTGCATACATGCTTGGCCAAGGTTGACCAAGTCAAACTGCGCTGGCATGAGTTGGAAAGAATTATGTGGAACAACGTAGGAGGGAAGATTCTAGAGAGAGGAAACCCTAATTCGAAGTAGGGCCCATGGAGGGAAGGCTCATTTTTTAAAAGAGGAGCAAGGCAGCCATTGTGGACATCTTTTGATCAATTCTACATTTCAAGTCTAGAGACTTGTTGCTGCCTCTTGTTGTTTAGCAGAGCTACAGTGCCTTCGGGCACGAGGGAGTCTTGTTTAGGAATTCCTCTCCTTCTTGAGTAGCTCATGAAGGATTGCACTCATCCTCCATATTCCGGCATTCAGGCCATTAGCTTCAGCCATCTACACCAGCGCAGTTTTTGCAGCAGATATTGTGCAGTGTTGCTGGGTGTTGTTGGGGAGGTTTCCACACACCATCCGGAGCTTGTTTTCTAGTGGGGAGAGGTTATATTCATTGGAGGATCAGAAATGGTGGTTCTTGAGCATATCCCACCATCTTTGGCATCAGGCCAACCACATTCCATCATTGGTAGCGCAGTCCCTCTCTTAGACAACATTTTTCTGAGTGAGTATTTGTTGTGAGGGATTAGCAGATTTTGGAGGGGAAGTCTTGGGTGAAAGGATCAACCTTTCACTTCAGATTTATATTGGAGGAGGATTCTTCAGTTTTCGCAGACATTTCAGCCTTCTCCATGTATTTCCAGCTCTTGAGTAGCTGCTACCCAGCTACTCCGGCATTTTTGCAAAATGCCAATTTTGTATAGATTTCAGCCAATCCTTTTAGAGGATTGATGTATGGTATTTTCAGGGGTTGAGATCATTCTCCCCCTTCTTATTTGAGTTCATATTGTCATATCTTTGTATATTCATCATTTATGCAGTAGTTCCTCTCTATAACTATGCAGTCATGGCCTAGGGCTCTATTTATGCAGCTATGTATTTCACATTTTCATGTACAGGTTTCTTGAGGCTTGTTGTGCCTTTCTTGAGTGAAAATTTCCTCAAGAAGATGTATATTTCATGCTGATATGTTCTTATATGATGGCCATTATATTCTCTGGAATTTCATGTGTATAATGAATCACTGCTATTTTCCATTTGGTGTATTTTTTATTACTGTAGCTGCAATATTGGGAGTTTCCCAATCTTGTTATATTTCCCTATTGGGGATATTTTCCATTGACAATCACTCTATAAACAGAGTCTGCTAGTGGGCCAGGTAGACTCTGGATCTCATCCTTTGTTTAAAGGTGACAAATCTAGTAAATTCCTCTGCAGTCTATCTCTGGAATAGATTTGCCTTGTCATTTGACAATGTTTCTAAAAAGGGAACATTACAGTGGTATCAGAGCATCGAACTGGCACAACCTGTGAGTTTGATATTAGAGGAGAATAATGAAGAATATGAGCCTAAGCTCATCCTTTTTTGGAATAAATAAGAGCCTCCCTAAGGAGGAGGAGAAGAAAAGAGGAGAAGAGGAAGATCCATGCTCTTCCTATTCTCTTGAAGACCAACATGGCAGATGCTTGGATTTCTGGATCTTAAGCAAGTACCTGGGTGACTATAAACCCCATTTTACAGCATTCAGGAGAGCTACAATGTTCTCACAGTCTATTCAATGGATGGAGGATAGAAGGCCCTATGGAAAAGAAGAAATCAGAGGCAATGGTTTCTATTGTCTACATTTGATGGGGATACTTCAGCTAGAGCTTGGGAGAAGAAGCTGGAGGCATTTTTATTGCTGCATCCAGTGGCAGAGAAAGAAGCAGTGGTGATGGCAGTGTTGTACATGGAGGGAGAAACCTCTGTTTGGTGGTTCAAACCCTTGGTCCATTCAAGGGTGAGTTATTTTGCAGTCTTTTCTCAAAGTTTGATCCAAACCTTTGATGGAGAAAGAACAAACGAAGAGAATCTCACACCACCATGGGAGGAGTGTTGAACCCTTAGTTAAACTGAGAGGGGGGGGTGAATCAGTTTAACACATTCGTGGACCTTTAAAAATTTTCATTAAAAATTATTTACGCCTGTTCAAACTTAATATGTGAGTAATCTTAGAATGTGAGCAGCAATTATTAATATAAGGTAACAACAAACTTAATATGAGAGCATCAAATATTAAGCAGATTTGATAAACCATATCAACACATAAACATCATGTACAGAGACACTAGATATAAGTGGAAACCCATAAAGGGAGAAAACCACATCTTATTATTGTTGTGATGCAAAGGCAAGCTCCAAATCCCTCTCACCACTGATTTTCTATAGGCACCAACCTACAGGAGGCTCCTACCTCAATTATGCAAGCTACAACTTGCAAGGAAGCTCCAACTCCAATCAATTTTTTGCAAGCTACAACCTACAGGAGGCTCCTACCTCAGTCAACTACAACTGACATCTATCAAGCTACAACTTGATAGGGAAGCTCCAACTTCCTTAATCTTTCAAAAGAAAAACCTTGCTGATTTACCTTGGATATCAGCTCTGTTCTGTACCATCTACTCTGATTTCCATTAGTCCTCATATCTGCCTATATCATCTCTGCATCTTCTCAGATTCTCTATCAGCTCCTCCTTCTTCTCTGCTTCACTGCTTCATTTCTTCATTCTCTAACCTCACTATGCCTATCAATGAGATATTATTTATAGAGATTTCCTTATGACTATTAGCATTCCTCATGGAATTTGAAAAGGACAACCATGCCTCTTTGCCTTCTACTTTCTCATTTCTTTTACCAACTCATTCAAGAAAAAGTACAACAATATGTATTAATTTCAATATTACAGTGGGATTTTTGTTTTCCTCCGGAGACTTACCAATGCATCACAAACAATATAAAGTCAATTTAAAACATTTACATTCACAATTTCAGTTACACACATTAATTTCACTCAGCCCCTTTTCTGGATTTTGGTTTTGCTGGCATTTCTTTTCTGCTGCTGTTAAGTAACTGATCTGCATACTTCTGTTCATCATGCCTGTAAAATGCCCTGTGACTTTTTCAGTTCCTATATTCTCTGTTTACCTCTGTCAGGCCCACATTTTCATCCCTGTGTTTATTCACCTATTCACTGTACTTGTGTGCACCTAATGCATATATAACTGCTTTTCCAAGTTTATCCTAAAATTAATATAAATCTGGGCAATGTCTGTTCATTATCAATCTCTGTGCTCGGGCTACCTGCTTACACACTCTCTGTCCATATATGAACTTGAACTCAATGGTTAAAACTCGTATTACAAGTTCAATCCAACTTCTTCCCTCAGGGCATCGAAATGAACTTTAGCATAAATCTCATTATATAATATCATTTTCAAATCAATCCATTCAGCCTTTTGGATCACTGTCCATTTTTCTGCAACTGTCTCTCTCTCTCTTTCGTTTCTGCACGCTCTCCTCTTCATTGCAGTTGTGTAACCGCTGCATAAATAACTGTATTTTAATATAACTGTTCATTTTAAATCTGGGAAAATTCCAATAATTTGGTTTCCTTCACTGGCAATTTAAATAAATGAATGTAGAGGCTTTAATATCACCATGGTTATAAACCCAATATAAGCCCTCTATGCAAGGTTCTCTCCTTCTATTATTTCATGCAAATTAATGTTCATTCTCTGCATTCTAATTTAATATTCGAACCTTATAAACCATAACTCCAATGGTTAATCTATCCTCCAATACAATGCACAATCTGGGAAACTCACAATAATCTCAATTGACAATTTCAATACTGTGCAAAACCTTCCTTTAATAAGGTTATAAACCCTCAAGCATATCCAATGTTCTTTTAATAAAACCCAGCCAATGTTCGTTTCAATTTCGGAAGCTTTTCCCAATCCTCATGATCAATATTGACTTTACAATTTCACCATATGAGGACCTATTCTTAAGAGTATTTGGATTAATTACTCGAATTTCCTTTAACCAAAAGTACCAGCCATCAAACATATAATAAGCTTTGGACTTTATTACTATTCCGGCAGATATTAAGGTTCGGTTGGGTCCCACAGCATAACATATCCAACCCACATAGACTATTCTTATATGCGCACTCAACTTTAATATATCAACATTGAAATAGATATCAAACCCCGAATTCATGTAATAGTGCTCGGGCCCACAGCGTACTACTATATGCTAACCATCATATGTAGCACCCCTTGGTGACTTGCATATCAATTATAATATATGGACATATATTACGGTCCCGTTCCATTTATTATGAACCTTATAATAAAACCCACGTATTTAACTTATATGTGAATACTCTACCATGTATTCAAATTCACGTGGACTAACTCAACCTGCATTCAGCCCACCGTAGGCTTTATCATAATTCAACATAGGTATATACCACGCATATTAATATGTTGTGCTCAGCATATAAATCCAATTACACAGGTCTGCTTCATATATATCAACCTATATTAATATACGTTATAACCTCTGCCTTTCTCAACATTGTAATAAGTCTTGACCTTGGTTAATAACCAACCATCAGCACATTATAATATAAAGGCTTAGACTTAGGAATTTTAATGTCGTTTCCCATTTAATTCATGCACTCTGACATCAACAAATGTTATATGAAACCTCCACGCAAATTACCAAAGTCAATATAAAATAATGATTGGCCCCACATGATATTTCTTTGCATTAAACATCGCATAGATCAGACGGTCCAGCGTTTATCGCGCGCCTTCAGGCTTTGTCTTATCAAATCAACGATCGTCGCAATTAATATGGCCCACAATATACACATTTTATCTTTGCACTATCAACCACGCAACTTCAAGAGCGATTACCCTCGGATCCATAGCTCGACAGATCGGACGGGTCTCATCGAGATCGCATTTTTTCAATGGCCAGACATTAACACTTATATTTTACACGATGTAAGCGGTATTACAAACCCACCTTAAGCCACATTTCCATCAGCGACATAGTTCGCATTCAAAAAGTGAAATCCACTTACCACTCCCAGACGCACGCAATACTGCTGGTATTTTCACCTCTGGTTTTACTGTTCACGTTCAGGGTTCCGTTACAACTTCACGGTTCCGCTCCTTCGCCTTTTATCTCGTTTTCTTGTATAACTCCACCTCGCTCTTTTAATTCAAATGTCTGCTCTCCAATTTCAGATCGCCTGAGCATTCACCGCTGTGGTTCAACTCCAACAATTATGCACCGATTCAATTTATTCCAAACACGAATAGAGCCGATGGTTGCAGCCCTTTAGACAGAGTTTCATTGCTCCTTAATAAAACAAAGAGCTACTCTACTATGCTTGATGAGCAGAGTTGACTCCTGTGAACTTCTTCTCAGAACCCATTCAATTGATTCAATCGATCTCAACAACAGAGGCACAGGGTCAATGTCAGACCCTTTACACAGGGCTTTAATATGGTTGGCAAACAGAGATTTAATATTGCCTTAGCTTCCCCCGAGGTGCTATACAACCAATTTGCCAAACTTTCCACATCATATGAAAACTCACAAATAATCCAAGCAATCAGTATGCGCTTAACCCGCTCTGTCAACACACATGCATTGCAGAATACAACATCGACATAATTGTTGATTCCTTCAATAACCCACAGAACGCAATTCACCCCAATTACAAAGATTATTTGCACATTCTTTCACCATTTCTTCTTGACAGTCAAAGCCCATTCACACGGTATTTAAGAATTCGACATTGTCATTGAAACTTTCCAAGATATACTAGATCTTACTCATTCTGAATACACAACTTAGAGATCTGTTACAAATAAATTCTCATAGAATTAAAACACTTTCACACAGACTTCAGAACAGATTCCTCATTTATACATACAAGTTCAATTCCAAACCCTTCATGCATTCAAAACCAGAGTACCTTCAAAAAACCCTATCACAGAGTCTTATTCTATACGAGTTCAATTACAAACCCTTCATGCATTCAAAATTAGAGTACCATCCAAAAACCCTATCACAGAGTCTTATTCATACATGCCCACACAAACTCATACAATTTCTTATTGAACCTCTCAATTCACTGCCTTTGTTTCCTCTGCTCCTTTACTGATGCTGCTCCTTACTTCTCTTTTTGCCTTGTTGCTATTTCAGGTGCTCCTCCTTTGCCATCAATGACAACATTTCCAGCAAGGAGGATTGCACCAATGCTACTACAGCTTTGGAGGAGCAGCCCTCTACATTTATGGATGAGGCAGCCATTGCATTAGGAGAAAAAGCCATTGCAACCACACAAGAAGGTCCCAAGATCCACCAAGGTATGATCAAGGTTCCACTTTCTATTTCAGAAAATTATCTTAAGGATGGTGGAATTTCATATGGAGAGGTCCAAGGATCAAACCACATGGCCACTTTAGGGCCTCATGTTTGCACTACACTGTGCAAAGGGTTCAAGGAGGAGAAGAACCCTCATCCTCATACATTTTTGATGATTTTCATTCAGCCTTCAAGGTGGGAATGCAACTTTTGGAGGATGAAGTAAACCATGACACCTCCATGGAGAATCATGAAGCAAATTATGAACCGGAGGAAGAGACAGCTGCTACATCATTGGAGGAATCAGCAGCGCTGTTGAATATGGGTGGAGAGGAGACATCACCTCCATCACATTTGGATCCTCATGGGTCCAAAATAGTCATGGGAAAGAGGCCTTTCTTAAGGGGTCTCCAAGGAGCTGCATTTCGAACTCTCATGAAATTAAAAGAGCAGGAATTGGTTTGGGAGAATGGTATCCCTCATGGGAGGAGTACCAAAGAAGAGGAGAAGTGGTAGGATGTTTACATCATTGGGCAACAAGGAGAATGGATACATATTACTGATATGACACCTTCATCACATGATTCATATGATGTGAGCATAATGGGGCAACAAGCACTTGAGTTTCTTGACATTGATGGGAGAGAGCACAAGCATATTTGCTCTCACATGATTCATGATGTTGCAGGAGGAGGAGATGGCATTCTCTCCTTGACCTTGGATGATAGGGAGGTACTTCCACCTTGGGAGGAACTTCTTATGTATTGCAGCATTATGAAAGACATATTTGACAAGGATCATGTCAAAGAATGGAGCTTGGTATTGATGGGAGCCTATGGGTATAGGCCAACAACGTTGTCTCTTTGGAGCAGTGACCTATGGATGAAGTGTGCCCAGCGGAAGTGTGGTGGATCCATAACCCACAAGTCCCAGGAATATTTCATATTTTTTGCACTTGATGGACAAAGAGGAGGTGAGATGGATGAGGTAGTGGAAGAAGTCATCTATGATACATTCTTCTTGACTTGGATTTCCAAGCATGAGAAGAAGGGTCTTCTTGCTACAACTAGTTCATTCCTCTTCATGGGAGCATGCCAAAAAACTATGGAGGGTTCATTCATGGATCCATACATCATCTTACTCCCGGTATATGGTAAGAAATTTGTTCTTACATTGGCTGATTTGTATACTCTTACCATTATTTTGCAATGCATGGCTCTACAAGAGGGCAAGCTTTTTAGATTTCTCCATGGATCAAAATTGGGCCAATTTGTATGATGGAGACAGCCATATTTTATATGGCCTTGGGAAAGTGTTACCTTCCATGTATGTTCACCATTTATTTTCAGCCACTTACCATGTATTATCAGAACATACATTATTATTCATGAGCTGAAAACAACTTTCCATATCATTTTCTAAAGCAGCAGTTTGGAAAATTGCGCTATCACTCTTGGGAAAACAGTTGGTACACTCTTGCAACACATGAAACCTTCAAAATTTTCATCATTGTATTGCTGATCATGACTTCCCTTGCTGGTATGGATCAGATTTTTGAAAGAATCATGATTATGAGAAAGGCACATGAATTGGATGTGTCTTTGAGTGAGAAAAACTCTCACATTTTCTGCAATGCATGTTCTAAAGGGAACATGAAAGGAGGCATGGCTACAGCCACATATTTTCTCATTTGTGGAGAGAGCCATGGGCTTGGTAATGTTATCCATCCATTATATGTATATGGGTAGGTGTTTGACATTATGTTTCTGATTCATTCATCCATTTACTATTTAGTAGTAGATGTGATATTTGTTGTTGTATAATGCTTGCCATGCTATTTTCTGCAGCTACAGTGGACGAGGTTGCATTATAACCCTATGAGGCATTGTTTTCAATTGCTGCACATGGTATAACCTACAGAAAAAATTTCATGGGGACATTCTATGGTGATATTTTCCTATTCATCATAGATGACATGTCTTGGGCCAGCTAATTTTTCATTGATGGAGGGGAGATTCTTGGGGGAACTACTCTTGATGTTGCCATTTGAGGGAAATACATTTGTAGACCAGGATCAGCATACACTCCACACTTATCATAATTGGGGGATAGGACAGCATGGGGCAAGTTATAGTGCTTTCCATGATCATATTTCAGCCCACCTTCATTTCCGGAGCTCAAGGTGGAGGGAGATTTTCCATGAGTTTCCTTGTTGGGAGGAAGCTTATTTTTATGATGGATGGCTTGGGGATGAGAGATTCACATGGGGATGATCATTCCCATTATATATCAGACCTCATGCCTCAAGGAGGCCCATGGATAGCTCTTAGTTCCTTCATGGATATTTGTTTCTACATGATAGCTATTTGGGAATGTTCACCCCAAGGCTAGATTGCATTTGTCGGAGGGATAGTTTGGAGATTTGATTGCTGATATGGCATCCTTTTTCCTTGAGGAGATCATCACATAAGTATGCTATAGGAAGAAGGGCAGAAAGAAACTCATTTCATCCTTGCAATTGCTTGATGGCAAGCAATATTTTGAGAGGGGAGGACTGTAATGTTCCAAATTTTATGGAACATTAAATTTTGTTAAGGAGATGAATAAAATGGATAGGGGACCCATTATTTGCATCATTAGAGAATAAAAATCCTCTAAGTATGAAAGAGGATCATATTGGAGCTGGATTTCACACCTCCATGTGTGAAAGGAGGTTTTTGCATACATGCTTGGCCAAGGTTGACCAAGTCAAACTGCATTGGCATGAGTTGGAAAGAATTATGTGGAACAATGTAGGAGGGAAGATTCTAGAGAGAGGAAACCCTAATTAGAAATAGGGCCCATGGAGGGAAGGATCATTGTTTAAAAGAGGAGCAAGGCAGCCATTGTGGACATATTTTGATCAATTCTACATTTCAAGTCTAGAGACTTGTTGCTGCCTCTTGTTGTTTAGCAGAGTTGCAGTGCCTTCGGGCACGAGGGAGTCCTGTTTAGGAATTCCTCTCCTTCTTGAGTAGCTCATGAAGGATTGCACTCATCCTCCATATTCTGGAATTCAGGCCATTATCTTCATCCATCTACATCACAGTTTCTGCAGCAGATATTGTGCAGTGTTGCTGGGTGTTGCTGGGGAGGTTTCCACACACCATCCGAAGCTTTTTTTCCAGTGGGGAGAGGTTCTATTCATTGGAGGATTATTAATGGTGGTTCTTGGTCATATACCACCATCTTTGGCATCATTCCAACCACATTACATCATTGGCAGCGCAGTCCCTCTCTTAGGCAGCATTTTTCTGAGTGAGTATTTGCTGTGAGGGATTAGCAGATTTTGGAGGGGAAGTCTTGGGTGAAAGGATCAGCCTTTCACTTCAGATTTCTATTGGAGGAGGATTCTTAAGTTTTTTCAGAAATTTCAGCCTTCTCCATGTATTTCCAGCTCTTGAGTAGCTGCTATCCAACTACTCCGGCATTTTTTCAAAATGCCAATTTTGTATAGATTTCAGCCAATCCTTTTAGAGGATTGATGTATGGTATTTTCAGGGGTTGAGATCATGCTCCCCCTTATTATTTGAGTTCATGTTGTCATATATTTTTATATTCATCATTTATGCAGCAGTTCCTCTCTATAACTGCGCAGTCATGGCCTAGGGTTCTATTTATGCAGCTATGTATTTCACATTTTCATGTACAGGTTTCTTGAGGCTTGTTGTGCCTTTCTTGAGTGAACATTTCCTCAAGAAGATGTATATTTCATGCTACTATGTTCTAATATGATGGCCATTATATTCTCAGGCATTTCATGTGTATAATGAATCACTGCTATTTTCCATTTGGTGTATTTCTTATTACTGTAGCTGCAATATTGGGAGTTTCCCAATCTTGTTGTATTTCCCTATTGGGGATATTGTCCATTGACAATCACTCTATAGACAGAGCTGCTAGTGGGCCAAGTAGCCTCTAGAGCTCATCGTTTGTTTAAAGGTGAAAAATCCAATAAATTCCCCTGTAGTCTATCTCTGGAATAGATTTTCCTTGTCATTTGACAATGTTTCTGAAAAAGGAACATTACACTCTCTGCGTTGCTGCTGACATCTGAATCCATGCACTCTACACTGCCACCAATTCTAATTTGCGCTCCGGTATCTAAAATCTGTCACTCTAATTTTTGTCTTCCTAACATATGATTGCATCAATCCAACTAATCCTTCCTACTACTATTGCCTCCTTGTAGCCATGTTCGATCCATGAGCCACACCATCTCAACGGACCCTACCCAAATCTCTTCTTGGGATTAATTCTTCACACCACCCCACCACACAGCTGGAGGTATAGCTGCATGTACTCCCTCTGCCTTTGTGGCTTGAAATTTCCCCCTCCTGGAGGTCTCTTCTTGAGTGGACTCTTCCACTCCGTCTCCTCTCTGCTTCTCCAATTGTATCTGCTCCAAAACCTTCTGAGACTGTTTTTGAGGCTGCATGTTGAGAGATAATTGCTCCCTCTCAACCACCAAGTCATTAACCATTTATTTTCTCCTCAAATCATTACATGCATCCTCAACCTTGAGAACATACATTTTCTTGACTCTTGAACCGATCTACTTCACCTGTCCCATGGCTATGTGTTTAAGGAACACCTTTCCTTTTCTAAACATCACCTCATAACCATGGTCTTCCAATACCGCTACGGAGACAAGATTCTTCCTTAGGCCTGGAACATACAAAACATATTCTAGTCTGAGAGGGGAGCCAAACTCCCTCTGAAAAGTAATTCTACCTATGTCAGTCATCTCCAAACTCTATGTTATGTTGGAGGTCCTTCTCCTCCAAGTCACTCAAGAGATATCTATTCCTCATCATATGGAACAAGGCACTTCTGTCTAGATACCACATGCATCCCATTATAGTGTTTTCTATGCATGCAATGAGAGTAAAATAAAGCTTGAACTGTGAAGCCAATGCTTCACCCGCTGCAAGTGCAGGCTCCCTCTTGCTTGCCTTCTTCTGTGGACAATTCGAAGCATAGTTCCAATGCTCGTGATAGTGAAAACATATGATCTTGTACAAGTCTCTCTTTCCCTCTTCACTTTGGGATTTCTTTCCCTTGGCCTTCTATTTTTTTCCCACTAATGCACAATCTTCTTCTTTGTTGGTGTTGGAGGTCCCGTCTCTAGTGCTTCACCTTATCTCTTCTATTACCAAGTCGGACCACAAATGATCCTAGTCTGGTAACTTCTCCCTCCCATTCACAAAGTCTTGGTAACTATGCCAGCTCTTGGGAAGTCTTATAAGTTCTAGGCTCACCAATTCATCATTTTCTATGGTCACAACAACACTTCTAATCTCATATTGACATTGAGTGAACTTCGCCAAGTATGTTGGTACTGTCTCGCCCTCCTCCTTCTTGATCTTCTAAGCTTGTCTTTCAGTGCCAACTTCCTTTGGTCATTGTTGATATGAAATAAATATGTCAAGGCCTTCCACATATAATATGGAGTTTCCTTCCCTTGGACACTCGAGACAATATTATCTCGAACTACCTCCAACAAGATCCTTCTTGCCTTTGCTACCTTCTTCTTCCATGCATCAAGAAGCTGGGAATTTTCTCTTATGGGCTTGGGAATATCAATATCTATGAATTCCTTCAATATGTTGTCCTCCAACATTGGCTCCATCCTTTCCTTCCATGAAATATAGTTCAAATTTCCCTCAAGTGCATATTCGAGTCTCAAGCCATTGAAATACATCTTGATCTATTGTTGGAACCTCAAGAATAAATCTGCAAATTTGAACCTGTTCAAGACAAACTCAATTTCTTCTTTGCTATTGTGATTCTTGGCGCTCTGATACCATGTAGAAATTATATAGAAACTCTATACCAGTGGATTCAATCTTATCATGTAATGTACTAAAACAAGATATCAAATCCTTCTACTATATTTGTGGAATATAAAACATGATTGCTCAATCACATGCAAGTAAGAAAAAGAAATTATCAATCACACAACACAAGATGTATCTGGGGAAATAACCTGCTCAAAACCCCTTTATCATATATTTTACATATTCAAATAATCATGAAACAATACAATGCTATCTCACACTGATAAAATCATGCACTCTATGAATCGTCTCACCTTGATCTTGCTCAAAATTGACTAGCAACCCTCAGGAAAATTGACCAACACTTAGCCAATTCTCAGCCCCTGCTTAGCCCAACCTTTCTCACCAAATCCCCAGGAAATTAATCCCTATTAAATAGGATAATAAACCTTCCTTGACTTCCCAATCCTTCATGAGCCTTCCTCTAACTTTATAATTTCACTTGGGAAATTCGCTAATAATACAACTGAGAGTTAAATTCCCTTTAACCTTTGTCTCAACTGGGTCTTCATCAGAATTGACATGCATATAGCTAATAATAGTGAATCATTAGTTATATAATAGATCACTACTTGTGAATTAAATCTAATTTAATTCACTTGACCTCTCACTATCTCATCACTCAATTAGAACTAGTTAAACTGATTTTAACTCAATTAATTTGAGTTAACCGATTACACATGCTCCAAACTAATGCATTAACTGCAACTGGACACCCAAAATAATAGAATCACTCTACATGCCTCACCTTTGACTCTCAACTCTAATTTATTGAGCGAACTCAATATTTCAGACTTAGTTAACTAATACAAGTTGCTATGAGATTAAATTCCAATTTATTTAAGGGATAAATAAATTAGACACCCAAATTTAGTGCTAGTGTGTAATAGAATTCCTCACTCATGTGTGACTGGAATCTGACACCAGTTATGTGGTCAAATTTTTTCCTTTATGGATACCAATTTAATTGTTTCTTGTTGCAAATTTCAACACCTTTGTCACTAGAAATATGAACTGCAAACAATACACATCCATTCTTGTGAGTGTGCTTTTCCTTCATAGTTGTAACCATTCTCACTAATGTAGGTGTCTTTTTTCCCTACAAGATTCTCCTTTCCCCATCATCATTTAGGCACCCAATGGCCTTTTCATATAATTATGCCTTGGTCCTGTGAATTAACAACCAATCCATGCCCAGAAGCATGTTATATGATCCCAAAAGAGTCACATTTATATGTGTTGATGTAGGCATCCCATTAAGCTCAAATGCATGATATCTCACTGATTGATGAACTCTTCTCTTAGTACTTGTAGCCAACTACACCAACCAATATTTTGTATGCACTTCTATATTAAAAAGGAATTGATCCACCAGGCCAGGAAAAATGTAATATCCCTTTTTCAAGAACAGCTACAGATTGGGAATAATATGAGTTATTATCAATGTGGAGCTATAGCTATGCACCTCATACAGGTGTAAAAACACTTAAAATTAATTAAAATACACAGCAACAAAGTTATACAGCGTTTTACAAGGCAAAAGGTGGGGAAATTGAGGATTTAGGCCCTAAAACATGTGTATTCAGAGATATGCGTAAAAATAAGATGGGAAAATGGTTGGATATGATATATAGGGTTATGAGGGACTCCCATGTCGAATTTCAGAATTATTTAAAAAAACAAAAAACAAAAAACAAAATTGCTAAGTTAAACAGTTCCTCCTTTCCTAACTAGGCTAGAAAACCTTGATTTCCCAAGACTAGAATTATGCAGAAATTTACTGAAGCATGTGAGCGTGGTTTTCTAAAGGGTATTACTGAAATAAGGTCTGAATATTGACAAATAAGATCAAGGGCATAACTCATACACTTTAAAGAAGAATAATGAAAGAATACAGAAGAAATCCTCAAGAAAGAGGTGCTACAACCATGTAAAAAGACTGCATAACAGTGACAACGTTATTTTTAGGGATGAAGCAGAAATTTATTGACTCTTCAGATCTAGATCAGATCTTTACATAAAAATATAGATCTAATACAGATCCATGTACAAGAAAATTTGATCTATACATTCCCCTTGGGGATTTGCTCAAAACATGAAGCACCAGAAGTAGATCTGAGATCTAAAACTTCATATTTGCAAAATGATTCAAAAATTATGAATAATACTAGTACATAACAGATTATATCTAAAAAAGAACATAGATTGGTTGGCCAATCTATGGATCACCACAGTGAAGGAAGAATCCTAACACCATAGATCTCTCCTCCAAAATACAAGCAAAGCACCCTGCAGCTATAGATTTGCAAATAACGTTGTCTTAGGGAGAGAGAAAGTGGTGTAGCTTCTGAAGATGATTTGGCCTGATGCCAAGATGTGGATCTGAAGTATATTCAGCCAATGAACTCTTCCAGGAGGTTAAATGATGCAGGGAAACCTTGCAATACCCACATATTCACTCCCGATGTGCCTATAAAATTTTCACTTCACATTTAAATTCCAAAATGGTCCTAAATTTTCACAATCCAGCAATCTCAATTAATATGTGGAAGCTATCTTTTAGTTCATGGCTATCAAACCCAAACAATCAACCAAAAATTTAAAATCTCATGCCGAAGCTTCATTACTTAACAATGATTGTAAAATCATTGAAATACCCATCTTATGATTTTAAATCAACTATTGCAAAGGCCAATTAAGCCCAAAATAATGGACTTCATCTCTCACCTTCATGAGAGTTCTATTTAACCTTCAACCCTTATTAAAACTTCATATAAGCCCAGTATAGCACTCACCAATTTTAAAGTTTACTTGACCCAAGTTACAAGATTGGTTCTCATGCCAACTCACTTAAATTTCACCCTTAGACTTTGTCACAATAATGATCTTTGCAAATATTATATTCATTTAGGCCCACAGCTATCATACCTTATCAACAAAGAAAACAGTGCTCAACATACCAGTGTTAAAAGGCCAGTAGTTTCAATATGAAAATACCTTTAGATATTCACCTTCAATCTGTTCAAGGTTCCATGAGCCTTCATCATCGTTCCCTTGAAACTTCATTTGCTATTTTGAACTGATTCCAATAAATCTCTACGCCAACCATTCAGCCATAGCTTCAACATAATTCAGGTCTTAAATCAGACCACGAACTCTGATGCCGTGTTCCAGTAAATAATTCCTCCATCAATCAATACTTCACAGAATATTAAATTCTGGTAGCCTCGCTCCATTCATTATTCTGCGCTGACTCCCATTCATGGTTCTGCGCAAACTCCCAATCGAACTCTGCATTGATCATGTTTCATAGGCTATGGTTCAATCGGCCCAATCTGATAACCATTCAACAGATTCATGAACGGTTTTGTCCTCCTCAATCCGACAATGCTCTACACACAAATTAAACTCCCAGCAATTCTGTCTCTGATTTTAATTGATTACTCTAACATCCATACAGACTTCGATTTCAATTTCGAGTCTGCATTCTTCCACGTAAGGTCTGGTTCTGTATTCTTGGACCATGGGTTATTTTTTACCGATTGCACAAGCTCTGCGCCTTATACCATTACTCAGTTGCTGCATACACAAAACCTCCACACGAATCGTAATGTTGCTCCCTCCTTCTGCGTCTAGATTTGGACCAATCTCCACGCATCCGCTTACTCAGCGCTAAGAGAGTTAATTCCAGAAACCCAGATTAAATTGCCTTCCTTCAAATGTGTCTTTCTCCACCTTGAAGATGTGAATCGACTTTTAGATTACCGTTTCAAACAATTGTATGGATTGCGTCAATTTGTAAATAGACAGAGTCTCTTTGCACAGGTTATACCCAGCAATCTGATGCCATGCCACTGCTTACGCCCTTCAATAAAGATTAGGTCTCATCGATCCTTTCATACAGAGCTCCATAGACTTGCATAGGCGCAGAAATACAACATTTCAGCATGGGCGTTACATTGCTTTCTCTTCGAACTCCGTATCTCCCAGAGTTTTGAAGATCATACACTCCAATGGTAGCGTTCAGGACTTTCAGGGCGGTTAAAAGCGTTCAAGACAGAACCCTTTCCACAGATATTTACATAACATATATAATTCGAGAATTTAAAAAGAGTGGTGCCCTCTTCCAACCAGTGATTAACCAATCCCTTATGCAGGAATTCTTCCTCCATGGAATCGATCCATTGTGATCGATTTATCCAATTCTCGTACAATCAATCAACCAATAATCATATACCATCTAAATCAATATTAAACCCCATTACGCTTATACAATAAATAACTCATGAATTCAAAAAGGATCAAATTCCCCTTCATACATTGAATGCACAAATTCAATTCTACACAAACTCAATAATGGGCATAACCTTCAAAAAATAAAATTCTGTATTAATACATACAATACTTACATAACAATCTCCTTCCTTGGCCTGATTTCCAAATCATTGGCCCTTTTACAAACTACCCGAAGGCTTCCAAGTAGGAACCCCTGCTCTCTACTCACACTCTCTCCTTGATTTTTCAATGCCTTTTGAGGCTTGATAATTTATACAATTTAAAATGATCTAATTTAAGTTCAATCCCTTCAACTTCTCAACAAAATCCTAAAATCACTCTTGAATCCCTAAGGATCCTCTCTCACCCATAATTAATGAAACTAATTTCTAAATTAATATTTAGAAAAATCTCTCAATCCCTTTACATCCTCAACTGACCAAATTCTCTCATATTCTCAAACATTTGAGAATTATTTACAATATTTAATTAAAAATACATAACACCCACTCAAATCATTCATAAAAATATAGCTCTTTTAAAAACTTAAAAACCCCTAAGTTTTAATAAATACAAAGTATTTATCTTTGCCTAATGCTCCTGCATCATTAAATGACACACTCACTGAGAAGAGCCACTACTATCATCTAGATCTGAGCAGATCTAGATCCCCACTTGCTGCAACTCACAAGACAGCTCAACCCTCAACATGAGCAGCGCTGTAATGTAAGGTGAAACTTTTCCCAAGCCTGATAGTGGAGAATTTTAGCACTATTCTCCTCCAAGAGCTGCTCAAGGAAGGAGGTGGGATTCCTGAACAGGAATGCCCAACAAGGGATGTATAAGCAGACAGAATTTTAGAAATAATGTCTTCAACAACCTTTTCCTTGCTACCCTCCTCGTCCTTTTATAATATAGGTGTCTTTACAAACCCTAAACCACCTTGAATCACTTAACCCTTTTCACATTACAACCTCCTTCTAGAACTGCGATGTCCCTCAAAGAGGTTCAATGCATCTATACTGCGCTGTTTGACTGGGTCAAATAGGATCCCCTCTTGTGATTTAGCCCCTTTCACACCAACATATATAATTTACATAGCCCAGATATGTCTTTGTTCACATAGGCATTGATTTATTCTTGGTTTTCAGGAGTTTTACATGTCCTCCTTAACAATTTATTCATCAATTATGAAATGCAAAAATAAACAAGGAAAAATTAATGTTCCAATTAGTTGAAGCTAATTTAGGAACATTACAGTCTCCCCCTCCCAAATTTTGCTTGTCCTCAAGCAACTGCAAGCGTGTTGCAAAACTTCCCCTTTTTCTCTTGTGGCCTCCTCATCAAATAGTCTCCTCCATTGTTCTGAATTTTCTGCAATACCTTTGTCTCCCAATGGTCCTTCCTCAATATGCAAGTTTTCCTTTGATGAATAAACCCAAGGGCTCTCATCGTGAAGAAATGGAAGGTTGTTGTGGAAACCTTCTTGCTGATCCATGGCCTCCTCAGGATAGAAGTGATGACAATCATGTGGATTTTCATGATCCATGAAAGACTCCCATCTCCATGCTATCATCCAAATGAAGTGGATCACCTCCCAGCTTGGCAATCCATAGAAGAACTCCTCCCCAATACATACGAGAGGCATGTTACCAACAAACATATGGCTCACTTTACAAAGAGACAAGTGATCTATCATAGTGGCCATAAAAAATATTATGCTCCCATTGAAGCATGCAATGCAAAAAGAATGGGGAACTCCATCCCCCAAGGGCACATTCAACAAGTGTGCCTTTCCTCCAACTATGCCCCCAACAAAGATAAGGACATCTTCAGCTTGTGGGATCATGATTAGAATCATGCTAGCTGCCATGTGTGATAAATGAGAAGGAAGATGTTCCCTCATGTGTAACCAACGCAGTTTTATCCTTAACTGCCATAGAATAAGATATGACAAGTGCCTTCCCCAACACTTGTTTGATGCCTCATGCCTTGGGAATGCTTGGAGAATGTACATCATGGTTGGTGTAGAAGAATCACACCATGAGGAATAAAATAGTTTTCCAAGGCTTTCCAAGGAATGTCCTGCATCAATATAGTTCATGGCCTTGAGTAGCCCATGAAACCCATCATAAATAGTGCCCCTTTTTGGAGTTATGTCCTGCAATTGAGTGTTAGAAAAATATAAGTATACATCATGAGATTCAGCAATATAATATTTTTCATACACTTGTTTAAAATCAGCAAGGTTGCTCATGGATGAGCCTCCTGTCACACTCAATGAATAAGGAGGTGTAGATGATAATTCTTCCCAAGAGCTATGTTCCTCCTCATCTAAAAAATGGTCCATGTACTTCTTCATATTAGAGTGCACCTCCCATTTGAAATTCTCCCACAGGAATCCATCCAAGATAGTATGATATGCTCCAATGAAACCAGTGGGTTTGGAAAGTAGGATCTCATAGGTTGCATTCATCAATTTCTCCTTGAGCTTGGAGCCTTTAAAAAAATAAATCTGATCATGGAAATAGATGACTCCTCCAACTACCTTATACAACCCATCCATTACCTTCCCATCAAGAACCTCACATGTGAAAGGGTCCTTGTTGTACTCCATCAAAAGTTGAGAATCCCAATAAGGATCTAGGCTCCCCAAGAATGATAACGTTGTAGATGTCTGAAATGCAGCCCCTATCATGTCATGACTCTCTTCTTTGACATACTTGATGCCAAGGTCACATGTTGGAGTCCCATAAACTTTCTTTTGTTGCCTTCCTTACAGTTGATCTTCCTCAAGACAAGATTGAAGAATGTGGAAATCAACTTCCCTTTGGAAATTTCTTGTCCTCCAATACTTCCTCTATTTGGCCCATGCATGTAAGAGTATTAAGATCCTCTTGTCATGTTTAGAAATCTCTTTTGTAAGTGATAAGACCATGAGCTGCCCCAAAGATATGGTTTTTCCATGTATCCTCATATCCATACCATCATATATTTCTGATCTTTCATTTCTCAACGCAGATGAATGAATGGAAGATAACAATTTCCTATTCAGAAAATTGCTTACCTCTTTTCTGAAATCATGAAAGATCCTCTGCATTGTGCTTGCTTCTCCCAAGGCTCCTTCATTAGCCAAGTATGAAAATGCTGCCATAGTTGAGATAACACTTTATTTTTCCTCCAATCAGGAGGTCTTCCTGGTGGAATGCCTCCTTGCAAAGAGGCATCAAGGCATAGAAAAGAATGTGGATGTAGGTGGACAGATTTTCCCCTACAATTGTTGCATGGATTCTCTTGCCTTATTTGGTCTTCCAACCCTTGAAACAGAGAAGGGTATATTCTCTTCTTCTTGAGATGCTCTTTCACCTCTCTTCCTCCTTCTATATTCAAGACTTCATCATTTGAGAATGATGATGGATGTTGCTCTTGTGTTGTATCAAGATCTCCATGTGTGAGATCTTTTGGAACTCCTTGCAAGAATGCAAGAGTTTATTCCCTTGGAGCAAGTGCTCCAACTTCATCTTCATGAGTTTCTTGAGGTGTCATTATCATGACTGTGTTATCTCCTGCCTTCTCTTTCTCCTCTCCAATAACTGAAATTGCCTCATCATCAACAAGAGACCTTAGATCTTGGTCATCTAGTGAATGAGGAATATCCATGCTTCCTTCTTGAGAAGAGTTCCCTTCATTCAAAGGAGATATTGCCCTTGGCACAACATCAAAAAAACTTACACCTTCTTCCATGGTCTTCAGAAATGGAGTTGGATTCATAGACCCTTCCAACTCATGCAAAAGATTCATCTGATATGGTTTGACAGTATCAACAAAAGATGATACACATGGAGCTTCATCAAACCTTTCTATCAATCTTTCAATAAACCTTGCATAAGTAGGTGTATTAGCATTCTTCAAGGAAAAAGACTCAAAAAACCACCAAGCATATGCTTTACCTTCAAAATGCAGCGCTGCTGCTTTGATGGCTTCAGTCTCTGAAACTTGATGTTGTTGCACAAAGTCATCTAGCTCCTTCACCCAAACCCTGACTGGAAATTTAGGTGATCCATCAAAGATAGATAGATAAAATCTACCCTTACCATGTTGCTCCTCCTTTGTGGCTTTGCCCTCCTTGATCTTGCAGAATCTTTGGAAGTTCAAGTTATCTTTGAACTCCTTGGACTGAGATTCATACTCCTCCAAATACTCTCTAAGAGTCTCCTTCTTAGGTACACCTCCTTTCTTCCTTTTCATGAAGAAATAACAGACAGAACGTTGAAGATTTGGTGATATGGCTGAGTGCATATATCCATGAGATGAGGATTTAGAATTTTCCTCATGCATAGATCTTGTAGATATGATCGGAAGATCTTTCTGCTCTTGAAACTTTCTAGGAGTTTCACTGCTTCTTCTTTCTTCTTCTTATTCAACCTCCTTGAAGAGGTTCTTCTTAGATCTAAAAGCTGATGAGAATAAACCCATATTATTCATCATTCTGACCTTGCTCCTTGCTGTACACTGTAAATTTCCCTTTTTAGGAATATCAAAATTCTATTCCAGAGATTGACTGCAGGGGCATTTATTAGATATGTCACCTTTGAAAAAAGGATGAGATTCAGAGGCTATCTGGCCATCTACAAAATTTGTCTATAGAGCTTGAAATACTTCTCCTTCAGGGATTCATCACTTTGGCTTGAAGCCACAGGCTGAGCCAAAGATCTTGCTTTGATACCACTGTAATATCCATTTTTCAGGAACAGCTACAGATTGGGAATAATATGAGTTATTACCAATGTGGAGCTACATCCATGTACCTCATAAAGGTGTAAAAACACTTAAAATTCAGTAAAATACACAACAGAAAATTTATACAGCGTTTTACAAGGCAAAAGGTGGGGAAAAGTGAGGATTTAGGCCCTAAAACGTGTGTATTAAGATATATGCGTAAAAATAAGATGGGAAAGTGGTTGAATATGATATCTAGGGTTATGAGGGACTCCCATGTCAAATTTCAGCAAAAAAAATTAAGTTTTTCTAAGTTAAACAGATCCTCCTTTCCTAACTAGGCTAGGAAACCCTGATTTCCCAAGACTAGAATTATGCAGAAATTTAATGAAGCATGTGAGCGTGGTTTTCTGAAAGGTATGACTGAAATAAGGTCTTAATATTGAAAAATAAGATCAGGGTAATAACTCATACACTTTACAGAATAAGAATGAAAGAATACAGAAGAAATCCTCAAGAAAGAGGTGCTACAACCATGTAAAAAGACTGCATAACAGTGACAACGTTATTTTTAGGGCTGAAGCAGAAGTTTATTGATTCTTCAGCTCTATATCATATCTTTACATAAAAATATACATCTAATACAGATCCATGTATAAGAAAAGTTGATCTATACATTCCCCTTCAAAACATGAAGCACCGGAAGTAGATTTGAGATCTAAAACTTCAGATCTGCAGAATGATTCAGAAATTCTGAATAATACTAGTACATAACAGATCAGATCTGAAACATAAAATAGATTGGTTGGCCAATCTATGGATCACCACAGTGAAGGAAGAATCCTAACACTAGAGATCTCTCCTCCAAAATACAAGCAAAGCACCCTGCAGCTATAGATCTGCAAATAACGTTGTCTTAGGGAGAGAGACAGTGTTGTAGCTTTTGAAGATGATTTGTCCTGATGCCAAGATGTGGATCTGAAGTATATTCAACCAATGAACTCTTCTAGGAGGTTAAATGACACACTCACTGAGAAGAGTCACTGATATCATCTAGATTTGAGCAGACCTAGATCCCCACTTGTTGCAACTCACAAGACAGCTCAACCCTCAACATGAGCAGCGCTGTAATGTAAGGCGAAACTTGGCCCAAGCCTGATAGTGGAGAATTTTAGCACTATTATCCTCCAATAGCTTCTCAAGGAAGGAGGTGGGATTCCTGAACAGGAATGCCCAACAAGGGATGTCTAAGCAAACAGACCTTCATAAATAATTTCTTCAACAACCTTTTCCTTGTTTCCCTCCTCTTCCTTTTATAAGATAGGAGTCTTGCCAAACCCTAAACCACCTTGAATCACTTAACCCTTTTCACATTACAACCTCCTTCTAGAACTACGTTGTCCCTCAAAGAGGTTCAATGCATCTAGACTGCGATGTTTGACTTGGTCAAATAGGATCCCCTCTTGTGATTTAGCCCCTTTCACACCTGCAGATATAATTTACAAGCCCATATATGTCTTTGTTCACATAGGCATTGATTTATTCTTGGTTTTCAAGAGTTTTACATGTCCTCCTTAACAATTTATTCATCAATTATGAAATGCAAAAATAAACAAGGCAAAATTAATGTTCCAATTAGCTTAAGCTAATTTAGGAACATTACAAAAAATATAGTTATAATTTGATCTAGGATCAATAAAAGTATAGAAAACTTGATCATAAATCTTACCTTCCATCTCAATAATGGATTTCTGATGATATGCCTGCCTATCATCCAATGTTGCATAAATCTGAGGAATAATCTAGCCTACATCTCCAACTTCTTGTGCCCCTTGAATAGTGTATATCTGAGGCTTGCCACCCTGATGTGATGGAAAATCCCTCCTGCGATGCTCTCCACCAAAAGTAAAACACCTGAAAGGTTTCTTGTCAGCGCATTTATTCTACTACTCCTCGGTCTGAGACCCATGTCCTCTGTCGGCTGCATTTAACTTCCTATGAGGTCCCACATTCTCCTTGTCACATGCATCATGATATCTTCCTCTCTTATTAGGCCATTTTACTTTTGTCTTCTCATTACCTTTCTAGTCACACATGAACTCAAGCTTGCACTTAAACTGCTCATAACAATGCTTCAGCTTCCCCATGACTTCCTCTAATGACTGAGGCTCATCATACCCAATATAATATTTTAAATTTAAATGAAATCCACTGATAAACCTTTGGTTGGACCTTTGCCTTCTCATCCTTTAGGTATGGCACATACCTAAAAATCTCTAGAAACTTGGTCCTGTGCTCCTCATCTATCATGGAACCCATCTTGAGCTCATAGAATTCATTGGCCTTCCCATCATAATATCTCTTAGACAAGTACTTCCTGAAGAGTGTTTTAAAATCATTCCAACTCAGCTCCTCTTCCATGATTCCTTTGAAATGTTTAACATCTTCCCACCGGATATCTGCTTTTCCCTTAATACTGAAGGTATTTATCTTGGATTTCATTTTCTCTGAATAATAATGCAATATGAAGAACTTATTCATCCCAAGCATCCATGATTCTTCATATTCTAATTGATTCATTTCTCCATCAAAATTAGAAGGCTTGGCTTTCCTGAACTCATCTAGAAAGTACTCCCTCTCACTCCTCCTATAAGGATGTTGGTATTAATGGTGGTGATGTCTCTCAGAACCAGATCTAGAGTAAAATACATGAGTGATATCCCTCCTTTCAGGTGTATCCAAGGATATTCCACCTCTCACTGTATCATCCCTATCCAACTTGTACCCCTTCCGAGACCTGCTTTCATCTGCACCATTTGTCTTTTCTTCTTGTCCATAAATGATCCCTAGTTTTCCTTTCTTCTACAAATCTATAAGGCTATGAAAAATTATTGCATTGACATTTGCTTTATTTTCCTGAGCTATAGAAAATATTTCCTATGCCTCAAAAAACCTGTTGGTATCTACCTTGCAACTTTCAATCTTTGCCCTTAGACTCTTCAGTGTATCTGCTAGATCAAAAGAATACTCTCCTCCTTGCTTCTCAACCCTGTAAGGGGATTCATGTGAATCTTCGTCCACCATTATTCTCTTCTTCTCTGATCTTCTATTTCTTGCAAACATACCATGTTAGATAAACCAAATAGAAGACATAATCAAAATCATACCTCATTGTATCTTAGGGGAGGCTACACATTTGCACAAGTCAATCCATATTAGCACAATATATATAATAATGTCAACACATATCAACATCATGATTCATGCATGATAATAATACAAAACTTTAACAATAAGTGCACACATGATAACCATAACCATATGCATGTACCGCGAGGTCTAGTGCTACATCCTAAATCTTATACCACCTTGTGGTATCAAATATCACCCAAAGGAAGCGAAACATCGCTTTGATACTGTAACAGCCCCAGATTAAAAGTTCATGTAATAAAAGTTAATAAAGGAAAATAATACCATGGTTAAGGGACACTTTTTTCAAGCTGAATGTTGGGAAAAATATCCTAGTGGGCATCACTTGTTGTGTTTTATGGCTAAGGGGAAATTTGAAAAGGAAATGGCTAAGGATTTCGAAAGGAAAAAGAGAATGCTTGGCTCTTTATTTATGAAAATAAAGGAAATTCAAAGAAAATGAAGGTGAAAGTTCACAGGTTGCATGTGAGGAGGAAAATGAAGGAAAACAACAAAAAATTGAAGAAATTAGAGGGATCTTCAATAAAAAGACATCAGAGCATCAGTTGGTATCCTTCTGTAAGTTCAGTTTTGGAATTAGTCTCAGATAGAATAAGAACAGCAAGATGAAAAATAAATAAAGTAAGCAAAGGAAGGACAAGCAAGGAAAGGAAAGGAAAGGAAAGCAAGGATCAAACAAGGAAAATTTGGATTAGGAAGCTTCAGCGAGAATACTTGCAGGCAACAGGTTGCATGTATGATTTCCTAGTTTGTTTTGACATGCATGGTATGTGCATGTTGGTTTTTGGTTCTTTTGTTTTCATTGGCATGAGTTTTTCTGGGTTGGACATTGTATTTTAGCCTATCCTTGCCATTTTTAGATAGCCATGATGTGATGGGGTTGTTCTCAGTTTGAGCTTTGGATTATTGGAAGATTTTGGATCCGGGTGAGGTGCTCTCAAGAAAATTCCAAAAGTCCCAGGAATCCCTTCACCGATAATGTTGAGATACATGGTAAATCTTGAGGGTGGAGACGAGAAAATTCCTCAAGGTATTGGAGAAGAAAATCTAAGGCGTCCAAGCTCGGTTTGGTTTTGTAGTATCCCAAAATAGGGAAATTCTACAACAATAAGAATATCTGAAGATATTCTAAAGTTGGAGCTTCAGAAAACTAGGCACATAAACACTGTTACCGATGAAATAGGTAACCTGACCTCAAAACAGGAACTCTAGCCCAAAAAGACTCAAAAAACATGAAAAAACACCCCAAAAACAAAAAAAGTGTATTCCAGAACGCACTTGGTTTTTTTTTAAGGTCAAATTTCAACATTTTATAAAATTATGCTAAAAACAAAATTGTTTCTTGAAAAAAGGATTGAAAAAACACCTCAAAACAAAACTAGTTGATGCTGGAATAACAAAAAAAAATATTGTGTCATATTTTTGACATTTTCAAAAATAGAAATAACATTTTTTAATTTTTAAAATTCAAACATTAAAAAGAATCTAAAATTTAAGAAAAAAAAAAATTTAAAAATAAAAACATTTTAAAGCTTAAAATTTAAAAATATATAGAAATAAAAAAATAAAAATAAAAACAAAATAAAAATTTTAATTCAAACATTAAAAAAAACTAAAATTTAAGAAAAAATAAAAAATAAAAAATAAAAATTTAAAGATTAAAATTTCAAAATATATAGAAATAATAAAAAAAATATTAAATTAAAAAAAAAAAAAAACAAGTTAAAAAAAGAAAGAAATTATAAAAAATTAAATATAGAAATTAAATTTAAAAAAAAAAAATGTTTATTAAATTTTTTAAAAAATAATAATTTTAAAATAAAAAATAAAAATAAAAAATTAATGAAATATATTAAATTTTAATAAATTTAAAACTTTAAAATAAAAAAAAAATAAAAAAAAAATACATTATTTAAATTAAAAGTAAAAAAATAAAAATTAATAAAAAATAAAAAATGAAAAATAAAATACAATAAAAATATTAAATTTAAAAAAAATATATATTAAAAAAACAAATAAATTTTAAAAATAAATTAAATTTAAATTATAAAAAATTATAATTTAAAATAAAAATATATATATATTAAAAATATATATATATTAGATTTTATTAAATTTAAAATAAAAATGTTAATATTAAAATAAAAAATTAAATTTAAAAAAGAAAAATATTAAATTTTAATAAATAAATGAATAAACAAATAAATTTTGAAATAAAAAATAAATTTTAAATATAAAAAAAAAAAGAAAAAAAAAACATTATTAAAATAAAAAGTTAAAAAACTTTAAAAATCAATTAAAAATGAAAACTGAAAAAATTAAATTAAAAAATAAAATATATTAAATAAAAAATTAAATTAAATTAAATTAATTTGAAAATATTAAGTTTAATTAAAAAAAAATCTAATTTTAAATACACAATTTTAATTAAAATAAAAATTGGGAGGGCGATTCTCGAAATCGGCCGCTGGGCAGGTGGGGGGTTGCATGCAGCCTCCCCGCCCACCAAGCAGCCGGCCTCCATCGCCACCTGGGCGGGAGGCCGATTGGCGGCGCCACCACGATCAAAAAAAAAAAAAAAAAAAAAAAAATTAATTTTTAATATTTTTTTTAATTTGATTTTTTTTAAATTCAAAAAATTTAAAATTATTTTTTTTAATTCAAATTTTTTATTTTAATTTTTTTTTGTTTTAATTTTTTTTTTTTTAATTTTGTTTTTAAATTTAATATTTTAGATTAATTATTTTTTAAAATTTAAAATTTATTTATTAAATTTATTAAATTTTAATTTAATTTAATTTTTTTTTAATCTTTTAGTTTATTTAGTTTTTCATTTTTAAATTTTATAAATTGTTTCACCTAAAAAAAATAGTAAATTTATGGATATTTGTTTTTTAATTATTTGCACGTGGTTTTTTTCATTTTTTTTGTTTATAGTTTTTTTTTTTTTTTTTTTTCTTTTTCAATTTTAAATTTTTTTTTTTTTTAATTTGTTTTTTTTTATAATTTTATAATTTCTATTTTTTTTTCTTATTATTATTATTTTTTTAATTTAACTTTTTCTTTTTTGTATTTTATTTTTTTTATCTAAATTTTAATTTTGTAATTTAAATTATTTTTAAATTTTCTATTTTTTCTTTAATTATATGGTTTATTTTAATAACTTAGAAAAAAATGATTTTGATGTTTTTTTTTTAATTATTATTTTGGTTAATTTTTGTTTTTTTTTCTTTAAATTATGTGTTTTTTTTTCAAATTTTGTCAGTTCTTTTGATATAATTTTCGAATATTTTTGTTTTTTTTTTTAATTTTTTATTTTTATGAGTTAATTTTGTTTTTTTTTACATTTTTATTAGTTTTTTAATTGTTTTTATATATATTTTTTAATCTAAGTTTTGTGTTTTATTACCAACATGAAAATCACCACTCTAAAAAAAAAGGTTGATGCTGCATCAATACGTTTCAAAATTAACATGAAAATCACCGCTCTAAAAAAAAAGTTGATGCTGCATCAATACGTTTCAAAATTAGCATGAAAATCACTAACATTTTAAAACAAATATTCATACTTCATAAATAAAAATATTAGAGTGTCAAAAATGTGCACAAAATGTTGGAAATATTGTCATTGATGGCAAAGGATGTGGCAAAGGAATTGGCATCTAAATGTAGCAGAGAAGAATAGAGAAAGAATGCATCTACAGTTTAGGCTACAGAGAACAGTATCCGGCAAAGAGCAGCATTAAACAAGAAGCAGAGAGGAAGCAAGGCAGATAAGGAATTGGCATGAAAAGAAATGTAGCAGAGAAGGAACAGAGACAAGCAGTGAATTGAAGCAGAGTTGTCCAGAGATAGAGGAATAGAAAACCTGGCAAATTGAGAAGAATGAGTGAAACTCTTATTCATTCGTATATGGTGATGAGGGATTGGTTCTAAACTCTCCATGAATTATATATTCAACAGAATATTTGAGTCCTTGTAGACATTTGTGAAATCATGTGTTACTGACAGATGGGGTTATGCCCGTATAGAAAGATTGAATTGTGAAAAGCGTGAGTGTGTTGCTCAGAACATCTAGATTCTGTGGAAGGAGGAGATTCGTGAAGTTGTATACGATATCGGGTTGCTAAGGCCATGGTACAGTGAGCCACAGACGGGTTCTGTATGTACAAGGCACATTATATATATATATAAATAACCTGAGGACGAATACTTAAAACAAAGTTATGCTTTAGAGATGGCACAGATTAATAGAGTAGATAAGCGGAACATTGGTTAATTTATTACACATAAAGGGCAGAATTCATATATATATGCAAACGGAACCTGGAGTACGGAGCGAGAATTTGATTGGACGGTTGATCACTGTTTAAAAACTGCGAGTGAATAGTGAAGGTGGTTTTCGGGTTTCATCGCACCACCTTTCGATGATAGGTGGTATTTCCTAGATGGGGAGCGATTCCATAGAGGTGTTGACACGCGTCCCTGCAAAACCACCATCACTGCGCGCCATCGCACGATAACGATCGTCCATCACACATTAACGATCGACCCATGACGGCCAGTGATATTGTTGTGCACCGTTGATCTAGAGGGAAGCCATCAGATGGCGATCGCTTGATGAAGAGGCACGGACGATAATGAAAAGGCGCAAATATTAACCAAAGTACGAGCGGAAATGTGATTGGGTCGCTGATCATATATGTGGGCCCAGTTTGAATTATTTTAATTGGTCCTTTTCACTTTAATGTTTGCGGGCTCAACCAAGATGGTTTAAATTAAATATTTATTATGGCGAAAAGCGATATATACCGTCGATCTAGAGAGCGGAATTGACTATATTTGTGGGCCCCGGGGTCAAAGGTTAATTTGTTTAAAAAGCGTTGGATATTTTATAAAGTCCAAAGGGTTAATCATTAGTTAGAAGGCTTGGGAATTCAACAGTTGTAAATATATTTATTTTTCAATTTCTTTGAAATTGATAAATAAATTAAAAAGAAATCAAAGATCCCCTTGGGATAAACTAAAAGGAATACCGTCCATGAATACCATTAGCAATTAAATGGTTTTGACCCAAGGTTTTAATGAAGGCAAAAACTATATAAGGTGATGAGAATCATAGTACGTGTGGTGTGCGTATCGTAAGGGTTATGAATGAATAATTTTTTCTAAGGAAAACCTGCATGGGCGAGCTCTGTTCTTAACTAATAAATCTGAAACTACGATGCACCCATGGATATAATGATCTGACGATGATGAATCTCTGGTTTGAATGACGGACGAAATCATGAAGAACTGGTGTAAGTATACTGAATGAATAAATCTGGTGGCTTGCATGGTATGTCGTGTGGAAACTGGTGGATCCAGTCTGAAAATTGATGAAACGTGGTCCACGGTGGTGCTGAGGGTCGAAGTTTTTAGTGAGGGGGTTGTAGCTCCCTTCCAGTGGTAGTTGGTAAACGAGAGGAGGGGGTAGTAGCTCCCTTCCAGGAGAGGCTGGTAAACGAGAGCAGGGGGTTGTAGCTCCCTTCCAGGAAAGGCTGGTAAACGAGAGAAGGTTGTAGCCTTCTGCAGGTGGGTGCCTGTGTGCTGGTATAAGTCTGCGCCAGCATAAAATTGTAAGAAGTTTTCTCTATAATAAATATTGAAGACTAAGAGTACAGCAGCGGTGGTTTTCTCCCAAATTGGGTTTCCACCTTAAATCCTGGTGTTCATATGTGTTGTTTATGTTTGATGGTTTGTTATGTTATTTCTGTTCATGCTTAATGCTTATCTGATGCAATGCTCTAAGTAAAGACATAATAAGATATCTGGACATACATGTTGGATGCAGTATTGTAACATATGGTTTTAAGAGAAAGAAAAGAAAAATTATTCAGCCCTAATACTGATTCACCCCCCCCCCTCTCAGTACTTTTCCCAACAATTGGAATCGGAGCCAAGTTCTTCTGCAGAAGCTTAATCGCTTGAAGGAGATCCGGCGCAATGGGAAGTCATGAAGGAGTACTTTCTCTAAGGCCACCTCTATTCAATGGAAGTAATCTATTATTCTGGAAGATACGAACAAAAGCATATTTGCAGAGTCTTGGTGCAGAAGTATGGGCAATCCTGGAAGAAGGTTATCAGTATCCGGCAATTATTCCTACTGATGTAGCACAAAAGAAGAAATATGAAACCAATGCCAAAGCAGTCAATGTTTTATTAGGAAGCATGTCTGAATCTTAATATGTTAAAGTGATGCAGCTAAATTCAGCAAAAGAAATATGGGACAAAATCGTTCAAAGCTATGAAGGAGATACAAAGGTAAAAAGTGCAAAACTCCAAACTCTCAGAATTGAATATGAAAATTTAAAGATGCATAGTGATGAGAGTACTGCCAGTTTCTTTTTACGTCTAGACGATATTGTAAATCGTATGAGAAATTTGGGTGAAACCATAACCGATACTACTCTGGTTGAAAAAGTCTTAAGATCTTTGACTTCAAAATTTGAGTCCAAAGTATCAGCTATTGAAGAAAGGGAAGATCTGCAAACTCTTACTATTGTTCAACTACATAGTATTCTAACCTCTTTTGAAATGAAAAAAGAAGGTCCCTCTCAAATCAGAGAAGTTGCCTTTAAGGCATGTGCAAAAGGAAAAGAAGAGAAAAAATCAAGTTATATATCAGAAGAAGAAGAAGCAAATTTTGGGAGAAGACTCCAACCAGGTACTGGAAGATTCAGAGGGAAACAATTTGAAAAGGGAAAGAGTTATTATACAAATGAAGATAATGATATGTCAAATGAGGATGAAGAAGATTCTGATCTGCAAGTGTTCATGGCAAGGAAGCAAAAGAAGAAGGCTACTCAAAGAAAGGAGATACCTCAGAAAACATGTGCACCAAAAAATGAAGAAGATGAAATAGGTATTGATTGTTGTTCTTGTAATTCACTTTCTTGTGCATGCAATGGTGAAGATAGTGAAAGTAACAGTATGAGTCTAGAAGCAAATCTCAAAATCAATGATGAAGATCCATTTAAAAGGAAGGAATCTATCTACCAAGATATGATCTCTAGAATGAATGGACAGATAGAAACATTGAAGGAACAGATAGAAATATATCAAAGATTGCAGGATAAAGTAACCAGTCGTAGTGAAAGACTTGAAGCAAAAATCATTTGTCTGAAAGCAGATCTCGAAACATAAAATAAGAAGAATGAAGAACTTCTACAATCATTTGAAAAAGAAGGACATGAAGCAGAAATCATCTTGCTCAAAACAGATCTGGAAAAATAAAATAAGAAGAATGAAGAACTTCTACAATCATTTGAAAAAGAAGGACGTGAAGCAGAAATCATCTCGCTCAAAACTGATCTGGAAGAATCAAATAAGAAGAATGAAGAACTCCTACAAACATTTGAAGAACAATAAAATGAGTTGAAGGAAGAGATTTTAAAATTGAATGATCAAGTAGAAGAAGGAAGAAGGGTTGAAGAAAGTATGAAGAAGCAATGCCAAAAATTGAAGGTTGAGGTAAATATTTTGAAAGGTAAATTAGAAGAAAAAGATAAACTCTTGAGGTTTCAAGATAGTACTAAGATTTTGGACAATATTCTTAGTAGTCAAAGGTCTCCTTCTGTTAAATTTGGTCTTGGATTTCATGAAACTGTTAAAGGAGAATCTAGTTCACAAGGAAGTGCTAAAGATTCAAAGGATATCAATGCAAAATCTAGTGTTGAAAGAAACAGAAGGTCAACCGACAATCATGATCTCTCAAAAGAAAGCATTCCCTCCTTTGATCAATAATTTTGAATGCTTTAAATGTCATAATTATGGTCATGTTGCAGCCAATTGCAGAAGCAGATTGTTTCAGTCACAAACAAACAGATTTTACACAGAAAGGCACTCAGGTTTCTTTAAGGGATATTGTTTTTCATGCAACAAGTTTGGTCATAAAGCAGCTAATTTCAATAGAAGAAAGAATAGAAAAACACATTATGATTCCTATGCTTACTTTTCTGGTCACACCAAATGTTATGCTTGTAACAAGTATGGACATGTTGAAAAAGAATGCAGGATGAATAGATTTGAGAAATTGGACAATTTCCAGCACACAATAAGAAATTTCAAGCAAAGCTGGAAAAAGAAGGAGGATCGGTCAGAAACGTAGGGAATATTGACCCTACTGCAGTCATACACTTCTAACGCTTACTTCTCATAATGACTGCAGGAGTGATGTGAGATACATTACAGGGATTAGTAATGTATCATCACAGGGGGAGCAATGTATGGTGATTCCCATGGTTGGTTTGATAATTCTAAGTTGTGTTTATTTCTAACAGTGCATCTGATACAGGTGGCATAAGTTCAGGGGGAGCATTAGCCTTGCTGGGAGTAATGCATTGTTGGCATTATGATAGTTCTGAAATATGACCTCTCTCTTGAGATCTTTTTGGTATTGGTTTTACTATTTGTTGAGAGTAAATTTTGAATAGAACAGGTCAACAAATGGCTAGAGCTATGCTTGATGAGAGCTATGCTTGATGATTCCAGAACACCTGACTCATTTTGGGGAGAAGCAGCACATAGAGTGATAAAACTCCATATGAACTATGGTATGGTAATCCTCCCACTGTGAAGCATTTTTGGAGCAAATGCTTTATCAAAATAATGATGAAAAACTTAGCAAGTTTGAACCTAGAGCAGATGAAGGAATACTTCTTGGTCACTCCTCTAGGAGTAAAGCATATAAATGTTACAATAAGAGACTTCGGAAGATTGTTGAAAGTGTTGATGTGGTTATTGATGAGTCTCCTGCAGCTCCAAAAGAAGAAAAACAAACAACAGATGGCATATTCCTATCACAAGCAAAATATCTTAAGAAAATACTGAAAAAGTATGGCATGGAGGAATGCAAATGATACATGGTTTTATATGGTGAGATTTTGGATAAGCCCTGATTGCTTTTTTTTTTTGATGAAGAGTATCTTTTGTTTTTCATTCATGGATGAGATGGAAGTCTTATGATACAGAGATAAGGATAGATCATGCAGAGTTTGTTGTTGATGAATTTTGTCACGGTTGAGACTTTCTATATATAATTCCTACACATGGTACATCATGATTATGAAACAAATATAAATCATGAAGATCTTGGTGATAACAGATCACATGGATGATTACTTGACACAAATTTTCTATTAAATAAGTTGTTCTGGTATGATAATTCCTCTTGAGAAGAATATGTTGATGCAGCAAAGAGCCTGAAGGCTTGGTTACTGATGTACTTATGCTACAAACTCTTGGATGACTCTTGAATAGACAACTGTGGTACTGTTGGGTATCTCTGGTGGTGTTTCTGTTCTCATAATTATGTTTTACTCTCTGATGTTTTTGATGAATATGCCTTGATTATTTGATGGTGAAAGTGTTCAGGATGAACAAGCTAAGGGGGAGCATTGGTCACATGAAAAGGATGAATTGTTGGTCATATTATGTATGAAGATGCAGCATGATCTCAGGGGGAGCATGGTATTGTCAACTCTTTGCCATTGATGTCAAAGGGGGAGGAAAAGAAACAAAGGACTTCTATAAGATATTCAGAGGAAGAGTATTGCCATCAATGCCAAAGGGGGAGATTGTTGGAAATATTGTCATTGATGGCAAAGGATGTGGAAAAGGAATTGGCATCTAAATGTAGTAAAGAAGAACAGAGAAAGAATGCATCTACAGTTTAAGCTATAGAGAACAGTATCCGGCAAAGAGCAGCATTAAACAAGAAGCAGAGAGGAAGCAAGGCAGATAAGGAATTGGCATGAAAATAAATGTAGCAGAGAAGGAATAGAGACAAGCAGTGAATTGAAGCAGAGTTGTCCAGAGACAGAGGAATAGAAAACCTGGAAAATTGAGAAGAATGAGTGAAACTCTTATTCATTCGTATATGGTGATGAGGGATTGGTTCTATACTCTCCATGACTTATATATTCAGCAGAATATTTGAGTCCCTATAGACATTTGTGAAATCATGTGTTACTGACAGATGGGGTTATGCCCGTATAGACAGATTGAATTGTGAAAAGCGTGAGTGTGTTGCTTAGAACATCTAGATTCTGTGGAAGGAGGTGATTCGTGAAGTTGTATACAATATCGAGTTGCTAAGGCCACGGTACAGTGAGCCACGGACGGCTTCTATATGTAGAGGGCACATTATATATATATATATATATAACCTGAGGAAGAATACTTAAAACAAAGTTATGCTTTAGATATGGCACAGATTAATAGAGTAGAAAAGCGGAACCTTGCTTAATTTATTACACATAAAGGGCAGAATTCATATATATACGCAAACAGAACCTGGAGTACAGAGCGGGAATTTGATTGGAAGGTTGATCACTGTTTAAAAACTGCGAGTGAATAGTGAAGGTGGTTTCTGGGTTTCATCGCACCACCTTTTTACGATAGGTGGTATTTCCTGGATGGGGAGCGATTCCATAGAGGTGTTGACACGCGTCCCTGCAAAACCGCCATCACTGCGCGCCATCGCATGATAACGATCGTCCATCGCACGTTAACAATCGAACCAGGACGGCCAGCGATATTGTTGTGTGCCGTTGATCTGGAGGGAAGCCATTGGACGGTGATCGCTTAATGAAGAGGCACGGACGATAATGAAAAGGCGTGAAGATTAACCAAAGTATGAGCGGAAATGTGATTGGGTCGTTGATCATATATGTGGGCCCAGTTTGAATTATTTTAATTGGTCCTTTTCCCTTTAATGTTTGCAGGCTCAACCAAGATGGTTTAAATTAAATATTTATTATGGCGAAAAGCGATATATACCGTCGATCTGGAGAGCGGACTTGACTATATTTGTGGGCCCTGTGGTCAAAGGTTAATTTGTTTAAAAAGCGTTGGATATTTTATAAAGTCCGAAGGGTTAATCATTAGTTAGAAGGCTTGGGAATTCAACAGTTGTAAATATATTTATTTGTCAATTTCTTTGAAATTGATAAATAAATTAAAAAGAAATCAAAGAGCCCCTTGGGATAAACTAAAAGGAATACCGTCCACGAATACCATTAGCAATTAAATGGTTTTGACCCAAGGTTTTAATGAAGGCGAAAACTATATAAGGTGATGAGAATCACAGTACGTGTGGTGTGCGTATCGTAAGGGTTATGAATGAATAAATTTTTCTAAGGAAAATCTGCATGGGAAAGCTCTGTTCTTAACTGATAAATCTGAAACTACCACTACAAGAAAAAAGCACATTGGTGAGGGGCGAAAATGTTCACCATAAGCTCATTGGTGAGGGTCAAAAGAGCCTTCGTCACCAAAAACTGAACGTCACCAAAGGTGGCGTCGCCGAAAGTATAGGTGTTGTGGTGACATTCAAGGTCCGTCACCAATAATAATTTATAGTGACGGATAGTGACCGTCACCATTTCATATGAGCAATGGTGACGGACAATAGCCTCCATCACCAAAAAATTGAACGTCACCAAAGGTGGCGTCGCCAAAAGTATAGGTGTTGTGGTGACATTCAAGGTCCGTCACCAATAATGATTTATAGTGACGGATAGTGACCGTCACCATTTCATATGAGCAATGGTGACGGAAAATAGCCTCCGTCACCAAAAAACTGAACGTCACCAAAGGTGGCGTCGCCAAAAGTATGTGTTATCGTGACATTCAAGGTCCGTCACGAATATTAATTACAATGACGGATAGTGACCGTCACCATTTCATATGAACATCAACGATTTTTTGTGATGGACCTTTCATGGCCGTCACTATTGGTGCATATATATGGCAACGTTCATTGACCGTCACCATAAACGCATTGGTGACATCAAAGTCCGTCACGAATAATGACTATAATGACAAACAGTGACCCTCACCATTTCATATAAACAACAACGATTTATGGTGACGGACCTTTAATGGTCGTCACTATTGATGCATATATATGGTGGCATTCGTTGACCGTCACCATTTCATATTTTGGTGAGGGTCGAAAAGTCTCACCATAAACTCATTGGTGATGGTTAAAAGAGCATCCGTCACCAAAAAATGATCTTTGTCATTCCCTATATATGAATATCAGGGCACGATGGAATCGAACCACCAACCTCCTGCTTGTAAAGCAGGTGCTCTTCCATTGAGCTAGCACCCTTTAAAGAATTAGAATCCAGTGCACAGATATACAGATCAATATTGAAAAAGTGTGCGGATACTATGATATGAATTGCCAAGTTAATCATCTAAAGTCTGAAGTGGTGTATATCTACATAGAGAGAAAGTAAAAGAAAGGAAGCTAAATCGGAGATTTACCTTCCTATTCTTAGTATTCAAAAGAAAGTAATAGATATATATATTTCAAGTGAATATGAAGTAAGAAGCAGTGTCTTGACTAAACCAAGGAAAATAGAAGTAGAAACCAAGTTCTCTAAATGTTGAAGCAGATCAGTGTAAGACGATGAAAATATAAAGGATTAGCATTGGAAGCAGCGAAAGAAGCAGTAGTGAGGTCTTGGAAGCATTCATAGGTCAAGGGTCTAAGTCTTAGTCATGGTACTTGTCATTTGAAGATCTATAAGAAAAATTTCTCGTGGGTTTTCCTCTCCAAGAGGGAGAGGTTTTGCCCTCACTCTAGGAGCCTAAATTTGTGTCTTTTGTATTTTGGTAATTGACTTGATGAAAGACTAAATAAGCTAAGAAAGAGAAGACATAAGTAACTCAAGTAAACTCACAAGTAATTATCAAGAAGAGAATTTGAATTAATCTCCGTCCCTACAAATTCTCAACACATAGATCACCTTGTTGAAAGTTGAAACACCAAACCATCCATTACCAAAATAGAAAAGACACAAAGTTAGGCTCCTAGAGTGAGGGAAAAACCTCTCCCATGAAAGAATAAATAAGCTAAGAAAGAGAAGACATAAGTAACTCAAGTAAACTCACAAGTAATTATCAAGAAGAGAATTTGAATTAGTCTCCAGCCCTACAAATTCTCAAAACATAGATCACCTTGTTGAAAGTTGAAACACCAAACCATCCATTTTTGTTGTTTAAGGCTTTTCATGTGTAGCTATATTTTCCTTTTGAATGGGAGGGCATCACAAAAACATACTTTCCCTAGTATTATCTTGAGTATAGATAAGACCTTCTCCAACAATAAAGGCTAATAGACGTATACTAGTTTCCCCGAGTTCTAAATCTACACCTTGCATAACATTTAGTCATGTCACTTGGTTCTTTGCAAGATGGCACATAAGAGTAATGGGTAAGGAACCTTGCATAACATTTAGTCATGTCACTTGGTTCTTTGCAAGATGGCACATAAGAGTAATGGGTAAGGAAGATTTCATCGACTCACATAATAAGTTTGAAAATTGCCACAAATATCTTGGATTTCTTCCATAAAGAATTCAATCTCTAGAGTAGTTGATTGTCAATATTGGCGCAGCTACATAAGTAGAACTACAAAAGTTCATATTTCACTATTATTAATTCAATTGCAACTGTTCTTTCTCTTGATAACTCAATTGCAACTGTTCTTTCATAGAAGATGTAGATACAAGCCCTTCCAAGGCACTAAACCCCTAAACACCACACTACTCAGCCACAAGGAAGGCACATCCCATGGAACCTATGGAATGCCTCCCTCTCCACCATCCTTTCTGATGACCAGTGTCCTACCTATCTTTTGTGAGTGTTAGTTTTTCAAACACTACTGGAGACATATAGATGATCAATGTTCAGTTCTGCTTCCAGGAAAGATTCATTGGTGTTCTACATCTTTTGGAGATTGTCAATCTCTAGTTCGTATTGCCCTCTTTGGGATATGGCAGTCCTTACAGAGTTTGGCATTATTCAATCTATTGAAGATTTATGTTTTTCACCATGAGGATAGCTCATTCTATGCTTATGTTCTGTGGAGGGATAAGGTATACCATCATCGTTTGGCCAAAGACACTACTGATCAAAGATGCCCAATGTTTAGATCCCATTGTTTATTTTTATATGCTCTTATATTTTGATAAGAGTTTATGATCTCCACTTTTTTCTCTACTGTTTTTGAATAATTTCTAAAAATATAAGACATGTTTTCCAAAAAAAGAAAAGCATTACAAAGTCCATCCTTACCTGGTATTACCATCAATTTCATATAGCAGAATTAAAGAAAACTAAGATGGGGAAAAGGAGAAGACGTGAACACCAATGGCATATGATTCTAATTTTAGCATGGATAGGTCAGATTCATATCTAGATATGGATATTCAGCAACTAAACTGCAGTTTTCTTCTGTATTTTTTAACAAATTAAACGTGATACAAAACTTTGTACGAGTTTTTATCCCAGCACAATGTTAGGGAAGTGTAATGGAATAAGAAAGGTAAAGTTTCGAACCTGCATGCGTTCATACTAATAGGTGGAGATTAAAACCTGTAGACATTCTTACTGCATATTTTCCATTTTGGCATTGTCCATTATTCCAAACCCAACCTAGAATTCTGATAATAGTGACTAGTACAACTTGCTAGTATATACTACAGACCCATGTTAAATAATGGTGACAATACAAAACTTAAAAATATGCAAGTACATGTTTTAAGGTCATTGGGGTCTGCATCCTATCTCTACATAATGGACAGATTTTAATTAGTGTGCTCCAAGGAAGAGATAAAATCTCCTTGAGATCTACACCCTATCGCTAGATTGCATGCACCCTTCTTAACTAGACTTCAGACTAGGTCAAAATTAGCAAACTACTTAAATGAATTTAAAACTAACACTTGCAAAGTGCATGCACCCTATTATACATGGAAAACACATGCAAATTGCTGAGAATAGATTGTTAAGAATAGAGCAACAATCCAATCTATAAGATTGATCACTCCCTCACAATTAAAGTGCCATACTGTTGAATTTGGAAAGAGGAAGTGTGCCCCTCACTATCCTGTCGAAATTCCGCAACTAAAGCACTCATACCTCATTCATACATGTGCCAAGGAGTACCACATGTGCAACCAGATTGTAAAAGACTATCCAAGGTACAATATTTTAATACTACCTCTTATTGAGAAAATTGTTCTCCACCCATCCAAGTCTCCCCATGAATATCTTGAAATTCCCTTGGCCAAGGACTTAGTCAAGATATTTGCAACCTATCCGAATGTACTCTAGATCAATTGCTCCCTTCTAAAACATGTTCCCAACAAATGGTACCTAATTTTAATGTGCTTGGAGCAATCATGGAATATTGGACTATCATAGAGTTCGACAGAATTTTAATTGTCACAATTGACCCAAGTGGGCTCCAACATCTCACATGTTAGTGCTGCAATCAACTTGTGAAGCCATATATGGCTTTACAACTAGTAGTGTTGATTGCAATGTACTCTGTCTCTTCTAAACTCAATCACACTAAATGTTGCTTCCTAGTCAACCAGAAAATTGTTTCTAAACCCAAATCGAAGCAGCACCATAAAGTACTCTTCCTATCACTTGCATCTCCTACACAATAAAAATCAGTAAATCCATGCTGCATCAACTCACCATCTCTTGCATATTTCAAACCATACTGTTTTGTACCCTAAAAATATCAAAGAACATGTTTTTCAACTACCCTATGAATATACCTCAGATCAACTGTGAACTAGATCAAGGTGTTCACTATGAAACATACATCAAGTTTGATGTTACATCAAGTATCTAATAAATTGTCTATACATCAAAGGATCTACCATATCTGAGTTCAAGTCAGCATGCAACCTAGAATTGGCATCATTTGGGTGACCATGGATTTACAAACAATCATTTGGAATCTTTTCAAGGTCTCAAGCATGTACTTTACATGCCAAAGGAAAACCTCACTTGTACTTGGCCACACCTCTGGACCCAAGAAACAATACATCAAACCAATGAATTTCATATTTAAATACTCATTCCTACTGGGTATGTGTTATATTCAAACACTGGAAGCTCTACGAAATGAACAAGATCGATATTGCCAGCTTCCTATACTCTTTCAATTGTTGCTTTTGCTTGCCTTCACAAAAAATTCAAAATTAGAAAATTTATTATGAACACTTGTAAGGAAACCAAATCTGAGTATTTCGTAAAGGAAGCAGTGATATATTCTGATTTAGCTTCACCCTTTACCAAGAATAATGACAAAATGTTTGTTCCAAGATCAAGTGTAAATTATTACAATGCTATCCACCATTTTCTTTTAGCCATAGATCCCCTTGTTGAAACACCAAACCATCCATTTTTGTTGTTTAAGGTTTTTCATGTGCACCTAGATTTTCCTTTTGAATGGGAGGGCATTGCAAAAACATACTTTCCCTAGTATTATCTTGAGTATAGATAAGACCTTCTCCAACAATAAAGGCTAATAGATGTATACTAGTTTCCTTGAGTTCTAAATCTACACATTGCATAACATGTAATCATGTCACTCGGTTCTTTGCAAGATGGCACATTAGAGTAATGGCATGCTCTGTTTCTCATAATGCAACAAGAGAAGTCTAGGGTCTTTATGTTATGTTATTTTCCTACCAAGTGCATCGGTTGGAAGGTCAGCAACATACAATGCACACAAGATATAATCTTTTTCGGAAAAAATAAAAATAAAAAATAAAATGGCAATGCATTGTCTAGAACTGAAACAACAATAGCATTTTCCCCAATATAATTCACCCTCGTCGTTACAACTGCTAGCCCTAAACCCCATAACCCATCACACTGTCTATCTTTATGCCATACAGAGAATGGACCCTCTCTATCTCTAAAGCCCGATGAAAGTTCATCCCGTAGGAAGTGACTAAATGTTGACAAGCTTGAAAAAATCCCAGAAAACTGCAATATCTCAGCACCTCCTCTAACACATGCTAAAGATAAATGTAAATTCAGGATTGCAAGAGCTTAATCTCTCCAACTATCATGTCGAAGCTGACTAATTACACACTTTGCGGGAAAATTCTTTTGAAAAACAGGAACCCATGTATTATATGCAAGGAAACCTTTTAAGAGCATATCAATTACAGCTAAAGGTATGTTTGCAACATTATTTTTTTCAACACAACTGCAAAGAACAGGAAAAAATCCCAAACTCATAAGAGAAACATCAGAAAGGACATCTCCCACATTCTTCCTATCTTTGATTCTCCATTTTCCTAGTACTTTTTATGTTGAGAATGAATAATATCTAATGGCTTGATATACGTCAATGATCTTAGGTTTGTGATCACTATTTTGATCTCCTTTGCATAAAGTGTCGAAGTTTGCATCTTATTTGTTATTGATACTATATAGCTGGACATCCATCTCACAAAAATTATCAAAATTTGGGCCTATTTAAAGAGAAAATTTAGCATGTAATTTGTTGGGTCACCAAGGGGGGCTAACACCTGCATTGATAACAGATAATTGAAAATATCTTCAACACACAAACCTATTGATTCTTCTGACAAGGCTGCATTTAGGTTTATTGATCCCGATTCCCAACTGCATCCCCTATCCAACAAGACACAATATGAGGTCCTATAAACAGAAGGATAAGCACCAAAACGGACTAAACCGAAAATGTTATACCATAAATAAGGAAATTAGGTAGAGTCTAGATACATAACAAGCACATAAATTGTTTTGGATAAGTATGATAGTTCTCAAGCACGAATGAACTTACAACCTTTTTGTCGAATATTGACAAGGCTCACACATTCATCAACGCTTTTAAGGCATTCACCTAAAAATCTGCAAGACAAGAGGCCTTGTTTAAACTTTACACAACTAAATATTTCTAGTGTCTTTTTTGCTGTAGCTGTGAACCCTTTGTCTTCAGAGTGAGACCACCACCCTATACCCAATTCTATTTCAAGGGATTTGGTATCATAAATATACTTATCTTCACACAATGAATGAAGCTCATGCTATCTGAAGTCTTCATCAAGACATACTGATCTTGTTTTGTTACATTCATAGTGGTGTCAAATGTTGCTGAACTTCATTAAATCTTTTTTCTTTGCAATTCCAGCTGTAAGAGCACCTCTACCAATTTAGTGGTGTACTAAATCAGAATACTTTGTTCTAAGCCATTGAATCCTATAAAATAATGCTATAAAAGAGCTCAGTGTGCTTCTTGAACCTCTTAGACCTGTTATTGTGTGAAGGCAGTTGTTCTTTCCTGATAGGTGACTTATACAGTTTGACTGTGGTAAATTGCAGAAGTTAGTGATTTTACTTAGACAGTTAAGAATTTAAGATCAGTAAGGCACAAAGCACTGGAATTCACTCAAATGACGAAATAAATTAGAAAGACATTGCTTTTGATGACCTGAAGGGACTTTTGTACCACCTTGAGATGAGTTGAATTATTGTACAAACCTAGATAGATCTATTTATATGCTGAATTTTATTCCAATATGAGAGCCCTTTTTCCAATCTCATTAATGGCCTAAATATCATCCAAGATGATCATGAATATGCTGGGTATGGTGCTGAATTGGAAGAGCCCCTCAATAATTTTATGACATCATCAATGTTTGAGGAGTCTGGTTAAGAGTCTATCCATCAATTTAGATAAACAGTGTAGCAAAACAATTCTTTGCATTCTGGTGACTGGTCCTCTGCACTTTATAGAAGATATTTTAGTCACCCTAAATTTCCATTTGTGAAATCAAGTTGTAAAATTTTCCATTGACAGGCCTTGCAAGACCAATTTAGCATCATCATAGAAATTTCTTGAAAATATTTCAAGGTTGTCCTAGTTAGCTTAGCAATGGAAAGAAGTCATTAAGCTTAGAAAAGTTTGCTTTTCTTTTTCTTTACAGTTGCTTTGATCATGCCATGGGTAAGTCCTTTGATATGACAACCTACAAGAAAGGAATTTAAATGATTATGAACATATTTCTTTTATGGGTCCACTAGGAAGTTTACTAGCATGAACTCCTTAAGGCAACAATCCAATCAGCTACAAAAACAAGGTAAACGACCAGAAATCATAAATCAGATCCCTGATGCATCCCTTAGTCTGTATCGTAGCCATTTTTAGTTGACAATTCTCCATGATATATATTTGGTGGATCACTTGCAAGAATTTTGAGCCATCTCTTGCCAAGTCTGGCAGTAGAACTAACCGAAAAACACTTTGATGGACCATTGTAGCTTACTGAAGATAGTCTTCCCACCTAGGACTCACTTCATTACAGCAGTTATACCTATAAGGAATAATTCATAAAGGAGGATGGTCTTTCTTTCTCACACTAGTACCACCACTACCTCTTATTTCATTCACCAAAAATATGTGAGCTCAGGATATCTGCACATCATGATCTCAAAATGGTATCCTTATATCTGCAACTTATAAAATACATGTAAAAGAAATCAATCCCAAGGGCACAACAACGATGTCAATTTTAGTCCAAATTTGTGCCCAGAGTTTTTTTCAGCAACTTTGAAAGACATTTCTCAATGATCATTTGGAAGAACACACTTACGTGTTTTCAGTTGAAAGCTAGTTTACCCTCAATTGTGAGCCAATGCTCATCAAGTGCCAAATTTATCTCCTCAGCTCAGCAAATCCCCTTGACATACAATGACAAAAATTTACCAAGGAAACATCCTTTCTCAAAGATGAAATTGAAGTAAAAAAGGGAGGGCAATGTCTGAAGAATAGAAGACATTAGTGCAACATAAGTAGGAAATTTCTTAGGTTGACGACTCGCCTGAAACGTGGACTTAGATGCTCCCACTTGTTCCTGTACACCCTACAATGTTTGAGTAAGCCATCTTAACTTCCCGGCTACACTAGTAAGTAATTAGGTCTCTGTTCCTTGACTAGAATCTTGCTGATCTGACATTGATTTCTTTTTCAGTTTTAGAACAGAATCTGGAACAACATTTTCGCATGCATTAATCACTATAGGATGTTTTTATGGTTTTGAGGACCATTCATATTCATCAAACTTCATATCCTTGCTCACCAATGTCTTAAGTTGCACTTTAATTTAGATCATGTAGGCCCTGGATGTCTTACTCTATCCAACAAAGACCGCCTTTATGTTCAAGGGTTCAATATTAGTTCTTTTCTCATCATGAATATGAATATAAATTGGACAAAAAAAAGGAAACAAAAATGTAATACTTGTGGCTTCTCAATAACAAAAGATTTCTTTGGTGTTTTGTCCTTCAAGATCCTATGAGGACATTGGTTCAAGATATAGACAATGTGTTACAAGCTTTGGCTTAAAGACACATGGGTAAATCCATGTCCTGGATCATGGTTTTAGCTATCTCAATGATGGATTTGTTACTCTACAAGCACATTCTTAGCATCCTCTTGATCCTTGTTTCCCTGCAAAAGGTATCAAATTCCTTGGAAAAGGTTATATCACTAGATCTATATCTCCCCTAACTTCCAAGGTTTAATGTAGGAAACTCAAGACAGAGTAGCAAAAAAATGGGCATGTCAAGCAATTTGGATTGGGAAAATACTTGCAGATATGCAAGTTCATTAGGATAAGCATAATTCTTTTTGCGATAATGAGGGAGTTACCAAGATGGAAAAAAGACCTGCCTTCGATATTAATCAATTGCATTGAGGTGCACATATTACAACACTCTATGTTGTTATTTTGTTTTTGGTCAAAATTAGGGGAAACACTTCCCCACTATAACATGGGGAAGAGCACTGTCAAACACAGTGGACCATTGGCTAAGCTGTTGCATTTGAGGGTTTTATATGCCCATATAAAATCCATTTGGACTAGAATTTTGTATTTCCTATTGGCCTCATCATGGGCCCATAGTAACACAATGGAGTGTGCTTGTCAGGGTTTGAACCCAAGTCATCATATGAACTCCCTCTTATTGGTAGACCATTTTTTCTTGCAAATATTTTTGATAGCCAAAAGCCCTATTAAGGGTGGTGTTGGCACAGGATAAATTTCAAATTTACACTTTGTCCTGCATATTTTCAAATTCATTAGCAGAAATGGAACAAATTTGAACTGGCTTCACCAACTAGTGCCCCACCACCTGGACCTGCTACTTATGTTGTATGCTGCCTCAGTATCTTGAATCTTCTAGCACTACTGTACTGTCCACAGACTCTACGTGATAACATTCAAGTGACCATCCTTTTGGAAACAAATCGATGGCTTTTAAATTTTAAAGCTTAGTAAGAATTTCTTTTAGTTGTCCAAGTCTGTTACTCTGTCTTAATAATCTACTATGGGTGAAATGTTTTTCCATTTTTCATGACCTTGTTATGAGCAACACTTTACATATTGTATGTTGTCTCTGATTTGGAAAGGAAGTCAGTGTTGAAATAAAAGGACACTAAAAATGGAATTTTTTAAGAGACCACTTTCAAGCTTTGGGCATATATGGGACAATATTCCATTATGCTATGATTCATTTATAAGTTTTAATCCTAGCTGATAGAGACCCCTAGTCTGTTAATATATGTTAGAAACTTAGGATATAATATGAATAAGAGCATTTAATCTGAAAATGTATAGAAAACGAACCTGATTTGCCTTCCGGCCGAGACCCATGAGAAAATTATCAGGTTTTATATCTCGATGAAGGAAGCTCTTGCTGTGTACATACTCAATCCTTCGAATCTGACATCCACAATGAGAGCCAAATCTTAGTCATTTAGTTCACGGTATTAATCCCACCACCTTATAGGATTTCAGAATATTTAAGATTTCAATCAATGGACTTTGCAATTATCAACTAACCAGTGAAAACATTTTACAATGAAAAAAGGAATGTAACCAGTAGTGTTTTAACTCGTATTAAAAGAGCTCAAGGAAAGAAATACCCACTAGCTGATCAACAAGCATCAATGCAGTCTTCAAGGAAAGCTTTCTATTACAGTAATTAAATAAGTCTTCAAGACTTGGCCCAAGACGATCAAGGACCATGGCATTGTAATCACCTTCTACACCAAACCATCTTACATTTGGGATACCATCCGCTGATTCAACAATGTGATTAAAATATATTTAACCAAAATTAAGTTAGATATAACGAAAAACAAAACTTAATATAACAACCACCCCTTGTGATAACATTTAAGAGTTGGCAAATTGAGAACGGTATGTTCACCTTCTGCTCCTCCTCCTTGGAGTATTTTGTAAACTTTGGACTCATACAACAGCTGCGGATGTTTAGTTTTCACACTTTCCTGTTTGATAAAAAAGATCATTAGATAAATACAATAATGAAAAATGTGCATGTTATAAAAGGAAGAAGGATCACATCAGATATTAAGTTTCTTGTACATTACATTACAAATACAAAGATCATAGAAGAAAAAATACTTCAGCAAAAGCCTAAAAGAATAGTAAAAATAATAGCTGAATTTCTTGGTGTGAAATATAAGAATGGGCAAGCACGTGAATGATTTGTAGAAGCAACAGGTGCATATTAAGATCCCCTGAATCTTCTTTGACAAACTTTAGATAGTTACAGTTATTTTAGCTATACCCTAAATGAAGTCCAATGTTGATTACCTTTTATGGTTCACATATAAGTCTGCAAAAACTTTCTATCTCAAAAAGAAATTCACTTTTCAGTTTTAACTTTCACCTAATCTGGCCAGGAAGCACATTGCCAGAGTTTTCTTCATTTATTAATATATTTCTGTACTCTCAAGTTCCATGTGGGTATAGACAAACAGAGTAGTAGTCCATAGCTCTTAGTCCAGACAACATGCTACTTCATTTTGTCTGGCATCAGGCAATCAATTTTAGGTCCATTTCAGGAAATTACTATAAATTCCTTCTGCATCTTGATAATTTTAAAAGACTTGTGCCAGCAAATGTTTAACGCAAGATCCGTTGAAGGAATTCTGGGATATGAATCTTAGACAAATACAAGACAAGGGAAATAAAGAACAAGACGATAACTTTGATGTGGTGCCACCAACATATGAATGAAGCAAATAACTTATACAAATAAACTGAATAAAAAAGGCTAAAGGCAAGATCTTTGGAGTTTGAGATCTATTCGGCTGACTGGCCCATAATTCACGTTTTCAATGACTTTTCAACTAAAGAAATGACCATACCAGTTTAATGCCAACTTCCTCATTTGTCAAACTATTGGTCCCTGAAAATACAAATAGAATAGAATGTCAAAACAGAGAAAACAAATAACAAGCATCATAATCAATTCCGACCGAAATGCACAATGCGATAAAAGAAAATTTGTCTTTTTCCTTACAGAGGAGTGAAGGCTATGTTGTTTAAAAAGTGAATGTTTTATCAAATAACCTAGGTCACACGAGATCCCCTTCCCATATAAACAAGGAGAGTGAGCAAGTCCAATTCACCAATGAGCTCACACTTGTACATGTATGTATGACTGACTTTTCTTCCAGGCATGTAAAGGCAAACTAATGAGCTTCTACCATTCATCCCTACTTACTGAGCATAATCATGTATCCCCGGTCACTCAGCAAAATCATGAAATAATGGGCAGATAAAGCGCAACCATCGAAAATTTACAAGCAGACGATGTCGACCTCCAAAGTCGGGGTGAGAAGGTGGGTTATATTTGAACCCCGGGCTTCGCCAGCTTAAAATGAAAGTCTGCTTCAGTTCCGACATCAAGAGTATCTACATCTTTGGCACTCAGGATGAGAACTGTATGGCAAGCTTCAACTTTGCAGCTACGATCTAGAAAAGACAAACATAAAACGGTTCTATGGACATGGCAACAATCCAGATCCCATGGAATGCCGATTGTCACGACGCAGAAAAGTTTTTGGAAAACCACCAATATACACAATTCACAATGATAGAAGAACAATCTATTCTCATCAGACTGATGTAGATATCCCCATCGATATTAAAAAACGCATCCAAGCATACATAAAATGATAATGAATCAAAAATCTGTATGCACCCATTAAAATGCATCCAAGTATACAATGACCTTGATTACATTTCAAATCAAATTGGGTGTGCCCAAACAAAAAAGAACTTACCAAGGTATATTTCCCCGAATGAACCGCTGCCAATTTTTCTCCCCAGTCTGTATAATTCCCCCACCTTTGGCTCCATGTCTGGCTCAAGAGATAACGTAATAATCTATTGATGTTCCTGTTATATCAGACTATATACAGAAAGCCTCTAATTCCAATCCGATCTGAACCCAATTAAAATGCCCTCATTTTATCTTTTCTCCGCTTGATCCTTTCATAGTATTGAGCATGGTCCATAATCTCTGAAATCATACATTGCCCAGATACTGATCAAGTATAGTGCCTGTTTTGAGCTCAGACACAAAGAAAATCGTATACCCACATACCAAAATCAGCAACCCACTAGGGTAAACACATTTTTAGGCTCACTGGGACCATTTTCAAAGATGCCCACATCAGCTTTCAGCGGTTATTGCATGATTATTATTCCAAAAATGCCTCAAACAAAACACACCTGAAATTCCCACTAGACATTAATGAAGCATGTTGCAATATAAGATTCCAATCATCAAGCCCGTCGATCTTATCATTCCTATTGTAATTATTATGAGATTTCAGTCATCTGGGCTTCATTTCAGTAAGCTTCAATGGACTTGGGCTGGGGCTTGTTCAGTCTTCCATGTCCTTGCTCTTTTCGGAAGGCACAAACCAGGGTCTATCTGACCCTAACTATGACAGTGGGTTCAAACCCTTTGCGCCCCATCCTTTGCAGCCTTGATTTGAAGCTTATATTGCCTTCCACCTTGATGTGGGGCCATAGAGCACCACCTACTGAATAGTTCACCCCACCCGTAAGCCCTCTCTCTTCGATGGCAAGTGGCCACCGATCTACACGAGGTGCATGTCGATCTTGCCCTCTAAGCCTTGCCCCATGGTGTAATGGTTCATGATGTAATGTCTTTCGTCTTTATTTATACAAAGTGAATTTTATTTTCTGAAACTACGAATTTCAAAGTCACAATTTACATACATGGGTGATCTACAAGTGTTTTTCTTTTAAAGTTAAAGAATGCTTTCTAATACATCTGGCAACCGTGATGTAATATATCTGTCCTGAAGTTCTCCACTCTACTTTAACTTGAGAAGAATATAACTTTTGTTACGTGGTCAACATCGTCAGATTTGTATCAAAAGATTTGAAAAGTCAATTATATTTGTCCAAATATTCTGAAAAAAAACTTATCAGTTTGAAAACTCAATTTTATTTGTCCAAATATTCTGACAAAAAAAGATTTATCAATATTGTTAATTTTTCATTAGTCAACAAGATCGATATAACAATTAAAAAGGAATCGTGGGAGATTAAAAAAATAAATTAATAGTCTAGAATGTCTTTTTATTAAATCACGCTAACTTCAGATTACTATCCACTTCCATATCCTAGGCAGCATTTAGAATGTTTAAATAAAAAATTTAAAAGGGAAAAGAAAAATTAAAAACAAAGTAACATTTTATATTTAAAATGTTTAAATAAAAAAATTTAAAAAGGAAAAGGAAAATTTTGAATGCGTAGTCTAAACAGGCAACGTTTTCGCCCAGAATCCGGCAATGATTTTCAAAAAATCTGGCAAAGTTTTGCCCAGAATCTTGTTTACAGTTATTAAACTTTAGAATTTTGAGTACCCTAAGGGTTTTTGATAGTGCTCAATCCATTTCCATTATCAAAAATTGATTCCAAATTCTCCAACTACCTGATTTTTTTGAATTTTAGTTGATCGGATTCTAGCAGTTTTCTGTCGTCTGGGCTATTTCACTACCTTGATAGACAACTCCAATTTTGAAGGTTATTTTAATGGGTCGAGTTTTCTCCTTAAAGCATTTTGTTATTGAAATGTTACAAGTTCAATTCTCTCGATAGTCTCGGGATGTAACAGGAAGTGATCTTTTCGAGTGGATTTACCTAGTCACTTCCTTTCGATTAGATCTACCTAGTACAAATATTCTGTGGACGTAGCATTCACTAATCTTCGGGGCTTGAGAACCATATAAAAAAAATAAAGAAGTTACACTTTATACTTCGTTATTTTTATTGTAGAAAGAAAAATAATGGTAATAATAACTTCATTTTGTTGTTTGCTTTTGAGTATTATTAATGATTAATCAATATTAGCATACTCTTAAAGTGGGGGAAGGGAACGATGAAGAGAATATAAGGTGGATATGTTGTAAAAGGAAACATGTTGTGTTAGATAATGCATTGTGGCCTATTTTATTATAATAATGTTTCCAAGTCCAATTTGTTTAAAATGTAACTAGTATCGGCCTTCATAATTGTTGATTGGCTCGTGACATGATGTAATTTTTTTGTATTTGCAAAAGAGAAGAAAATAAAAGTATTATAAAGATCAAAGAAAAATCATTTTAAGCATGGGTTTCATGCTTTATTTATTATGGTTATAGGCCAAAGCACACATTGAGTGCTTCTAAGGTTGTGTCATGAGTAATTGTCCTTTTCATCATGTTCTAAACCCTTCTTGGGCTTTTTATGTCGAGAAAGAAAAATATATTTGTATCAAAAATGTGTCTAGTCCCTCCTCCACCAAGTTGGCTTCAACATCTATCAAGTCGGCCTCATGAAGGTGATTAGACCACACAAAAGAGACTATATATAGACTAGAATTCGACCTATTGTGGCATCTAATTCAATCAAGTTCGATCTAAAGTAAGATAACAAGGAAGAAGAGTGAAGGTCTAGAATAAACAAGGAGACAAAAGGAAAAGTTGAAATCTGAAGTTTGTGTCAATCTCCCTTACACATGTGAGTATTTACTATATTTATTATAGTTGTGATAAAGGTCGAGTTCAAGAAGTTGGATCTGCAATCTAGAGAAGGAGAAAAAGAGTGAAAAAGACAAGAAAAGAAAGAAGAAACCCTATCAAAGAAAGGAGGACCTAAGACTTGAAGAATATCTCCCACACGTGCGAAATTTCTAAGTTGAAGGAGGGACGAAAATTGCAAATCTATAATAGAGGCCGAAATTTTGTTGCAAGAGGTAGAGATTTGAAGTTTGAAGGAGGTTGACTTGGATTGACTTTGTTGGATCAAGCTCACTTGAAATAGCTTGTGTTGGTGGGTTGACTTGGTGGATGGAGGAAGGTTTGTTGTTGGTCTAGAGGTCTTGGTTGTCTCGCTTTGAATTGATTCTTGAAGAAGAAGAGAATTTTGGTTGGGTTTCCCTTAAGAGAGGGGTTTTCCCTTGGTTGAGAGCCTACACATTGTGTCCTTTATTGTTTTGATCTTCATACTTTTATGATTTGGTAATTGCTTGATGAAAAGAAGAGAAACAAGACAAAAACTTCTCCCCCTAAGCTTAGACTTTGAGACTTTGTATATCGAATTCCCTTTTTAATAAGCTTATTCCTTTGTTTACATATTTATTGTTTATTTGATATTTTTGTCAATAGTTTCTTTTCTTGCCAATTGAAGTTCATCATTCACTTCATTTTCTCTACATATCAGTTTCTGAACCATATCCTAAAAACTTTCCATTTCATCATTCTTTTTCTATAACTCACTCTCTAAACCTTACATTTTCTTTGTTGATGTTTGTAGCTCGAGAAAGTAGTTCTACACATTCCTAAGTGTCTAGGTGTGTACAATTCACCCAATATCTCCTTAGACAATTGCTCTAGTGTGAGCAATTTGTTTTTGTAACTTATAACACAATCATTTTGTTGGATTATTGAGCTAAATCAATTATTATGTTGGATTATTGAGCTAAATTAAACTTAGGAAAAGTAAATTATTTACTTTATTTATTGCGTTTTAATCTCAATCCTTGATGTCAAGTGAGGTGAGGTCTAAAATTGGTGTCAATCACTTTGGGGATTAGGGTTAGAAAAATAACTCAATGTAAATTTATAAAAGCAAGGCTACGGAGAAGGAGAAGACACATCATACAACAACACAAAATTAAGAGAGAATCTCAATGAGTGTGTTTGGTCGAAGGAAGGGGAGCAAAGGATCCAGATCAGCCAAGGAGGGCTTGATCAACTAGATCAGATCCAGTTGTTGTATGTATTTCCTTGGTTGGGCCATTTTCCCAGGAAGGGAGCCCAAGTTAGTTTATAATTCTAATGAAGAATTATGATTGGGTAGAATTTGTTGTGTCATATTTTCATGATTGAAATTGATATATTTTTCTTATGATGAATTTAATGTGTTACGAACATATTTATGCAATTAATCAGTAGATCAATATTTTGTTAGGAATTAAGTGTCGAGTGTTAGGTTTTCAGCAAAAACTAACATGGTATCAAAGCATAAAATTTGTTGAGCACTTATATCTAAATAACAGGTGTCAGGTTTGTACATGATTGTGAGGGATAGGTTCATCCACAATCGTATGAGGTAATGTTTTTTTTAAGTAGGTCGAGATCGTATTATATGACTGTAGAATTTTTTTATTTTTTTGGGGGGGTGGGGAGGGGGATAATCTTTTGAGGCTAAAGACAAATTAAAAAAAATGTGTGAGTGGCCCATAGCTCTACCAACTGTTAGTTGAGTGCTTATGGCTAACAGACCCTGCCACCACTAGTGTAGGTAGCGGTCAAGGCTCCAGTCGGGCGGATTGGCTATCGAGACTTAAGAAACAATGTGATTTTGGTAAGGGAGCACACTAGCAGCAGGAAACAAAGTGCCAACAAAATTGTTTGGGGTGGCAACTGGTGGTCGCGGAAGTAGTGAGGAGTTAAACTTGCTCATGAACTGATAAGAAAGTTCATGGCATAGGGTTAGAATCTAATAGTTTGATGCACATGACAAAGATAGGGTCGCTAAATAACAACAACAATATTGTGGAGAAGATAGTGAGATAATATGGTGGCAGGCATTGGGTAATAGATAGTCGTTGAGGCACAAAATGGTAGCAAATGTCAACTCGGTAAGTCGCAATTGAGAGGTTGACAACCTAGGGTGAGTGTGTAAGAGCTGAAACTAGTCATCGAATGCAAGAAACAAAAAAAAACAACAAGGAAACAACCCTAAGTCACCAGCCGCAAAGGCTACCGACCTAGGGTGGCATTGGAAAGAGTCTACGGGTGTGGTAATCAAAGGTGTTGGTAGCATAGGAGATCCGATCAAGGAGGATGGAAAGTGGTCAGATGTTGTAGTAAATAGTTGCACATAATGAACCGATGATAGAAATAAAAGTGTGTGTAGGTGAATAGGCAGATGGAACTAGACTTGTACAAAGGTTTAGTAGAAACCACTAAGCAAATGAACAATTGAAAGGAACAACATCATGTAGGAGTTTCCACTAGGTTTCGTGGAAATCAGAGGCTACAAGGCTAAGAATTAGAAGTTGTTTCGGGAGAAAATAACCAAGGGGGTTGGTGGTTAGTAGGACGAGGCTAGTTGATAAACGCCAATAACCATGGAAAAACCCCATCCAAAGCAGTGAGAGGCTGCATATCACAAGAGTGTGATCAAGACCCAATTATCAACATAAGTTAACCCTCAAAGGGAGATAGGGAGATCATACCAATAGGACTTGATAGGTAGTATATTTTTTTTTTTTCGGGATGGCATCAACTAACTAAGGTTTAAGGAAAGGTTAAATGGGACTTACAACTTTAGTCCATGGAAGGAGAGGATAACATTGGTTCTCAAGGAGAACAACCTACGGGATTTTGTAAACAAATAGTTTACAACTCCTTCATATGTTACAACTCTATCGACTTATGAATTGAAAGACGTGAAGGCCATATGTATCATCATGGATGGGGTGAAGGATCACACGATCCCTAACATATTAGGGTAAAATATCGCTCTTGATATGTGTACCACTTTGTTGAACCTATATCAGAGTGACAATCAGAATCAGAAAATGGTGTTAAGGGAGAAGCTTAGTAACACCAAGATGATTTAATCCAATATTGTGGCATCATATCTCATAAGTATTCAGCAATTTCGAGATGAAATTGGAGCTAATGGGGTAGCCTTACTAGATGATGAGCTTGTAGGGACAACCTTAAGTGGGTTCTCAAAACCTTGGGCTACATTTGTGGCAGTCATTCTAGCAAGAAAAAAACTACCTATTGAGATTCAACTGGAAAATTTAGCACCCATGCCTAGTGCATTAAGAACCTAGTGAATTGAGCACCTGATTGCATTAAGCACCCAGACTAGGGTGGGGCCCACAGTGCTATTTTTGGGTGCATGTCTATTTTGGTTATCCCTTAATTAAGATGGACATTAAATTGTAATCTATTCTCAATGTGGACTTGAATCAGTTAATTGAAAGTGATAAATTCAGTTAGCTAGTGGATTTTGAGTTATAGGTAGTTGTTGAGGCATGCAGAGTAATTCTAGTTGTAATAGAGTTCGAAGTGCAGTGGTGCATGAGTTAGTGCAAGTTGTAAATAGTTTAACTCAGTTAAGTGAGTTAAAATCATGTGTGCTAGTTGTAACTGAAGATACAATAGTGGGAGATCTAGTGAATTAAATATTAATTAATTCACAATCAGTGATCTCACATGCAACCGAGGGTTTACTATTATTAGTTGCATGCATGTCAGATCCAATGGAGACCTAGTTGAGTTCTAGGTGAAAGGGAAGTTGACTATCAGTTGTAGGATTATTGGCTTGCACACTTGCAACCAAACACCCATTGGAGTGCCCATGATACTTGCGTAGTCAAGGCAGGCAAGAATTCGTATCTTTAGGGATATTTACCATCAGGGATTGCGCAAGCAAGGCAGGTTGTCTGGAGGCTGAGAATTGGCTATGTGTTGGTCAGTTTTGCATATGACAGTGTGAGATAATTAGTTGAGTACTGGAGGGCTCTTGTGAGAAGAGTTTTGTATGTAATTGTTTCATGGTACATGCTTAATATACAATAGAATATAGTGGGGTTTTTAGTTGTAAGCTTTCCCTGGGAAATTATATGTGTTGTGTGTGATTGATCTTTCTTCATGTTCATGTGATTAGCGATTGTGTTTTTAATTATGCAAAATATTTGTAGAAGAAATTCAGTATTTAACTTTAGTACATTGTTAGATCGGGCGAATCCAAGATATACATGCATGTTGTATAATTCTTGCATGGTATCAGTGCACAGGAAATTGTAGAAATGAAGCAGGAGTTGATTTTGTGACTGGATAGAATTCGAATTTGCCGAAAGACTTTCTTGGTGCTATAGCTGATTCAAGATCGAAATGGCTTTCAATGGCTTGAGGTTAGAGTATGCACTCAACAACAGCTCTAACTACATTGCTTGGAAGGACATGATGGAGGCAATACTTGAAGACAATGGGTTGAAGGAATTCATTGACAAAGGTGTTCCTAAACCTGGTGCTACAGATGATGCAAATCTTGATGCATGGCAAAATAAAGTGGCAAAGGTGAGGATTTTCTTGTTGGAGGGAGTACGAGACCACATTTTCTCAAGCCTCCATGGGAAAACCACACCATATGCAATGTGGAAGGCTTTGACGGATCTATTCCAAAGCAGCAACGACCATAGGAAATTGGTGCTCAAAGATAAACTCAGGAAGATCAAGATGGAAAAGGGTGACACCATTCCAAAATATTTAACAAAGTTTGTCCAATGTCGGGATGAACTGGGGAGCATTAGAATAACAATTTTTGATGATGATTTGGTGAGCTTGGCTCTCCTAGGACTTCCCAAGAGTTGGCACAGTTATCAAGACTCTATCAATGGAAGGGAAAAACTTCCAGATTGGGTTAAACTGATTTTAACTCATTTAATTGAGTTAATTAAACTTGCACCCCACTAATGCATCAACTTCAACTGGACCCGAAAAACATTAGAATCCCTCTAGATGCCTCATATTAGACCCTCAACTCGAATTTCTTGAGCTAACTCGGTCATCATGACTTAATTAACTGACACAAGTTGTTATGAGATGAAATTAAAATTTATTGTCCAATTTATTTAAGGGAAAAATAAATTAGACGCCCCACATTCCTCACTCCTAGTGCATCAAAATTCCTCACTAGTGTGGGTGCATTTTTTTTTGTCCTTTATGGTTTCCAATCTCACTGTATCTTGTTGCAAATTTCAACATTTCAGAATTTGATGTGGCCTTCACACAAAGACGCCATTGAAATCACATGCCCATATTCTCATGAGAAAACTCTCTTAAGCTTGATCTTCCAGAAGAGAACTAACAATATGCCATCCTACTTCCTAGTGCAAACTGACCATTAAGGTATGCAAAATTCTTTTGAACCCTCACATGATGATCTTACTCTTGGAGGATGACCATGACCTCCCTTTAGCAACCCTTACTCGGCCCTCGTACTTGACCTACTTTAGGACTACATCTCTCTTCACCCCCTTGATGTGCCAGATAGTGGGAATACATGTCAAACATGCTAAGATGTGCCAAGTGATAAGGCATGCCAAGATGTGCAAGGGTGTTTCAATGCGTATCAGGGACTTTCAAGACAACAAAAGGGAGAAAAAAGTTAAACTACAAGGAAATGAACACATAAGAGGGTTAATAAGTCATCAATTTACCTTTTCCAAGAGGGGCATGCTAGACACACTAACACTAGGCGACAATAGGTTCCAAGTGCAAAGTCTTAGTGCATTCTAAGTGCCAAGTATTCCTTTGTTTCTTCTCATCTACTTTCCAACAATTGATCATCACAAATAAATTTAATATTAAACCATGCTAAATCATACCAAGGCATCTCAACGTATTCCATACATGCTAAGACTTTCCAAGCGCCAACACGTGCCAAGTGCCAATATGTGTCAGGGACTAGTGTTATGCATATTATGAAGTGGAAGGGAATGCTGAAGAGTGCTAAGGTGTGCTAGAGAGTGATAATGAATGTTGATGAGTGTTAAGGAGTACTGGGAAAAAACATTAAGGGAGCACTAAGTAAAAATTCATGGAAGTTAATGAATATAAGGAACGTGTACTGCCAGAGACTAGTGTTAATGGTCAGTGTTAGTTTTCATGCCAAGGAGGGAGTGACAAGGTATGCTAAGCATTGGTAAGGCATGCTAGGGAATATCAAGGCATGTTAAGAATTCCCAAAGTGTGCTTGGGAGTTCCAAGGTGTGCTAATTATATCATGTGCCAATCAATAGTGCCAAGATATGCCAATACATTCTAGGTGCTAAGGATGTGGCGTAGGGTGCCAGGTATATCAATATGTGTCAAGGCAACAAAAGGAAGAACCAATAAGAGGGTTAATAATTCAGGACTCATTCTTTTTGAAAAGGGGCATGCTAGGCACACTAATAATAGGTCCCAATACATGCCAAGTGGCATTATGTGCCAAGTTCTAATGTATGTCAATGCATTCAACCAAGGTGTTCTAGGGCATGCTAGGGACTATATGCAGCATGCCAACACATGCTAGGAGAGTTCCATGTTGTGTTAGCGCATGCCACCATGTGCTTGGGCATCAATGTCATCAAAAGATGTTCTAGGTACAAATATGTTCCAAGACATGTGGGGTAATAAGAAATGTTAGTGTGTGCCAAAGCAATAATTTAAGGTGTGCCCAAATTGTTGAGGATTGTTAGGTCTTTCTCAGTAATAGAATTTTCAGAGCCCGATTATGTATTAAATAATATATTTCCTACACACAATAGTGGAACTTTATCTAAATGTGTAGAAATTTGAATAATAGATGAATTATTCACAGAGATTATCTTGATTACACACTATTTGAGCTTCATGCATAATACATAACCTCTTCTACAATTGATCATCAATTTGCGGAAATTAGAAGCAGTCGCATGCGCACATTAAAACATAATCAAGCACACATATAACACAGTATGTAATGGGGAAAGCTTACAGCTGAAAACCCCCAACTATTTGTATATTATAATGATAGAGAACATGTAACAATACATAGCACAAAGCTCCTCACAGCTCTCAACACTATCTCACATGCTACACACAAACTAGCTCAGATATGAACAAGTCACAAGTTCAAATCTCTTCCACCTGTCTGCCTGCCTCTACTGCGCAATCCAAGATGAATAATGATGAGATCCAAGTTCGAATCCCATTGGTTTGTACTGCTCAATCCTCATTGGAAATCTCAATCAATGTGTGTGCAAATATCATGCACAGCTATAGTCACAACCGATAGTAGACTCACCCTTTCACCCACCTCTAACACTGGTCTCCACTGAACTGTCCATGCATTGCAGTTAACTGATGTATTCTTTAGTTGATTTATGAGTTAATAATTAGTGAATTAATTAATAATTAATTCACACCACTCATCACTAGTGTATTTATCAGCTAGACTAAATACAACTAGTTCAACTAAGTTAAACCGAACACAACTCCATCAACTGTCTCATCAACTCCACCAAACTCTGCCACATGAGTTCTAACTGAAGTCAACCATGCAATAGCTCAACTAAACCCTAGGAATAGCGTAATTCCTTCTTTCAGCTACATGTGCCACATCCGTAGCTCGAATTGAAGTGCTCCAAGAGGATAAGATAATGTTTATAGTCCAAATATTATTAAGAGCTAATAATATTCGACTGATCTATTTTTAGACTGGCAGTCTAAAAATAGACTCTGCCCAGTATGTCTAAAATTAGAGGTCCATCTATTTTTACCAACTTGACCAACCATCCACAAATAGCATCCCGCAACTTATAGAACATGATCCATATGTCTAAAAATAGACTTTGCGACAAAAATCACCTGTGTGGCCCCCCCACCTAGTTTTGGTGATCACTTTCCAACTAGGATCAGGAAAGATGTTTCAAGATGCCTCCTTCACTGTTTCTTGTTGCCATCTTCAACACTCCCTCTCAACAAGAAAGGACTGTCTTTGCATGCGACATGCAACTCCATGCATTCGCCCTACAACCTTCACAAGCGCCATGCAACTCCATGCATCTGCTCTGCAACTCCTCTGAAACTGAATAGGCTCCAAACAACTCAATCAGTCTGATGCATCTATCATCAAAGTCTTCAACTTCTGCTGGGCCCAATTGCACATGTCATCAGGAACCACTGCGTTGTTGAACTCTTGCACCCATGCACTCTTGCACTTGCTGTCAACTCTGATTCGCGCTCCAGTATCCGACACTGTCACTTTGATCTGCCTACATCAATCCAACTGATCATGCTACTACTGTGCTGCGGGCACCTCGTAGCCAGGTTCAATTCATGAGATCCACACCATCTCATGAATCCTGCCCAGAAATCTCCTCTTGGGATTAATCATGCATGTCGCCCCACCTCTCACCTAGTGGTATAGCTGCATGCACTCCCTCTGCCCGTCTGGCACGAAATTTCTCTGCATGAGTGGTTTCTCCCACTCCATGATCCTCATCTTGTGGTTGCTCCACATCTCGAGGTTCACTCTTACCTGCATGCAAAACTTGTTCCCTCTCAAGCATCAATTGCATGTCTTTCTTGCACTTCCCAACAGTAGGAAGCTTCGTAGACATCCCATCTACTTCAAGTCTGTAGAGATTCTTTGTTCGAATCCCAACCTTCTTGACTTGTCCTGTTGCCTTGTGCTGAAGGAAAACTTTTCCTTCACTGAAGACAACTTCATACCCTTTATCCTCTAACATTGCGACTGAGATCAAATTATTATTTAAACCTGGAACATGCACTACATCTTGTAAAAGAATGAGTTTACCTGACTCCCTCTGAAAGGTTATGGTACCAATTCCGGTTGCATTGTATCATCCATTGTCACCCAACTCAACATGCAACTGGAGATCTTTCTCCACCAAGTCACCGAAAAGATTCACATCTCCCGTCATGTGAAAGGAAGCGCCACTATCAAAATACCACCCCGATCCCAATGCACTAGACACCATGCATGCGATCAATGAGAAGTCCAGCTCAAATTGCAAGGCAAGAGCCTCACCAACTGCAGCTCTAGCAACCTGCTTGTTCTTCTTCTTCTGTGGACAATTTGTGGCATAATTCCCATGCTCGTGATAGTAAAAACACTTCACTTTGGACATGTCACGCTCTTTACCATCCGCACCAGATTGAGAAGCATTCTTCTTTTCCTTCCCCTTCCTTGCTTTGGCATCCAAAGTGCAATCCTCTTCATCAGATGCCTTTGATGAAGATCCATCCCTGGTACTCCGCCTTATCTCCTTTTGCACAAGATCCGACCAAAGTTGCTCCCATCCTGGCAATTTCTCCCGACCATTGACAGAATCCTAATAGGAATGCCAACTCTTCGGAAGCCCTAGGAGAGCCAAGCTCACCAATTCCTCATCATCCACACTAACTCCTACACTCCCAAGCTCATCCCTGCAATGGACAAACATTGTCAAGTATACCGGAATAGTGTCATTCTTCTCCATCTTTATTTTCCTGAGTTTATCCTTGAGCGCCAACTTCCTTTTGTCACTCTTGCTTTGGAACAAATCTATCAAATCTTTCCACATCAAGAATGGAGAAGCTTTACCATGCAGGCTGGATACTATGTGATCCTTCACGCCCTCCAACAGAATCCTTCGACACTTTGCTGTCTTCTTTTGCGAAGCCTCAACTTGAGCAGCATAAGTAGGCTTTGGGACTTCAGAATCTATGACCTCCTTTAGCCCATTGTCATCTAACACCGCCTCCATCCTGTCCTTCCATGCAACATAATTCGAGCTGCCCTCAAGGGCATACTCCAATCGCAATCCGTTGAAAGACATTTTGACTTCGACACCAAGAAAACACAACTGCAAATTCGAATTCCACCAGCTCAAAACTCAACCACTTCTGATCTGTGAGAACAAAGTATTTCTAGCACAGAGATCGACTGTAGGGGAATTTACTGGATATATCACCTTTCAAAGAAAGGATGGATCCAGAGGCTACCTGGCCCTCGTACAGACTCTGTCTACCGAAATAAAATGTAATCACTGTAATAGATCCGATGATCAATATCGCTCCGATACCATGTAGAAATTTGAATAATAGATGAATTGTTCACAGAGATTATCCTAATTACACACTATTTGAGCTTCATGCATAATACATAACCTCTTCTACAATTGATCATCAATTTGCGGAAATTAGAAGCAGTCGCATGCGCACATTAAAACATAATCAAGCACACATATAACACAGTATGTAATGGGGAAAGATTACAGCTGAAAACCCCCAACTATCTGTATATTATAATGATAGAGAACATGTAATAATACATAGCACAAAGCTCCTCACAACTCTCAGCACTATCTCACATGCTACACACAAACTAGCTCAGATATGAACAAGTCACAAGTTCAAATCTCCTCCACCTTTCTGCCTGCCTCTACTGCGCAATCCAAGATGAATAATGATGAGATCCAAGTTCGAATCCCACTGGCTTGTACTGCGCAATCCTCATTGGCAATCTCAATCAATGTGTGTGCAAATCTCATGCACAGCTATAGTCACAACTGATAGTAGACTCACCCTTTCACCCACCTCTAACACTTGTCTCCACTGAACTGTCCATGCACTGAGTTAACTAATGTATTCTTTAGTTGATTTATGAGTTAATAATTAGTGAATTAATTAATAATTAATTCACACCACTCATCACTAGTGTATTTATCAATTAGACTAAATACAACTAGTTCAACTAAGTTAAACCGAACACAACTCCATCAACTGTCTCATCAACTCCACCAAACTCTGCCACATGAGTTCTAACTGAAGTCAACCATGCAATAGCTCAACTAAACCCTAGGAATAGCGTAATTCCTTCCGTCAGCTGCATGTGCCACATCCGTAGCTCGAACTGAAGTGCTCCAAGAGGATAAGATAATGTTTATAGTCCAAATATTATTAAGAGCTAATAATATTCGACTGATCTATTTTTAGACCGGCAGTCTAAAAATAGACTCCGCCCAGTATGTCTAAAAATAGAGGTCCATCTATTTTTACCAACTTGACCAACCATCCACAAATAGCATCCTGCAACTCATAGACCATGATCCATATGTCTAAAAATAGACATAGTCTAAAAATAGACTTTGCTACAAAAATCACTTGTGTGGCCCCCACCTAGTTTTGGTGATCACTTTCCAACTAGGATCAGGAAAGATGTTTCAGGATGCCTCCTTCACTGTTTCTTGTTGCCATCTTCAACAAAATGGAATTTTCTAGATAATAAACTTAATAGATATGAATCATGTGTTGAATCATAGGAAATCTCTATTCGACTAGTCATTACTTAAGGGAAATGATACATGCTTATTACTTCTTAAAAAATTGACCGACCCTAACCACTATGGCCTTGGACATATTATAAAAAATTCTCAACAATAATGGTATTAAATCGTTATCTTTTGAAAAAAAATATATTAACAGGCACATAGCATCATCAAAAACTCATTGGAATTATCAATGATGACGGACATTTTTTTATCGTCACCAAAAGTAACAAAAATAGCATTGGTGAGGGTCATTAAAAGTTCGACACTAGAAGTGTCACCAAAGAGAGAATTAGTGATGGGCCTTTAACGACCCTCACCAAAAGTGAAATGTCTTTAGTGACGGACCATAAAGGACCATCACTATATACACTTACAGTGACGGTTTTTAGTGATCAATGATGACGGACATTTTTTGACCATCACCAAAAGTAACAAAAAGAGCATTGGTGAGGGTCATTAAAATTTCATCACTAGAAGTGTCACCAAAGAGAGAATTAGTGATGGGCCTTTAACGACCCTCACCAAAAGTGTCATTGAAAATGTCTTTGGTGATGGACCATAAAGGACCATCACTATATACACTTACAGTGACGGTTTTTTAATGACCGTCACCATATGTGACATTGGTGACGGACCTTAAAGGTCCGTCACAAGCATGACCCTCACCAATGTGTTTTTTTCTTGTAGTGTACGATGCACCCATGGATATAATGATCTGACGATGATGAATCTCTGGTTTGAATGACGGACGAAATCATGAAGAACTGGTGTAAGTATACTGAATGAATAAATCTGGTGGCTTGCATGGTATGTCGTGTGGAAACTGGTGGATCCAGTCTGAAAATTGATGAAACGTGATCCACGGTGGTGCTGAGGGTCGAAGCTTTCAGTGAGGGGGTTGTAGCTCCCTTCCAGTGGTAATTGGTAAATGAGAGCAGGGGGTAGTAGCTCCCTTCCAGGAGAGGCTGGTAAACGAGAGCAGGGGGTTGTAGCTCCCTTCCAGGAAAGGCTGGTAAATGAGAGAAGGTTGTAGCCTTCTGCAAGTGGGTGCCTGCGTGCTGGTATAAGTCTGTGCCAGCATAAAATTGTAAGAATTTTTCTCTATAATAAATATTGAAGACTGAGATTACAACAGCGGTGGTTTTCTCCCGAATTGGGTTTCCACCTTAAATCCTGGTGTTCATATGTGTTTTTTATATTTGATGGTTTGTTCTGTTATTTCTGTTCATGCTTAATTCTTATCTAATGCAATGCTCTAAGTAAAGACATAATAAGATATATGGACATACATGTTGGATGCAGTACTGTAACATATGGTTTTAAGAGAAAGAAAATAAAAATTATTCACTAAACATCATTTATTCTCTCTCTTGTGATTACAGGTAAGATTCTGCATCACCACTTTTCAAAATTGGGTGCTTTTTATGCTACCAAAAAAAAGTAGGTAACAGTGCGGTTACCTATTTCATCAGTAACAGTGTTCATAGTGGTGTAAATCAACTCATAAGATGTAAAGGAACATCTACCCAGCAAATGAATGATCAGCAGCAAGAATATGACCTATACACTCCTTCCAAAGTGGGGAAATGCAGCAATATAGGGCATAAAACGGTTGTCTTCAGAAAATAATGCTATATATGTGAGAAATGGGACTTGGATCCCTTAGAATATAAAATATATAACTCACATCCAGAATTGGAGAAAAAACAAATGCTTCTAGCCAAGTTAAACAGGTCTCCCCAAACCAATGCAGCTCAAATAAGCCCAAAACCCATGACTTTGCTTAACAGAAATTACTGAAGCATGCAACAGCATTATTTTAATGAGGGTTTATGCAGAAAATAATGAGAAATAGTAGATCTAGAGTATACAATCATCCAATGGCTGAAAGAAGTGGAGATCTATTCCTTTTTATACAAAATAAGGATAACCTGGCAAGTGCTTCATGAAAATACAATGTATAAAGAGCATATATGCAGATATAGATCTGGAAAACGTAGTATACTATAGCTCTATATATATGTAGCTGAAAATTTACAAGAAATATAAGGAATATTATGCACAAAGCTTTCTAGGAGAAGGGTTGGCCCTTCCTCCAAGGAATAAGCTCACAAGCAAGGGATCAAACATTGCTACTGCAACACACAGAGAAATAACGTAGTTCCTGCCAAGAAATGCGTAGTAAATGTTGGATAATGCTTGGGCCACATGCCAAGATGTACAAGATTCTTAGAAACCTTATTTACAGATCTTGCAAAGAAAGGGAAGCTCCCTCCTCTGAAAGATAAGCTCAGAAAGTGGTGTTGGGGACTTTTCCACTACAACACCCTGCAACAGAGCACTATACTCTGTAGAAATAATGTTGTGGCTGAAGGAGGATGCTTGGCCCCAAGCCTGAATGTGGAAAACTGAAGTACAGGACTCCTTCAAGAGGCTTCTCAAGAAAGGAGATGGATTCCTAAACAGAAGATCCTTGTGCTAAACAATATTGCAGCTCTGTTAAAAAGCAAGAGGATGCCAAACAGTCTAAGCAGACCAAAATGAATAATATCCAAGCTAACCCCAAATGACTGCCATTCTCTTCCTTATAAATTTTGTGAGCCTCCTCACCTTGGGTCCCACCCATTAGGGTTTCTAACTCCACATGAGCAATCTCCCTCCAAAATTACGTTGTACCTTCATCAAGGCCACTCCTCCATACTGTGCTGTTTGATTTGGTCAAGATTGACCTCTTCAATATTCTTTATCCCTTTTTACACTCGAGTGCCTTCAATCCAGCTCTCAAATGTTTGTCTATGTTGATCCTTGTTCACACTGGAACTAGTTACATTGATGATCCCCTCTTCTTCATGCAGTCATGTTGACTTATTCTTACTTGCTTTGTCCTCATCCATTTTCCCCTGTTCACACACACAAGTGTAAAATCCAGCTACTGTGATGATCCCCTTTCGCATTATAATTGGTTTTATTCATGTTTTTATTATGCATGAATCTCCTTACCCATTTATCCAACTACCAAGTGCAAAAATAAAAAAATTAATATTCCCCTTAGCTGCTTGCTAAAGTAGGAATATTACAGGTTTTGTGATCTCAACACCGGTTTAGGTGATATCCTAGTATGGTGAGGGTTGAGGTGGTTTAGCCTCTAGATTCCAATGGTTGTGTTTGTATTGGTTTATCCCATGAGATCCCACATTCATGCTTTGAATATGGCACGGGGGTGATTGGTTGAAAGAAAGGTTTGGTTCAGCCAATATGTGGTCGGGTGGCACGTGGAAGTACTGAACCTCGTTGGATTTTACCTATGTTTAATAAGAGCTAATTTTCTCGTTCTTTGATGAGTAAATGTACTTTTTACTATGTGCCTTTATTGGTTGTCCTTTCATTGTTATTTATCTAGTTATATTATGGTTATAAGCATGGTTATATGACAATTCTCATTCAAGGCTCTTTTCATGTTTTTATTTGTAATTGAATGAATAATGAATGCAAGACCTAATTGATGCTATGACATATTATGTGAGAAAGAAATGATCCTTGTTTTTAAACCTCAGATAATTTTTCATACCCTTATGTTCAGACTTGCATTCATGACCTGTAGGTTTCATATTTACCAAATGTTTGACGAAATGTCAATCACGGTTGGGGAAGGTCAGGCTAAGTCTTGGTTTTAGTTTTTGGTTTGCAAGAATTGTCTCTATGTAATTTATCATCTCTGGAAGTTTCATTGAATTCTGGGTAGAGACCTGAGTCCTACCCATGAAAAGGTGGCTCAGAATTTGGATTCGTTGGAATATAACTGAGTAGAAAATTACATAGTCATTGGGAATCAGGTTTGTGGGAGAAAATGGAGACTCATAGTCACTTGGAGGCCTTGGAAAGGGAGCAAGTGGGGATCTAACTTAGGGAAAAAGTGAGCTATCTCATGGTTTGGACACCTAGAGGGGTTGGGTTGCTCCTAGAGGTCATGTATCACTTGAGGGAAGTCAATAAGGTATTAGGTTGTCGACTCCATTTCCTTAAGGTCACATAGGAGGTTAAGTCTTATCATAGTAACCCTCATCTCATTTTTACCCCAAGAAAGCCAGTGAAAGTGGGAAAAAGTGGGAGGAGGAAAATTACAGGGCAGTATCAGAGCGAGTTGCACTCTCTTTGGGTAAGTATGATGGTTTCAAGGTTATGGTTGTCGTGCATAGGGTCATGGTATACATTTGGTATGGTCATGCATGATTTTTTTATGTTGTTATGTTATTATATGGATATGCTTATGATTATACATGTACATGCTAATGTGGACTGATCTTGCAGATGAGATAAGAGTCTGTTGATTATCACCAAGGTATGGATTTGATTTTGGTATCTATTTGGTTTATCTGACATGGTACACTTGCAGGAAGAATATAATCCAAGATGACAAGCAAAATGGTAGAAAACAGTTCACGTGAATCTCCCTACATATCAGTTGGGAAACAAGGAGAAGAGTACTCTCCATGTATAGAAGATACATTGAGGAGCTAGAAGGCAGACATCAGAAGCTTCAAAGTAGATAATGATAGGTTGGTTGAGGCTCATGAATGACTTTCAAGGGATCAGGAGAAGTAGGTAGAGATTAATGCAACAATTCTTTAGAGCTTGTCATAGTTGCAGAAACAGGAATAGGGATAGCAGGAATAGAAAAATAATGGATCCTATGGTAGCAGATCTCGATCCAGATTCATATGGGACAAAGAGGACACAGTTATAGGTGGCATATAACTGGATACACCTAACAGGAGGACTGGCGTGTATGGGCATCATTCCAATTCCTCATCCATGAGACATCATCACATTCATCACCATCACCATTCTTATAGGAGGAGGGAGTATCTACTTGAGGAGTTAAATAAATTTAATCCTCCTACATTTGATGGAGAGATGAGGAAGTAATAAGATGCATAGGCATGGTTTCTTGGGATGAACAAATTCTTCAGATTGAATAATTATTTAGAAAACATGAAAGCCAAGATAGCCACCTTCAGTCTCAAAGGGAAAGCAGATATCTGGTGGGAAGATGTGAAGAATGTAAAGGGAATTCAAGAGGAATACTTGATTTGGGAATATTTTGAGAGTAAATTCAAGAAGAAGTACCAATCGGAGACATAATACGATGATAGATCTAAGGAGTTTTATGAGCTACAGATGGTTTCTATGACATATGATGAGTACACTAGTAGGTTCTTGGATTTGTTGAGATATGTGCCATATATCAAGGAGGATATGGCTAAGATTTAGAGATTCATTAGTGGATTCCCTCTAGGATATAGAGATTGTATTGATTTTGATGAGCCTAGGTAATTAGAGGAATCCATCCAAATTTGAAGCATTTTTATGAACAATCAAAGCGCAAAGTTGAGCCTAAACGTGACTTGAAATGAGATGATAAACTTAAAGGGAAGTGGCCACCAAAGCAGGGAATAACTCAAGATGTGGGTCAAAAATAAAATTGGTTCCTTACAAGAAGTTCAATATAGTTGATAAGGTACATGGTTCGCATCCTGTAGAGCAGAAAGCTAGAGGTGATGGTAGAGTATCGTTGCAATGTTGGATATGTGGCAAAGATAATTGTAAGAAGGATTTTCCATTGTACAAGGGAGGTAGGCCTCATATCTATAGTGCTAAGGAAGCACATATAGTTTAGGATGTTGTTCATAGTATTCCTCGGATTTATGCAGTTGTGGAAAATAGGCAAGCAGATCACCAAGCGATTATTATTGAGATGGACGACAAGCTTTGTGATCAAGCTCTTTATATTTTGATTGATCCTGGATCTAATTATAGTTATGTTAATCTTGAACCGTTGAATAAGTGTGGCTTAAGAAAATAAGTTCATGTAGATTCTTATTTGGTGCAGTTGGCTATAGGTACTAAGAAAAGAGTTTATCATTAGGTAAGAGCTTGTGCATTTGATTTGAATGGTTTGCCTACAACAACACATTTGAATTTACTAACATTGGGATCATATAGTACGCTTTTCGATATGGATTGGTTGTATCTTCAAAGGACCAAGGTATATTGTTATGACAATTCTATTGGGTGTGTGGATGATAATGGGGAAGAGATAATATTGCAGGGAAATAAGAAGCCTACATCATGTTGAAATTGGAAACAAGAATGGCACCCCAAGGGGGATTCTAATTTAATTTTCCCATAATTAAATTAGAAGTAAATTTTAATTCCACATCACATGACATCTTGTAAGTGTTAACTGAGTCAGGAAGGCTTAGTTCGCTCATTCAATTCTAGTTGAGGGTCAAATTGGAGGCATGTAGAGGTCACTCTAAGTTTTAGGGGGTCTAGTTGTAGTTTATTTTGATTTGTAATTAGTTAACTCAATTATTTGAGTTATAATCAGTTTAACTAGTTCTAATTGAGAGATGAGTTAGTGATAATTCCAATGAATTAAATCTGATTTAATTCACATGCAGTGATTAATCAGATAACTAATAATTATCTATAAATAGTTGTTTCATGTCAGTTCCAAGGAAGGCCTAGTTGAGATTAGGGTTAAAGGGAAGATAACTATCAGTTGTATAATTAGAAAATTATACAGGTCATGCATGAGGTCATCAGGACGCCTTGGATTTATTATGCAATCTATTGATGGGAATTTCCTAATTAACAGGGGCTCAATTAGCCCAGGAATGCGTGAGAAAGTATAGTCAGGCAGAGGCAAGGAAGTGCTTAAATATTGGACCAAACTTTCTTAGATCAGTGTGAGACAATCAACAGAGTGTAGAGGTTTCTCAGGAAGAGAAATAGCATTTTATTGTTTCATGTTCTTGAATTTATGAAATATATGGATAGCGGGGTTTTTAGTTGAGGCTTTCCCCAAATACATCTTGTGTTGTGCAATAGATAATTATTTCTCTTACTTGTTTATGTGATTGTTCAATCGAAATTGGTTTCTGAAATTTATATAATTGATTCGATTTATTTTTTAGTACATTAAAAGATAAGTTGAATATACTTAGATATTTCTACATGGTATCATAGTAGGAATCATTATAGAAGATAATAACCAGATTTTGTTTTCAACATGTGAATTGAATTTGCATATTTATTCTTAAGGACCAGCAGCAAATCAAGTTGTCTTTCACTGGATTGAGACTTAAATATTCCCTTGAGGGTAATTCAAATTACATAGCATGTAAGGACAGGATGGAGGCAGTGTTGGACGAAAACAGACTGAAGGAATTCATAGACAGTGATATTCCCTAGCCCGTAGTAGCAAATGCTCAACTTCTTGATGCATGGAAGAAGAATGTAGCAAAGGCGAGAAGGATTCTATTAGAAGGAGTTCGAGATCATATTGTCTCAAACCTCCATGGAAAGGAAACTCCATATTATATGTGGAAGACCTTAACAGATCTGTTTCACAATAGTGGCCACCACAGGAAGTTGTCACTGAAGGGAAAGCTCAGAAATATCAAGATGGAGAAGGGTGACACGATTCCAAAATACTTGAATAAGTTCACTCAATTTCGAGATGAGCTTGGAAGTGTTGGGGTGATAGTTTTCCAGGATGATTTGGTGAGCCTAGAACTTCTAGGACTTCCCAAGAGCTGGAATAACTACCAGGACTCAGTGAATGGCGGGGAGAAGCTACCAAATTGGGAGTGATTTTGGTCTGATTTGGTACAAGAAGAGATTTGGAGAAACACCATAGATGGATCATCATCAAAGAATGATGATGAGGAGAATTATGTCATGGTTGTAAAGGCGAATAAAAGGAAGGAAAATGTGTCCCCTTCCGAATTGGATTCTGTTAATTAGGGCAAGAAGAGATACTTGTCAAAGGTAAAATGTTTTCACTGTCATGAGCTTGGACACTATGCTACAAAGTGTCTGCACAATAAGACCAACAAGAAGTCCTCAGGAGGAGCAGCAGGTGAAGCACTTGCTTCATAGTTTGAGTTGGATTTCACCCTCATCACATGCATGGTGTCATCAGTGATGGGTTCTATGTGGTACTTATATAGTGGAGCTTCATTTCATATGACCAGAAACAAATAATTCTTTAGTAACTTGGAGTAGAAGGATCTACAAATTCACATCAAGATGGGAGATGATGGGAGGTATAGCGTTACCGGCATAGGTGCAATTACCTTTCATAGGGAGTCAAGTACTCCTCTCACATTAAAATATGTCATGTATGTTCCTGTTTAAACAAGAATATGGTTTATGTTGCTATGTTGGAAGATTGTGGCTATGATGTGATATTCAGTGAAGGAAAGGTGTTCCTTCTTCACAAATCCACGGGACAGGTGAAAAATATTTGGGTTCCAGTAAAGATCCTCTAAAAATTGGATGTAGAATATTATGTTTCCTTGAGAACAAAAGCAAAGAATTTGGAGAGCCAAGACCTCGGTGATTTATGGCATAGGAGATTGGGCCATCTACACCATGGCACTTTGAATATCATGTAGTATATTTCTATAGGACTTCCAAAGGGTTCACTTATGCAACAAGATACATGAAAATGGTGTACAATGGGGAAGTATACCAAAGCCACCTTTCACGATAAGGAAAGTTGAGTAAAGTTGATCCTTGATAGATTTCACTCAGACGTGTGTGGACCGTTCTCGACAGCTTCCACAGCAAAACATAGGTATTATGTGATTTTTGTAGATGATTTTTCACGAAAATGTTGGATTTTCTTCATGCAGAAAAAAGATCAGACGTTCTCCAAGTTTTGTGAGTTAAAATAACTTGTTAAGAAAGATACAAGGAAGAAGTTGAAGGCTTTGAAGAGAGACAATGGTAGAGAATATGTCTCTAACGAGTTCAAGAATTTTTGTGCTTCAGAAGGAATTCGAACAGAATTGATAGCACCTCATAACCCACAGTGGAATGGGATTTCAAAAAGGAAGAACATAACTATTTTGGGAGGAGCACAATCTATGTTGCATCATCAAGGCCTATCGTTCCATCTTTGAGTGGAAGCATGCAATACAACAGTATTTGTGCAGAAAAAATGTCCTCGTCAGCTACTTGGGATGAGTACACTTGAGGAAAAAAATTTAGGTAAGACTGGATGTGTCACATTTTAAAATTTTGGTTAATAATTTTATTTCCATGTCAACAAATATGTCAGGAAGAAGCTAGAGCCAACAACTGAGTTGTGGATATTTGTGGGGAACATTGATACACCTCACAACTGATACACCTCACAACTATTTGGTGTACATGCCAACGCACAAGATGACAGTGGTTAGAAGATATGTGAAATTTTATAAAGAGAAGGGCATGCAAATTTCCCTTGACATGGAGCTTCAGTTGAAGGAGCTCTTGGCTACAAAAAAATAACCTCAAGATGTGGAGCAGCCATAAGTAGAGATACAGAGAGTGGAAGAACCCACTCATGCAGAGGCATCCTGAGACGAAAGGAAGTGCACCAAAGAGGCTGATAGGTTGTTTCCTAATCCTAGAGAAAATGTGGGAGAACCCACATCAAAACATAGGCAGAGAAGGTCCCCAGAGCATTACACTAGCTACATGGATCTTATGAGCGAATTTTTATAGATATAACCATCCTCTTTTGAGGAATCAGTGCAGCAACCAATTTGGGTTGATGCCATGGTTGAGGAGTATGACTCCACTATCAAAAACAGTGCATGAGAAGTTATCCCAAGACTAGATGGGAAGACAGTTGTAGGATCCATGTGCATCTACAAGGTCAATCAGGTAGGAGATGGGAGTGTGGAGAAGCACAAGGCCAAGTTTATGGCCAGAGGATTCTCTCGGGTGGAGGGGATTTATTATGATGAAACTTTTTCACCAGTCATAAGGTACTCATCAATCAGATCCATCATTTCACTCTCAGTACAGATGGGATGGAAGATACATTAGAGGGATGTAAAGACAACCTTCCTCAATGGGGTGATTGAGGAAGAGGTGTACATTAAGCATCAGGAAGGTTTTGAGACCTTAGAGAGAGAGTCACATGTGTGCAGAATCAACAGAGAATTGTGTGGGTTGAAGCAAGCACCTCATGCTTGGTACACCAATATTGACAACTATTTCACCGGGTTGGGCTTCACCAAGATTGAAGTAGATGTGAACATTTATCATATTGTGGTAGAAGGTAATATTTTGATTATTTTACTTTATGTCGATGACTGATAGTGACAGGTGATGAGTAACTCATCAAGTCTTTCAAAGAGGATCTTGCAAGAGAATGTGAGATGAAGGACATGGGGCTCTTGCACTATTTCCTGGGATTGGAAATATGGCAAATAGATGGGGAGTTATTTTTATCTCAGGGAAAGTATGCCAACGAGATCCTTAGGAAGTTCCACATCGAGGCCAGGAAACCCATGGAGACTCATCTAGCAGGAAATTAGAGGAAGTAGAATGATACTTCAAGCGAAGCAGTAGATGTTATTGTTTACAATCATCTTGTGAGTTCACTCATGTATTTGGTGAACACACGACCAGAGATATGCTATGTGGTTACCAGCTTAGTCAAGCTATGGTTAATCCTACCAAGCTCTTTTGGAAGGCAGGAAAGCATGTGTTAAGATACCTCAGAGGCACTACAGAGTATGGGCTATGGTACAAACGGACAGAGAGACTAAAGCTTCAAGGCTTCACAGATGTATATTGGGCAGGGATTCCATCCGACAGGAAGAGCACATCAGGGGGCATCTTCAGCATAGGATCAACAACAATTTCTTGATACAACAAGAAACAAATATTGGTTGCACTCAGTTCAACAGAGGCAGAGTACATGGCGATCAATCAGGAAGAATGTGAGGCCATCTGGATGAGGAATATACTTATTGGTTTTTTTGTTCGACAAATGGATCCGATGGTTATTTATTGTGATAACCAGAGTTGCATCAAACTCTCGTTTAATCCAATTTTTCATGGCAACTCCAAGAATATTGATATCTAGTATCACCATATCAGAGATAGTGTGTAGAGGTGGATTATTTCATTATAGTACATTCTCGCGGAGGATTAGGATGTAGACATCTTGACGAAGGTACTGTAAATAAGAAAATTCAAGCTCATAGAGGCAAGAATGGGGTAACATACAATCTCTTTCTTGTTGAAAGGGAGTGTTTAAATTGGCAACAAGAATTGCACACCAAGGGGGCTTCTAATTTAATTTTCCCTCAATTAAATTAGAATTAAATTGTAATTCCACGTCATGTGATAGCTTGTAAGTGTTAACTGAGTCAGGAAGGATTAGTTAGCTCAATCAATTCAATTTTAGGGTCAAACTGGAGGCATGTAGAGGTCACTCTAAGTTTTAGGCGGTCCAGTTGCAGTTTATTTTGAGTTGTAATTAGTTAAATCAAGTATTTGAGTAAAAATCAGTTTCCCTAGTTCTAATTAAGAGATGAGCTAGTAATAGGTCTAGTGAATTAAATCTGATTTAATTCACATGTAGTGATCAATCAGATAACTGATAATTCTCTATAAATAGTCATTGCATGTCATTTCTAAGGAAGGCCCAGTTTAGATTGGCGTTAAAGGGAAGATACCTATCAGTTGTATAATTATAAAATTGTACAAGTCATGCATGAGGTCATCAAGACACCTTGGATGTATTGCGCAATCTATTAATGGTAATTTCCTAATCAATAGGGGCTCAATTATCCCAAGAATGTGTGATAAATGTTGGTCAGGAAAAGGGAAGGAAATGGTTAAATATTGGACCAAACTTGCTTAGATCAGTGTGAGACAATCAACAGAGTGCAGATGTTTCTCATGAAGAGAAATAACATCGTATTATTTCATGTTCTTGAATTTATGCAATTGTTGGAGCAGGGTCCCTTGAGGCACAAGTTCCAAAGACAATTTTTGTATGTTTGTATGTGCGTGCTACGCAAATGAAGTCAATGGGATTTTAGCCCCAATTTTGGATGTAATTAAGCTTAAATGTAAACTGTGGGCCTCAAACCATGGTTTGAGACCATAGTATGTGTGTTTTAGGCATATTATAAATAGATATAGTTTGTCTAAGTTAAGTAGTTCGAAGAAGTGATACTTGTATTCATGTTCTGATAGTATTTGTGTCTATAAGGGTTTTTCGGTTGGGTTGAAAGGCTCATGCTGGCTATGTGCATGGAGACCTAGTCCTGGTTGTGTGCGGACTCTGCTGGTTGTGTGCGCGGAAGGATTTGTAAGGGTTTTGAAAGGGTTTTGGAAACACAGCTGATGTATTGACAAATTTGAAAGATAATAGAAAGGACAGTTTTGGTGAATCTCTCTGTGTTATGTGTTTATATTTACTGATTATGCTCTGACGAGATCACATTGTTTGTTTCCTTATTGATGAATGCGCAGAGCTATATGATATGTTTATGCATGATTATTAATGATTAAGTAATCTATTAAGTGCTACCTTGACTAAGATATAGATATGGTTCTGATATGTTATTTTTTCTAAAGAAAAAGTATTTTTGTGTTGTTATGTTGATCATTGTGCATTTTATGTGTTTCTATTATAAACTATTGCACACACCTGTATAAGATCACTTAGGATTTTGCTGAGGATCATTCATTAAATTCTCTCTCAAGGTGCGAAAACTTGGTTCCATCACCACCCCATAGTACTTCGGGTGAGACTTTGGTTTGTGCAAGCATATCATTGCCGAAAGGGCCAATAGTTGGAGGGTTTGTTGGTTTGTCCATAAACTCCGAACCTGGGTCATGAACCCTCAAGCCAACATCAATATACAGATAGTGGGGTTTTTAGTCGAGGCTTTCCCAAGATACATCTTGTGTTGTGCGATTGATAATTCTTTCTCTTACTTTTTAATGTGATAGTGCAATCGAAATTGGTTTCCAGAATTTGTAGAATTGATTCAGTATTTTGTTTTAGTACATTACAAGATCATTTGAATCTATTTATATATTTCTACACATAAGTGAGGATGATTACAGCTCTATAGGCTAAGCTCAATTGTAGGAAGGGGTTTGTGATGTTTGAAATTTATATTTCCAGTAACAAGGGTAAGGATATCGAGGGTGCAAAAAAATTCAAGAGGTATCCAGTCTTGCAGCAGTTCCAGGATGTGTTTCCAATAGAGATTCTAGAGTTTCATCCTCAAGGGGAAGTAGAATTTTCTATTATTTTGGTACCAGGGTCGGCACCTTACAAGATGAGCACATTGGAGTTGGTATTGTTGAAGTTGTAGCTGAAGGAAATGCTTTATAAGGGATACATTAAACCAAGTGTATCGCCTTGGGGTGCACTAGTATTGCTTGTAAAGAAGTAGGATGGTACTCTTAGGTTGTGCATTGATTACAGGAATATGAACAAAGTGATGATCAAGAAAAGGTACCCATTGCTAAGGATTGATGACTTATTCGATCAGTTGAAGGGAGCATCAGTTTTCTCAAACTTTGATTTGAGATTGGGATACCATCAGGTACACATCAAAGACGAGGACATCTACAAGACTTCTTTCAGGACCAGGTATGGACATTATGAGTTTTTTTTAGCTCCATTTGGTTTTACTAATGCTCCATATACTTTTATGTGTTTGAGGAATAGTGTGTTGTTTCCTTATCTAGACAAGTTTTTTATTGTATTCATTGATGATATATTGATGTATTCTAAGAATGAGGAAGATCATGTCGAGCATTTAGCAGAAGTGTTAAGATTTTTAAGAGAGCATCATTTTTATGACAGGCTTAGCAAGTGAAATTTCTTTCAGACATAGGTACATTACTTAGTAAATGTTGTTTCCAAGGTAGGAATTGTTGAGATTCAACAAGAAAATTTCAGCACCCACACCTAGTGCATCAAGCACCTACACTGGGGTGGGGCCCACAGGTGCTAAATTTGGTGCATGTCTATTTTAGTTATCCCTTAATTAAGATGGAGAATAAAATGTAATCTAGTCTCAAAATAAATTTTAATAGTTAATTGAGAGTGATAAACTAAGTTAGCTCATGAATTTTGAGTTAGAGGTAGTTGGTGAGGCATGCAGAGTAATTCTAGCTGTAACAAAGTTCAAAGTGCAGTGGTGCATTAGTTAATGCAGGTTGTAATCAGTTTAACTTGGTTAATTGAGTTAAACTCATTTGTGCTAGTTGTAACTATTTGACACACTAGTGAGAGATAAAGTGAATTAAATATTAATTAATTCACAATCAGTGATCTCACATGCAACTGAGGATTTACTATTATTAACTACATGCATGTCAGATCCAGTGGAGACCCAGTTGATATCTAGGTGAAAGGGAAGTTGACTATCAGTTGTAGGATTATTGGGTTGCACCCATGCCCATGATAATTGTGCAGTCAAGGAAGGCCAAAATTCATATTCTTTAGGGATTGAATTCATCAAGGATTGCACAAGCAAGGCAGGTTGTCTGAAGGTAGTAAATTGACTAAGTATTGGTCATTTTTGTATGAAAGAGTGAGACAATTAGCTGAGTACAGGAGGGCTCTTGTGAGAATATTTGTATGTAATTGTTTCATGATTCCATGTTGAATATACAATAGAATATAGTGGGGTTTTGAGCAGCAAGCTTTCCCTGGGAAATTATATGTGTTGTGGTTGATTTGATTCTTCTTTGCTTCATTTGATTGGTGATTGTGTTTTTAATTCCGCAAAACATTTGTAGAAGAAATTTGGTATTTAACATAGTACATTTTTAGATAGGATTGAATCCAAGATATACATGCTTTTTTTATAATTTATACATGGTATCAGAGCACAGGAAATCACAATTGTGAAGGAGGGGTTGAGTTTGTGACTGGATAGAATTCGGATTTGCAGAAATACTTTGTTGGTGCTACAACTGATTCAGGATCGAAATGGATTTCAATGGCTTGAGGTTGGAGTACACACTCTAGGAAGCTCAAAATATATTTCTTCGAAGTATAGGATGGAGGCAGTACTCGAAGACAATGGCTTGAAGGAATTCATTAACAATGATATTCCTAAACCTGTTGTGAAAGATACTGCAAATCTTGATGCATGGAAAAAGAAAGTGGAAAAGGCGAGGAGGATCCTATTGGAGGGAGTACGAGACCACATTGTCTCAAGCCTCCATGGGAAAGCCACGCCATATACAATGTGGAAGGCTTTTACGAATCTATTCCAGAGCAACAGCGACCATAGGAAATTGGCACTCAAAGATAAACTCGGGAAGATCAAGATGGAGAAGGGCGACTCCATATCAAAATATCTAACAAAGTTTGTCAAATGTCAGGATGAACTGGGGAGTGTTTGTATAACTTTAGTTGATGATGATTTGGTGAGCTTGGCTCTCCTAGGACTTCCCAAGAGTTGGCACATTTATCAAGACTCTATCAATGGCAGGGAAAAATTTCCATATTGGGAACGACTATGGTCGGATTTGGTGAGGAGGAGTTTAGACGGAACACCAGAGATGGATCTCCATCTAAGAATGAAGATGAAGAATATTTTTCTTTGGCTTCCAAGGCGAAGAATGGGAAGGGGAAGAAATTACATTCCAAATCCGAGTCTAAAAATGGAAAGAAGCAGGACATGTCCAAGGTGAAGTGTTTTCACTATCACGAGCATGGGAATTTTTCTACTAACTGTCCACAAAAGAAGAATAACAAGAAGGTTGGAGGATCAACAGCTGGTGAGGCTTTGGCCTCATAATTGGAGCTTTATTTCTTATTGATCGTATGCATGGTGTCAAGTGCATTGGGATCTGTGTGGTATTTGGATAGTGGCGCTTTCTTTCACATGACGGGAGACAAGGAACTTTTCAGTGACTTGGAGGAGAAGGATATCCAGATGCATATTGAAATGGGTGATGACGGGCGGTACAGTGCTACCATGATTGGTACATTACCTTCCAGAGGCAGTCAAGTAAACCCTTTCAATTAAAATATGTAATGCATGTACCAGGTTTGAAGAAAAATTTAGTCTTTATCACAATGTGGGAGGATAGAGCCTATGATATTGTTTTTAGTGAAGGAAAATATTTCCTATGACATAAAACAACAATACAAGCCAAGAGGATAGGGATTCGAGTTAAGAAAATATACAAGCTGGAGGTAGATGGTTGCAAAACAATGATGGGCAAGGTGGACAAAGTGGTGAGCCAGGATGAGGGTTAATTATGGCATAGGAGATTGGGCCATCTTCACCATGGAGCCTTGAAAGTCATGCAGCATATTTCTACTGGTCTTCCCAGGGGTGCACATGCGCAGTCAAACACGTGCAAGGGATGTACTATGGGAAAATATGTAAAGTCCACCTTTCGTGAGAAGGAGAACTGAGCTTCGGGGATCCTTGAGAGAGTTCACATAGACATGTGTGGACCATTCTCTGTTGCTTCGACAGAAAAACATAATTACTATGTAATGTTTGTTGATGAATTTTCTTGTAAGTGCTAGATCTTCTTCATGCATAAGAAAGATCAAACATTCTCTAATTTTATGGAGTTTAAGGCACTGGTGGAGAAAGTGTCAGGGAATCAAGTGAAGGCTCTTAGGAGCGATAATGGTGGAGAATAAATCTCTAATTAATTCAAGAAATTCTGCAGCAAAGAAGGAATTCAAAGAGAACCGACAGTGCCTCATAACCCACAGTAGAATGGGGTCTTTGAAAGAAAGAATAGAATGATTGTGGGTGCAGCAAGAGCGACGTTTCATGATCAAGTTCTACCGATGCATCTGTGGGCAGAAGCATGCAACAATGCAGTATTTGTGCAAAACCATTTTCCTCATAGGATACTTGGCATGAGTACACCTGAAGAGGTTTTCACTGGTAAGAAACCTGATTTTTCACACTTTAATATTTTTGGCTCATATTTTTATGTGCATGTGACAAAGGACGCCAGGAAGAAGCTGGAACCAACATTTGAGATCAGTATTTTTTTGGGGTACACTGAAACACCCCACAACTATCATGTGTATTTTCCAAACAACAGAATTACTATTGTGTGACGAGATATAAAATTTGATGAGGAGAAATCCATGCAGTTGTCCCTTGAGAGGGAGTTGGACATGCATGCAGAGGAGGAACCGTTGATTCCCAAGGATGAGCCTCAAGATGTGGAGCAGCCACATGAGGAGGTTCATGGAGTGGAGGAAAATTCTCATGCAGAGCCATCCATCAGAAATGGCAGAAATCGCACCACGGAAGCTGATAGAATGAGACTTGATGTTTTAGAGAATGTAGGAGCCTCTACTTCAAAGCGCAGACGGAGATAGTCTCCTGACAGGCTTACTAGTTACATGGCTCTTATGAGCAAATGTATTGTGACTGAACCATCTTCCTTTCAGGAAGCAGTGCAGCAACCAACTTGGGTTGATGCAATATTTGCGGAGGAGTATGACTCCATTGTCAAGAACAGTGCATGGGAGATTATCCCAAGACCGGTCAACAAATCAGTGATTGGATCAAGATGGATCTACAAGGTAAAGCAAGTTGCTGATGGGAGTGTGGAGAAATACAAGGCCAGTTTTGTGGCTCGGGGATTCTCACAAATCGAGGGGATCAATTATGATGATAATTTTTCACCTATTGCAAGGTACTCTTCCTTTAGATCCATCCTTTCACTCTCAGCACAGATGGGTTGGCGCATTCATCAGGTGGATGTGAAAACTGCATTTCTAAATGGGATCATTGAGGAAGAGGTGTACATATAGTAGCCTGAAGGTTTCAAAATCTTTAACAGTGAGTCGTGTGTGTGCCAACTCAAGAGAGAATTGTATGGGCTGAAGCAAGCACCCTGTGATTGGTACACTCGGATAGACAATTATTTCACCAGACTGGGCTTCACCAAAAGTGAAGCAGATGCAAACCTATACCAGATTGTGGTTGAGGGTAAGCTATTGATTATTTTTCTTTATGGTGATGATATAATTTTGACTTGTGATGAGCATTTGATACACTCATGCAAGGATGATCTTGTAAGGGAGTTTGAAATGAAGGACATGGGACTCCTTCATTATTTCCTTGGATTGGAAAATGATGGTAGCAGGATGGTGAACGTTTTATTTCTCAAGGCAAGTATTCAAAGGAGATATTGGGTAAGTTTCACATGGAGAGCTGCAAACCCATGGATACTCCTCTTCCAAGAACTTGGAGGAAAGAGGATGCTACTTCTGGAGAGGTAGTGGATGCTACTGTCTACAGGAAGTTAGTTGGTTCACCGATGTATCTAGTGAACACCAGACCAGGCATTTGATACGCAGTTCACTAGCTGAGTCAAGCTATGGTTAAGCTTACCAAGCTCTTTTGGAATGCAAGGAATCATGTCTTGATATAGCTGAGGGGCACATCAGAGTATGGTCTATGGTACAGACGGACATAGGGAGTGAAGCTTCAAGGCAACACAGATGCAGATTGGGGAGGTAGTCCATCAGATAGAAAGAGCACATCAGGAGGGATATTCAGCATATGATCAATAGTTGTTTCCTAGTACAACAGGAAATAGGGATCTGTGGCACTTAGTTCAGCAGAAGCAGAGTATATGGAAAAAATTCAAGCTGCATGTGAGGCTATCTGGATGAGAAAGATCTTGGTTGGTTTGTTTGGTTCTCAGATGGATCCGACAGTGATTCATTATGATAATCAAAGTTGCATTAAAATCCCAATGAATCATGTGTTTCATGATAGGTCTAAGCACATAGATATCTGGTACCGTCATCTCAAATATTGTGTGCAGAGGAAATTAATGTTGCTTCAGTACATTCCCAAGGAAGATCAAGATGTAGATATTTTGACGAAGGCACTCACCAGGAGAAATTTAGAATACCATAGAGACAGGATCAGTGTGAAGGATAATCCCTTTCTTGTTGAGAGGGAGTGTTGAGATTCAACAAGAAAATTTTAGCACCCACGCCTAGTGCATTAAGCACCTACACTAGGGTGGGGCCCACAGGTGCTAAATTTGGTGCATTTCTATTTTAGTTATACCTTAATTAAGATGGACAATAAAATGTAATCTAGTCTCAAAATAACTTTTAATAGTTAACTGAGAGTGATAAACTCAGTTAGCTCATGAATTTCGAGTTAGGGGTAGTTGGTGAGGCATGCAAAGTAATTCTATTTGTAACAGAGTTTGAAGTGAAATGGTGCATTAGTTAATGCAAGTTGTAATCATTTTAATTCAATTAAGTGACTTAAACTCAGTTGTTCTAGTTTTAACTATTTGATACACTAGTGAGAGATCAAATTAATTAAGTACTAATTAATTCACAATCAATGATCTCACATGCAATTGAGGATTTACTATTATTAGTTGAATTCATGTTAGATCCAGTGGAGACCCAATTGAGATCTAGGTGAAAGGGAATTTGACTATCAGTTGTAGGATTATTGTGTTGCACCCATGCAACCAAATACCCATTGGAGTTCCCATGATACTTGCGCAGTAAAGGAAGGCAAAAATTCCTATTCTTTAGGGATTGCATTCATTGGGGATTATGCAAGCAAGGTAGGTTGTCTGGAGGCAATAAATTGGCTAAGTATTGGTCAGTTTTTGTATGACAGTGTGAGACAATTAGCTGAGTACAGGAGGGCTCTTGTGAGAAGAGTTGTATGTAATTGTTTCATGATTCCATGCTGAATATACAATAGAAGATAGTGGGGTTTTGAGCAGGAAGCTTTCCCCTGGAAATTATCTATGTTGTGGTTGATTTGATTCTTCTTTTCTTCATGTGATTGGCGATTGTGTTTTTAATTCCGCAAAATATTTGTAGAAGCAATTTAGTATTTAGCTTTAGTACATTGTTAGATCATATTGAATCCAAGCTATACATGCTTTTTTTATAATTTCTACAGGTATAACATTGGATCTAGGAATTATAAAAGCTATCATTGAATGGGAAGCTCCTAGAAATGAATATGAATTCAGATCATTCATGGGTCTAGCAGGTTACTACAGGAGGTTCATCAGCAACTTCTCACTTCTTGCCTATCTTATTACATCATTGTTGAGGAAATGTAAGAAGTTTGAAAGGGCAGAGGAGTATGCGGCCAGTTTTGAATAGTTGAAACAGTTATTGACCAATGCTCCAGTGTTAAATATTACAAATTGGGATAAAGAGTTCGTAGTGTGTACATATTATTGAAAGAGAGGGCTTGTTGGAGACCTTATGTAAGAGGGACAGGTGATATTCTATGAGTCTAGGAAACTGAATGAGCATGAGTAGAACTATGTGACTCCTTATCTAGAGTTGGAAGCTATTATTCATGCCTTGAAGATGTGGAGACATTATCTTCGTGGTAGGAGGTCTTTATTAATGAGCGATCACAGTGGGTTAAGATATATGTTTGACCAGCCGAATTTGAATTCCATGCAAGCTATATGGTTGGCTACCCTTAGTGATTTTGACTTTAATATCAGATACATTAATGGAAAGGAGAACAGGGTTGCAGATTATCTCAGCAGGAAACTGCAGTTGAACCATGTTCCAACAGTGAGCTCATATGGGACAGATTTGTAGGATTTGATCTTACAAGAAGGATAGTAGGATGATAGGTACAGGGATATTATTCTTAGGTTACAACATGGTACAAGTGATTAGGATGTGGACTAGCATCTCATGGCAGGTGGCTTGGTGAGATTCAGGGACAAGATCTATGTTACATATGAAAATGAACTCGAAAAGATTATATTGAGGGAGTTTCATGAAAAGACATATTCAGGTCACCCAGGATATCAAAATACGTTAACAGCAGTGAAGAGGTTCTATTACTGGCTGAATCTGAAGAAGGAAGTGGCAGAGTTTGTAGCTAGATGTCTATATTGTCGGCATTTCAAATCAGAGTGTAAGAATCCATGTGGGTTGCTTAAGCCTATTCTGATTCCATAATGGAAATGGGAGGTCATTTCCATTGATTTCATCACAAATCTTCCAAGCACATCGAGGCAACATGATTTGTGCATTTGACTTGAATGGTATGCCTACAACAACACATTTGAATTTACTACCATTGGGATCATATAGTATGTTTTTTGGTAAGGATAGGCTGTATATTCAAAGGACCAAGGTAGATTTCTATGACAATTCTATTGAGTGTGTGGATGATAATGGGGAAGAGAGAATCTTACAGGGAAAGAAGAAGCCTACATCAGTGATGATGGTCACAACTATGCAAGCTAAGCGCAATTGTAGGAAGGGGAGTGTGACATTTACAGTTTATATTTCCAGTAACAAGGGAAAGGATATTGAGGATGCAGAAATATTTAAAAGTTATCCAGTCTTGGATTAGTTTTAGGATGTGTTTCCAGCATATATTCTATATTTTTCTCCTCAGAGGGAAGTATACTTTTCTATTGAGTTGGTACTAGGGACGACACCAACATCAAAGGAACCTTACAGGATGAGCACACCGGAGTTGGTAGAGTTGGAGTTGGTAGAGTTGCAGTTGCAGCTAAAGGAAATGCTTCATAAGGGATACATTATACCAATTGTATCACCTTAGGTGTGTCAGTATTGTTCATAAAGAAGAAGGATGGTACTCTCAAGTTGTGCATTGAATACAGGCAGTTGAACAAGGTGACGATCAAGAATAGGTACCCATTGTCTAGGATTGATGACTTATTCAATTAGTTGAATGGGGCAGCATTGTTCTCAAAGATTGATTTGAGATCAAGATACCATCAAGTACACATCAAAGAAGAGGACATCTACAAGATTGTTATCAGGACCAGGTATGGACTTTGTGAGTTTGTTGTAGTTCCATTCAGTTTGACTAATGGTCCATCTACTTTTATGTGCTTGATGAATAGTGTGTTGTGTCCTTATCTCGACGATATTTTTATTGTATTCATTGATGATATATTTATGTATTCTAAGAATGAGGAAGAGCATGTCGAGCATGTAGAAGCAGTGTTAATATTGCATGAGAGCGTCAATTGTATGCCAGGCTTAGCAAGTGTAGTTTATTTCAGACAGGGGTGCATTACTTGGTACATGTTGTTTCCAAGGTAGGCATAGCAGTAGATCCAGGAAAGATAAAAGTTATTATGGCATGGGCATCTCCAAGAAATGTGGATGAAGTCAAATCATTCATAGGACTAGAAGGTTACGACATGAGTTTCATTAAGAACTTCTCACTTCCTTCCCATCCTATTACATCATTATAGAGGAAAGGTAAGAAGTTTGAATGGATAGAGGAGTGTGCAGCCAGTTTTGAACAGTTAAAACATTTTCTGATCAATGTTATAGTGTTAAAGATTGCAAATACGGATAAATATTTCATAGTGTGTACATATTATTGAAATAGAGGGCTTGGTGGATTCCTTATGAAGGAGAGACAGGTGATATGCTATAAGTCCAAGAAACTAAATTAGCATGAGGAGAACTACGTGACTCGTGATCTAGAGTTTCCAGCTATTATTCATGCCTTTAAGATGTGGAGACATTATATTCTTGGTAGGAGTTTTTTGTTGATGAATGATCACAATGGGTTGAGATATATGTTTGACCAACCGAATTCGTATTTTAGGAAAGCTAGATGGTTGGCTACCCTTAGTGAGTTTGACTTTAAGATCAGATACATTAATGAGAACGAGAACATCGTTGCATATGCTCTTAGTAGGAAATTGTAGTTGAACCATGTTGCAAATGTGAGCTCATATGGGAAAAATTTACAGGATTGGATCTTACAGGCACGATAGCAGGACAACAAGTATAGGGAGCTTATGCTCAAGTTATAGTAGGGTACGGGTGATGAGGATGTGGACTACTATTTCATGGAATATGGCTTGGTGAGATTCAGGGACAAGATCTATGTGTCAGGTGATAGTGAACGCAAGAAGCTTATCTTGAGGGATTTTATGCAAATCCATATTCAGTTTACCCAGGATATCAAAAGATGTTGACAGTAGTGAAGGGGTTCTACTACTGGATGAATCTGAAGAAAGAAGTGGAAGATTTTATGGCTAGATGTCTAGACTGTCAGCAGTTCAAAGTAGAGTGTAAGCATATAGGTGGGTTTCTCAACATATTCTGATTCCACAATTAAAATGGGAGGTCATTTCCATGGATTTAATCACAGTTCTTCCGAGGAAATTGAGGTAGCATGATTTTTTCTTTGATTTTAATGGTATGCCAACAATAACACTTTTGAATGTACTACCATTGGGATCATATAGTATGATTTTGCATATGGAAATGTTGTATCTTCAAAGGACCAAGGTATATTGTTATGACAATTCTATTGATTTTGTTGATGATAATAGGGAAGAGAGAATCTTGCAGGGAAAGAAGAAGCATACATCAGTGAGGATGGTCACAGCTATGCAGGCTAAGAACAATTGTAGGAATGGGTGTGTGATGTTTGCATTTATATTTCCAATAAAAAGGGCAAGCATATTGAGGATACATAAATCTTCAAGAGGTATCCAGTATTGCAAGAGTTTCAGGATGTGTTTCCAGCGGACATTATGGATTTTCCTCCTCTGAGGGAAGTATACTTTTCTATTAATTTTGTACTAGGGGTAGCACCAACATCAAAGGCACCGTACAGGATGAGCACATCGGAGTTAGTAGATTTTAAGTTGCAACTGAAGGAAATTCTTGATAATGGATACATTAGACCAATTTTATCGCCTTGGGGTGTGCCAGTATTGTTTGTAAAGAAGAAGGAAGGTACTCTCAGGTTGTGCATTGATTACAGGAAGTTGAACAAGGGGATGATCAAGAATAGTTACCCATTCCCAAGGACTGATGACTTATTCAATCAGTTGAAGGGAGTAACAGTTTTCTGAAAGACTGATTTGAGATTGGGATACCATCAGGTATGCATCAAAGAAGAGGAAATCTACAAGAATGTTATCAATACCATGTATGGAAATTATTTTTTTTGTATTTACATTCAGTTTGACTAATGATCCATCTAATTTTATGTGCTTGATGAATAGCGTTGTGTACTTATTTGGACAAGTTTTTTAGTGTATTCATTGATGATATATTATGTATTCTAAGAATGAGGAAGAGCATGTCAAGCATTTAGTAGAAGTGTTAACATTGCTAATAGAGCATCAGTTGTCTGTCAGGGTTAGCAAGTGCGGTTTCATTCAGATAGAGGTGCATTACTTGGGACATGTTGTTTCCAAGGTAGCCATAGCAGTAGATCCAAGAAAGATAAAATCTATCAGGGAATGGGAAGCTCCTAGAAATACGAATGAAGTCAGATCATTCATGGGACTATCATGTTACTACAGGAGGTTCATCAAGAAATTCTCACTTTTTTCCTATCCTATTACATCATTTCATAGGAAAGGTAAGAATTTTCAATGAACAAAGGAGTCTATAGCCAGCTTTGAATAGTTGAAACAATTTTTGACCAATGCTCCATTATTAAAGATTGCAATTATGAATAAAGAGTTCATTGTGTGTAGATATTCTTGAAAGAGAAGGCTTGGTGGAGTCCTTATGCAGGAGGGACATGTGACAAGCTATGAGTCTAGGAATCTTAATCAGCATGAGCAGAATTACGTGACTCATGATATATATTTTGCAGATATTATTCATTCCTTGAATATGTGGAGACATTATATTCTTGGTAGGAGGTTGTTTTGATGAGCGATCATAGTGGGTTGATATATATTTTTGACCAACCGAATTTGAATTCCAGGCAAGCTAGATGGTTGGATACCCTTAGTGAGCTTGACTTTAAGATAAGATACATTAAGAGAAAGGAGAACAGGGTTGCAGATGCTCTCAACAGGAAAGTGTAGTTGAACCATGTTGCAGTAGTGAGATCATATGAGACATATTTACAGGATTGTATCTTACAGGTAGGATAGTAGGATGACAGGTACAGGGAGCTTATACTTAGGTTACAGGAGGGTACAAGTGATTAGGATGTGGACTACCATCTCATGATAGATGGCTTGATGAGATTCAGGGACAAGTGTAAGATTAAAATGAACTCAAGAATATTACCTTGTGGGAGTTTCATGCAAATCCATATTCAGATCACCTAGGATATCAAAATACGTTGACAGCAGTAAATAGGTTCTACTATTGGATGAATCTTAGGAAGGAAGTGGCAAATTTTGTGGCTAGATTTCTGTATTGTAAGAAGGTCAAATTAGAGTGTAATAATCCAGGTGGGTTGCTTCAGCCTATTATGATTCAATAATGGAAATGGGAGGCCATTTTATTGGATTTCATCATAGGTCTTCCGAGGACATCTAGGTAGCATGATTTTATTCATATAGTGAGGTAGCACAGCTCTTCATCAGGGAGATCATGAGATTGCATGGTGTTCCAAAGAATATTTTGTCAGACAAAGATCCCAAGTTCACTTCCAATTTTTGGAAGGAGTTGTTTGCAAGTTTAGGGATAGTGTTGTCCCTCAGCAAAACTTATCATCCATAGATAGATGGAAAGAGAAATAGGGTCAGCATAATAATAGAGGATATTTTGAGGATGTATGTCAGTCATCAGCAGAGGAGATGGTAGGGTTACCTCCCATTTGTCGATTTCACCTACAATAATGATTATCAGGATTAATTAAGGATGCGTCCTTCTGAGGCACTATATGGGCAGAGTTGTAAGATTCCCATCAACTAGAGTGATCTAATGAATAGGTTACTTATTGGGTCGGCTTTCAATATTTTTATTGGTTATAGGTATCACAGAACACCAAGTACGGTTTCCCCTAACGAGGAGGGGTCTGTAATAGCCCCCGGTTAAAATTTCATGTAATAAAAGTTAATAAAGGTAAAATAAGACCATGGATAAGGGACACTTATTCCAAGTTGAATGTTGGAAAAAATATACTAGTGGGAATCATTTGTTGTGTTTTATGGCTAAGGGTAAATTGGCAAAAGAAATGGTTAAGGCTTTGGAAAGGAAAAATAGTATTTTTGGCACTTTATTTATGAAAATAAACGAAATTAGGAAAAAATGAAGGTGAAAGGTCACAAGTTGCATGTGAGGAGGAAAATGAAGGAAAACAATGGAAAATTGAACAAATTAAAGGCCTCATCAATAAAAATATCTCATATCATTATTTTGTATCCTTCTATCAATTTGGTTTTGGAATTAGTCTCAGAGAGGAGAAAAGCACCAAGAGGAGAAACAAAGCAAGAAAGGAAAGGAAGGAAAGGAAAGCAAGGACCAAACAAGAAATTTGGATCAGGTATCTTTAGCGGGAATACTTGTAGGTAACAGGTTGAATCTATGATTTCCTCGTTGGTTTTGACATGCATGGTATGTGCATGTTGGTATTTGGTTTTTTTTTTGTCATTGGTATAGGTTTTTCTAGGTTGGACAATGGATTTTAGCCTAGTCATTCCATTTCCGAAGAGCCATGGTGTGATGGGGTTGTTCTTGATATGAGCTTTGCATTGTCGAAATATTTTGTCTCTGTGTGAGGTGGTCTCAGGAAAATTCCCAAATGCCTAGGAATCCCTTGATCGGTAATGGCGAGATACAAATTAAATCCTGAGGGTGAAGACGGTAAAATACCTCAAGGTATTGGAGAAGAAATTCTGAGCCATCCAAGCTCGATTCAGTTTTGTGATCTCGGCACCAGTTTAGGTGAGATCATGGTATGGTGAGGGTGGAGGTGGTTTAACCTCTAGATTCCCCTATTTGTGTTTGGATTGTTTTATCCCATGATATCCCACATTCATGCATTGAATGTGGCACAAGGGCGATTATTTGAAATAAATATTTAGTTCAACCAATATATGGTTGGGTGGTACGTGGAAGTCCCATACTTGGTTAGATTTTTCCTATGTTTAATAAAATATAAGTTTATCTTTCTTTGACATTGAGTAAATACACTTGCTATTGTGTAGATTTATTGGTTGTTATTTCATTGTTATTTATCTGGTTATATGTTGTTTATAATCATCGTTATATGACAGTTCTTAGGCATGGCTCTTTTTATGTTTTTATTTGTAACTGAATGAATAATTAATGCAAGACCTAATTGATGCTATAATAGCTTATGTGAGAAGGCAGTGATTCTTCTTGCTAAACCTCAGATAATTTTTTAGTCCCTTATGTTCAGACTTGCATTCATGACCTAGAGGTTTAATATTTACCAAGTTTTTGATGGAATGTTAGTCCTGGTTGGGGAAGGTCAAGTCAATTCCTTGTTTCAGTTTTTGGTTTGCAAGCATTGTCTCTGTCATTTATCATCTCTATAAATTTTATTGAGTTATGGGCAGAGGCCTGAGTCTTGGCCCTAAAAAAGTGTCTCAGAATTCGAAGTTGTTGGCATAGAACTGAGCAGAAAATTCCATAGTCGTTGGGAAGTAGGCCTGTGGGAGTGACTAGAGACTCAAGTCTCTTGGAGGCCTTGGAAAGGGAGCGACTAGGGCTCTAACTCAAGGAAAAAGATATTTATCTCAAGGGTTGGACACCTAAAGGGGTTGGATTGCTCCTGTAGGTCCTATAGAACCTAAGGCAATTCTGTAAGGTATTAGTTTTTTGACTCCATTTCCTTAAGGTCACATAGGAGGTTGAGTCTTATCATAGTAACTCTCAACTCATGTTTACCCTGGGAAAACCAGTGAAAGTGGGTAAATTTGGGAGGAGGCACATTATAGGGTGGTATGAGAACAGGTTCTGCTCTCTTTGGGTAAGTATGATGTTTTCAAGATTATGGTTTTCATGCATGGGGTCATGGTATCTATTTAGTATGGTCATGTATGATGTTTTCATGTTGTTATGCTATTATATGGACATGATTATGATTATTCATGTAGATGCTAATGTGCAGTGACCTTGCAGATGAGATAAGCCTCCCATGAACACCACTAAGGTATGGATTTTATTTTTCTATCTATTTGGCTTATATGACATGGTACACTTGTAGGAAGAAGAGAATCCAAGATGACAAGAAAAATGCTAGACTACAGTTCGCATGAATCTCCCTATAGATCCGTTGGGCAGCAAGGAGAAGAGTACACTCTTGGTATAGCATATACTTCAAGGAGCTTGAGGGAAGAGATCAGAAGTTGAAAAACACACAATGACGGGTTGGTTGAGGCTCATGAATACTTTCAAGGGTTTAGGAGAAGCAGTTAGAGGTTAATGTAGTGATTCTTCAGAGCTTGTCATAGTTGCAGAAAAGGGGATAGTTAAGGATCATTCAAGAGCAAGAAGAGAAACTAATGGAGCCTATATTAGAAGATCTTAGTCCGGATACAAATGGGATAGAGGGGATATAGTTATAGGTGTAATATTATTAGATACACGTGACAGGAGTATTGGTGTGTATGGGCATCATTCCAGTTCCTCGTCCAGGAGACATCATCACAGTCATCACTGCCATCATCCTTATAAGAGGAGGGAGTATTTACCTGAAGATTTTAATAAAGTGAATCCTCCTACATTTTATGGAGAGATGCAGAAGTTAGAAGATGCAGAGGCATGGTTGCTTGGGATGAATAAATTCTTCATATTGCATAACTATTCATAAAACATGAAAGCCAAGATAGCCATATTCAATCTTAAAGGGAAAGAATATATCTAGTGGGTATCTGTGAAGAATTCCAAGGGAATTTGGGAGGAATACTTGATTTGGGAATATTTCGAGAGGATATTCAAGAAGAAGTACCTATTTGAGAGGTACTAAGATGATATAACTATGGAATTTTATGAGCTACATATGGGTTCTATGACAGATGATGAGTACACTAGCAGGTTCTTGGATTTGTTGAGATATGTACGATATATCAAGGAGGATAAGGCTAAGAGTCATAGATTTATTATTAGATTTCCAGTAGCATATAAAGATCGGATTTAGTTTGATGAGCGAGATCATTAGAGGAAGGCATCCGAAAGTTGAATTTTTTCTATGAATAGACAAAGTGCACAATTGAGCCTAAACGTGACTTGAAAGGAAATGAAAAAGTTAAAGGGAAGTGGCCACTAAAGGAGGGAAGATCTCAAGATGCAAGTAAGAAATAATATGTGGCTCATTACAAGAAGTTCAATACAGTTGAGAAGGGACATGGGTCGCAACCTAGAGAGTAGCATACTAGAGGTGATGGTAGAGTACCATTGTAGTGTTGTATATGTGGCAAATATAATCGTAAGAATGATTGTCCATTGTACCAGGGAGTTAGGCCTCAAATATATAGCGCTTATGAGGCACAAATAGTTGGGGATGTTGGTCATAGTATTCCTTGGATTTATGCAGTTGTGGAAAACATGCAGGCAGTTCACCAGGCGTCTATTTTTGAGATGGGCGATAATATTTATGATCAAGTTATTTCTATTTTGATTGATATTGGATATAATTATAGTTATGGTAATCCTGACCTGGTAGATAAGTGTGTCTTAAGAAAAGAAGTGCATGCAGAGTGTTGGTTGGTGCAGTTGGCTACATGTAATAAGAAGAGAGTTCATCATTGGGTAATATATTGTGCAATTTTGTTGAATTGTAAGCCTACATCAGCACATTTGAATGTACTTCCATTTGGATCATATAGTATGTTTTTGGGTATTGACTGGTTGTATCTTCATAGGAGCAAGGTAGATTTCTATGACAAGGCTATTGAGTTCCTGGATGATAATGGGGAAGAGAGAATGTTGCAGGGAAAGTAGAATCCTACACCAATGAGGATGGTCACAACTATGCAGGCTAAGCACAGTTGTAGGAAGGGGTGTGTGATGTTTGCAGTTGATATTTCTAGTAACAAGGGAAAGTATGTTGAGGATGAAAAATTATTCAAGAGGTATCCAATCAGTAGTTTCAGGATGTCTTTCGAGCAGAGATTTTGAGGGTTCCTCCTCACAAGGAAGTAAAATTTTCCATTGAGTTGGTACCAATGGCAGCACCAACATCAAAGGAACCTTACAAGATGATCATACCAAATTTGGTAGAGTTGAAATTCCAGCTGAAGGAAATGCTTGATAAGGGATACATTATACCAAGTGTATCACCTTGGGGTGCACTAGTATTGTTCTTGAAAAATAAGGATGGTACTCTCAAGTTGCGCATTGATTAGAGGCAGCTGAATAAGGTGACAATCAAGAACAGGTACCCATTGTAGAGGATTTATGACTTATTTGATCAGTTGAAGGGAGAAATAGTGTTATCAAATATTTATTTGATATCGGGATACCATCAAGTACGCATCAAATAAGAGGACTTATACAAGACTAATTTCAGGACTAGGTATGGGCATTATGAGTTTGTTGTGGTTCCATTCGGTTTGACTAATGCTCCAACTACTTTTATGTGCTTGATGAATAGTGTGTTACGTCCTTATCTGTACAATTTTGTTATTGTATTGATAGATTATATATTGATATATTCTAAAAATGAAGAAGAGCATGTCAAGCATTTAGCATCAGTGTTGAGATTGCTAAGAGAGAATCAGTTGTATGTTAGTAGTATCAAGTGTAGTTTCTTTCAAACAGAGGTAAATTACTTGGGATATGTTTTTTCCAAGGCATGCATATCAGTAGATACATAAAATATAAAATCTATCATAGAATGGGAAGCTCCTAGAAATGTGGACTAAGTCAGATCATTCATGGGACTAGAAGGTTACTAAAACAGATTCATTAGGAAATTCTCACGCATTTCCTATCCTATTACATAATTACAAAGGAAAGGTAAGAATTTGGAATGCACAAAGGAGTGTGCAGCTAGTTTTGGAAAGCTAGAATATTTATTAAGCAATTATCCAGTGTTAAATATTTCATATCTAGATAAAGAGTTCGTAGTGTGTATAGATGCTTGGAAGAGAGGGCTTGGTGGATTCCAAATGCAGGAGGGACAGGCGATATGCTATGAGTCCAGGAAACTGAATGAGAACGAGCAAAAATATGTGACTCGTGATTTTGAGTTGGCAGCTATTATTCAATCCTTAAATATGTGGAGACATTATCATCTTGGAAGGAGTTTTTTTTTGTCGAGCGATCATAGTGGGTTGATATGTTTGTTTAACCAATCGAATTTGAATTACAAGAAAGCTAGATGGTTGGCTACCCTTAGTGAGTTTGACTTTGATATTAGATACATTAAGGGAAAGGAGAATAGGGTTGCATATGCTCTCAGCAAGAAAGTGCAGTTAAACCATGTTGCAGCAGTGAGCTCATATGGGATAGATTTGCAGGATCGGATCTTATAGGGAGGACAACAAGATGACAGGTACATGGAGCTTATGCTCAAGTTACATCATGGTATAGGTGATCAGGATGTGGACTATTGTCTCATGGAAGATGGCTTGGTGAGATTGAAGGACAAGATCTATGTGTCGGATGACAGTGAACTCAAGAAGATTATATTGAGGGAGTTTGATACAAATCCATATTTAGGTCACCTAGGATATCAAAATATGTTAACATAAATTAAGAGATTCTACTAATGGTCGAATGTGAAGAAGGAAGTGGAAGAGTTTGCGGCTATATGTTTTTCCTATCAACAGGTCAAAGCAGAGTGTAAGCATCCAGGTGGGTTTCTTTATCCTATTATGATTCCAGAATGGAAATGGGAGGTCATTTCCATGGATTTCATCACAGTTCTTTCGAGGAAATTGAGGCAACGTGGTTCTATCATGGTTTTCGTCAATAGATTAAGTCAGGTAGATCACTTTATTCCATTAAATACTAATTATTTAGCTAGTGAGTTAGGATGGGTCTTCATCAAGGAGATCATGATATTTCATGGTGTTCCGAAGAAGATTGTATTGGAAAGGGATGCCAAGTTCACTTCCAAGTTTTGGAAGGAGTTGTTTGCGGGTTTAGGGACAAAGTTGGCCTTCAACATGACTTATCATCCATGGATAGATGGACAGACAGAGAGGGTCAATATAATACTGGAGGATATGTTGAGGATGTATGTCATGCATCAACAGACGAGATGAGAGGAGTACCTTCCATTGTTTTATTTCACCTACAATAATGGTTATCATGAGTCACCGAGGATGAGTCTGTTTGAGGTACTCTATGGGTGGATTTGTAACACTCCCTTCATCTAGAGTGATCCAATGAACAGATTAATTATTGGGTCAGATATGTTGGCAGACATTGAATAGGAAATGTAGGTTATAAAGAAGAATCTAAATATAGCACGGGACAGGAAGAAAATTTATGCAGACCAACACAGGGAATTTAAGGATTTTTAGGTTGGGAAGCATGTGTATTTTCACATCCATCCCAAGAATATTTCCTTGAGGATTGGATCATGTGCCAAGTTGGAACCACGGTATTGGGGCCTTTTTCAGATCCTTGATAGGATTTGACCAATGGCCTAAAGACTTTCACTGCCTCCAACAGTGAAATTACATGATGTTTTTCATGTTTCATTGCTTAAAATATATGTAAAGGATGTTGACCATGTTATTGATTGGTTTGTATTGCAGGTGGAGCAAGAAGGGGAATTCCATCTGGAACCTCAGTGCATATTGCAACAGAAACATCTTGTGCTCTAGAACAGAGCAATCGAGTAGGTTAAATTGTAGTGGAAGCACTTTGGGCTTGATGAAGCTACATGGGAGATGGTTGATCAGATGTGGGCTATGTATCCTTCATTATTTTCTGGTGAAGGAAAATTCTTTTTTTTTTATTTTTACATATTTATGTATGATTTCTATTGTAAATACTGCAATGAGTTGTGTTATAAAGCTCCAAAAAGCAGTATGGTTGTCATGTTGTCATGTTTTTCATGATGGTTTTGCTTTTGAGCTGGATGTTATTATAAATATTGCAATGAGGTAAGTTATAAATCTCTATAGGTAGTATGTTTTTGGATTTCAGTGGTTTTTTCAGTTGTAGGTGTCACAGAACATCGAGGATGGTGTTCCCCTAAGGGGGAGGGGTGCGTAACAGCCCTGGGTTAAAAGTTCATGTAATAAAATTTAATAAAGAAAAAATAACACCATAGTTAAGGGACACTTATTCCAAGCTGAATGTTGGGAAAAATGCCCTAGTGGGCATCACTTGTTGTGTTTTGTGGCTAAGGGAAATTGACAAAGGAAATGGTTAAGGCTTTGGAAAGGAAAGAGTATTTTTGAAACTTTATTTATGAAAATAAAGGAAATTGGGAGAAAAGGAAGGTGAAAGGTTATAGGTTCCATGTGAGGAGGAAAATGATAGAATATAATGGAAAATTGAAGAAATTAGAGGCCTCATCAATAAAAATACCTCATAGCACCAGTTGGTGGCCTTTTGTCAGTTCGGTTTTGGAATTAGTCTCGAAGATGAGAAGAGCACTAAGAGGAGAAATAAATCAAGCAAGCAAAGGAAGGAAAAGCAAGGAAAGGAAAGGAAAGGAAAGCAAGTATCAAGCAAGGAAAAGTTGGATCAGGCAGCTTTAACAGTAATACTTGCAGGTAACATGTTGCATGTATGATTTCCTAGCAGGTTTTGACATGCATGGTATGTGCATGTGTGTATTTGGTTCTTTTTTTGTCATTGGCATGGGTTTTTCTGGGTTGGATAGTGGATTTTAGCCTAGCTTTTCCATTTCTAAACATCCATGGGTGATGGGGTTGTTCTCAATTTGAGGTTTGGATTGTTGAAAGATTTTGGATCTAGGTGAGGTGGTCTCTGGAAAATTTCCAAATGCTTAGGAATCCCTTGACCAGTAATGTTGAGATACATGGTAAAGCCTAAGAGTGGAGACGAGAAAATTCCTCAAGGTATTGGAGAAGAAATTCTGAGGCATCCAATATTGGTTTGGTTTTGTGATCTCGGTGCCAATTTAGGTGAGATCATGGTATGGTGAGGGTGGAGGTGGTTTGACCTATGGATTTCCTTGGTTGTGTTTGGATTGGTTTATCCCATGAGATCCCACATTCATGCTTGGAATATTGCACTGGGGTGATTAGCTGAAAGAAATATTTGGTTCAGCCAATCTATGGTCGGGTGGTACGTGGAAGTCCTAAACCTAGTTGGCTTTGATTATGTTTAATAAGATCTAAGTTTCTCTTGCTTTGATGAGTAAATTTATTTTTTATTATGTGTCTTTATTGGTTTTTCTTTCATTGTTATTTATCTGTTTATATGCTGGTTATAAGCATTGTTATATGACTGTTCTCAGTCATGGATATTTTCATTTTTTATTTGTAACTAAATTAATAACAAATGCAAGACCTAATTGATGCTATGAAAGCTTATGTGAGAAGGCAGTGATCCTTCTTGTTAAACCTCATATAATTTTCCAGTCCCTTGTGTTCAAACTTTCATTCATGACATGTAGGTTGCATATTTACCAAGTGTTGGGCGGAATGTCAGTGTTTGTTGGGGAATGTCAAGTCAAGTCCTAGTTTCATTTTTTAGTTTGAAAGCATTATCTCTATGTCATGTATCATCTCTGTAAGTTTCACTGAGTTTTGGGCAGAGGCCTAAGTCCTAGCCCTGAAAAAGTGGCTCAAAATTTGGAGTTGTTTCCATATAATTGAGCAGAAAGTCCATAGTCACTGGGAAGTAGGTTTGTGGGAGAAACTGGATAAATTGGGGCTCTAACTCGGGATAAAAGATATTTATCTCACGGGTTGGACACTTGGAGGGGTTGGTTTTCTCCTAGAGGCATTGTAGCACCTGAGGGAAGTCAATAAGATCTGAGGTTATTGACTCCATTTCCTTAAGGTCGCATAGGAGGTTGAGTCTTATCATAGTAAACCTCAAATCATGTTTACCCCGAGTAAGACGGTGAATGTACGTAAATGTGGGAGGATGTGTGTTATAGATACCACCCTATGCTATCATATATTGTCCAAAGGAAATTGAACTCTGCTCTAATACCACCTTGTAGCCACCCCATCCCACATCTACCCTATTTGAAAATCTCTCCATGGAAAATATGATTTGAGTGTTAATACGACATGACCTGACCTCCAAGTTCCAGTTATAAAGTGGGTTCTACCAAATAGAAAGATACAACCACTCCTCAGGGACATTAGATCACCCATGTGACTGAAAAAAACAATTGGTGATCTATCCCTTAGATGTAACTTTCACTTCTCTAGATTTACACCCAACCCACATGCTTGACACACTATTCATGTGGTTGGAAGGCTCCAACCGCACCCATGAGCCTTCTTGTATGTGGTTATAACTTAATTTTTTCAATTCAGAGGGTGTGGTTGCAAGATTTGTGCCACTTTTTAAGGGCTAGCCTATAGGCCACTGTCCAGTACAGCCCAAAACTTTCCAAGTCTAAATAATTAATACTAGAGCTATATCTTGTCCAAGACATTCCTAATACATGATAAACATTTCATCAAACACATGGTAAACATAGAAGCTAGAGGTCATGAATGCATATATGATCATGAAATTCTTAACTTCATCAGAGAATCATCAATGCCCTCTCAATCTAGCTATGACAACACTTATTATCCCATGCATACATTAACCATTCAATAACATATCAAAACATGAACAATATCCATAGTAAGGACACATCATTCAACCATGATTATAACCAACATATAACCATAATAGAATCCATACTAAACTAGCCATAAGATCAATATAATAACTAGTGCATGTGCTCATTGATAATAATAGGAAAATGACTCAGAAATTGACAACCAAGTCAGGGACTTCCACGTAGCACCCAGCCATAGATTGGGTTGAACCAAGCCTCTCTTTCATCCAATCACCCTCGTGCCATATTCCAAGTATGAATGTGGGATCATATGGGTTAAACCAAAATAGAACCCACCAGGGCTTCCAGAGGCAAAATCGACTCAACCCTCAACCATAGTGATTTCATCCAAGCCAGTCCATAAATCACTAACATCAAAACAATATTATATGCCTATGATTTCTTTCACCATCTCTAGAGGAATTTTCCTATCTCCACCCATCCATCAAGATTTCCAAGAGAAATTCGATCTCCACCCTTGACCCTTGGGAATTTTCCTGTGACCACCTCAACTAGGATCCAAGCCTATTGGCCATCTAAGGCTTAATCAAAACTAGAGAACCCACTACAACATGGCTATCCAAGAAATGGAAAGTAAAGGTTGAAACCACTATCAATCTAGGAAAATAACATGTGAACGACCGCAAAATAACCAAATAATCACATGCATGTACCATGCATCCAAATCTTCGCAAGGAAATCACACATGCAAATTGTTACCTGGAATATACACCTATTGTAGTTGTTAATTGATCCTTCTCCTTATGATCCCTTGGTTTTCCCTTAATTTCCCTCTGCTTTCATTTGCTTACTTTCTTGCTCTTTCCCCTTGGAACTCTCCCTCTCATAAATTGATCCAAAGCTAGAACTGTCACAAATTTGAACCAAAATTTGTGTATTGTTTCTCTCATGCCTTTCTATCATTGATGTCTAGTCTCTTCCTTTCCTTTTTCCTTTTTTCCTTCATTTTCCTTCATTTTATCCCTAATTTCCCTTGCATTCATATTTGTGTCTCTTCATCTCCCTTTTCTCATATTTCTTTTATTTCCTTAATTAAAGGCCAATTATTGAATTTTTTTCCTTTTTCAATGCATTTTCCAATTTCCATAGTCATTAATAAACCACAAGTGATTCCCACTACAATTTTTTCCCACCATTCATCTTGGAATACATGTCCCATGACCTTGGTTTTATTTTATTTACATGAAAAATCAACCAAGAGTTGCTACACTATTGTCATCAATTGTGTTGCTATAGCCTTTACCCTCAGTGCATCCTCCCCGAATAACATCCTTTATGTTATCACTTTGAAAAAACCTAAATGTAGATGGAAAACACAAAGGTAACCTCTAGCCACTTTGTATTTGGAAGTTATCCCTTCTGAGTCATAGAGGGATCTCTCTTCAAACTCTACCACTCATTGTCACTAAGCAGTAGGAAATCTAGCTTATTGGCCAGATTTAGTTGGTAACACGTGAACTTTGTTTGGAAGGAAGATAGACAATTACCATTTGGCATGGATTATTTTGACATAAAACTACTAGCTACAGAATATATGACCAAGTTAACATAGGTAGGATAGCCTTATATTTCTTAGACACATCATAAATAATATATGATAAGAAAAAATAATGTGTAAACATCAAAAGTAGAGAAACCATGTGATTTATGTAAGTGATAGTTAAGTTGAAAACATATGATAGATTTGGAAAATGTAAATTTGAGCTTATAGACAGATTTCAAATTTAATCACTTATTTCCAAACGCAGAAGACTAGTGAATCGGATTTATGACCTAGAAGAAAAATATGCACTAGAAACACTGACAGGAAACTTATCATGCGTGAATCTATGAAAATTTTCACAAGCAACATTTTTCAGAGCAAATTCTATTAATATCAAAGAGATACACAGTACACACGGTTTCTACAAAAATTTCCAACCCTATACATTACACAAATGATAGTCTTTATAGACTACTTACAAATTGTTCAAGATCCAAAAATAATGGATCTCAAACCTATTCATCTATCTATAGCTAAATAAATTTTAAAAAATCAAACATGAGATAATATATGATCCCCAAGTCGAATTGATGAGATGGCTCTTCAATAGAAAGTTGATTAGGCATTTTTCTAAATATAGAAAAAACTAATTCTAGTGAATTCCTTAAAAATAGGCATCAAAGATTCATTCGAATATATCTAACTATGATAGATGTGTAAGAATTAAAAGAGGTTTTTGTCACACGTTCTGTACCCTTCAAAACCATATTTGGGTTTTATAACATTAATCCTAAGTTGCTCTTAAACTTCTTTTTAAAACAGTGACTAAAACAGGAAAAAAAAAAGGAATTGCAAAATATGGAAAATTGGGCCTCAAATATTCCTTCAAAATATAAAACCATTACACATGTGTAAAATGTAAAATAAGTTTTCTTAAATTAGCATTTTACCAAAAAAAACCTCTTCTGGTTTTTAAAATTTCATTTCCAGCTATTCAGAATTTGCGCCCAAAGTTACTGTGTTTTACACGAAAAAACAGAGTAAAACAAAGTTTTGTCACTAACAGATAAATTTTTAGTGCTCACTTGATCAATTTCATTCTCCTTCGCTCACATAAATATGTCGACGCTTTTATTTTAACATAAAAAAATTAAATTTTACAATTTTCGTTGATACTCCAGTTGCTATCGCTTTTTATTCAACAAAATTAAAAATTGACATTGATAATCCATCTGTTGATGCCTTTATTCAACATTTTAAAATTGGTGTTGACAATCCAACTGTCAAGTCCCTAAAAATTTCTGTATAATAAAAAATTGCATTGTTGAAATTAAAACTATGATGCAAAATTGAGATAACAGCTGGCTCCAATGGGGATGTTTTCCTCCCTGTGAGGCAACAAAAAACTCAATGCTCCAGTGCCTAATCCATTGGGTTAATCCCAAGCTATGAAACATTCTCATTCTGAGACTTATGAATTATTTGGTTAAAATAATCCCACGGTGCAAGCCATCACTTTACAAACTGAAATCCAAATGCCAAACTTCAAACCAAAATCTAAATACTTGAAATCAATTGTTACTATAATCAAATCTACACTCGAACTCTATAGTAACATGAAAACCAATGGCTGAAAATTGAAAATTTGAAATTTTAGTCCTTTGTACAAACTAGAATCTAAACTTGTACATCCTACTCGAACCTAGTGAAACATATTCCTAATCAAATGATACATAATTTCTATTGCATCCCTGAAATGAGATGGCTACTCACCGGAATACTGCTAACATCCTCTGCAAGAAAAAAATGTAAAAGATAGCAACTCAACTTGAAAACAAAATCCATGGTTTATAGAAAACACAAAAACTGACTTCATTGATGGGTGTAAAAAACTAACAAAAGGATCATTAAAAACATGAAACATAAACTCTTCTTGATGAGGGAAAAAAAAAACAATCAGCATTCTAAATTGTTGGTCATTCATGTTTTATGTTTTTAATCTGAGATCATCTTCAAATGAAACAACAGCAAAATGTTCATTTTGTTTACTAGTCATCTGAGGAAAAAACATTGTGTGTTCTTCGAACGTGCCCTTAACATTTTGTGTGACAACAATGCATAAAGGGTCTTCTTCAAGCAATTTAAAATAATAACCATCTTGATTATACAAAATTTCTGAATATATTCTTTCAAGATAATTCCATTAAAAAATATATCCTATAACATATGAGGCGTAAAAAACAACCTGCTCCTTATGACTAATTTCTTGCACATGATCCTCTTGCAAATGTGAGAAACTACCAACATGAACTAGTTCAATGCTTGTATTTTGATCACACAAAAGATGAAAAATCGGCTGTAAATATTCATTTATCTTAGGAGGAGCATAAATCTCTACATCAAGTTGTTGATCCACTTCATTTCCAGTAAAAGGATAAGCTATTGTTTGATGGAAATTGTTCTAAGTGGAAGGGAAACTATGCTCTAATTTATGTTCATCGCGCTGAAAGGAGTTCTCATGCAATGCTTCTAGGATTTCTTCATCCATTGATCCAGGTGGATATTGGTGGTCACCCGCTTATTCCACTTGGGGCCCCACCATTATCTCTTTCAGTTTTTCAGTTTCGGCACCACTTACTATTTTTAGCAGTTTTTTGGCTCCTGAACTTTCGAAGCCATTTTGAGACCCTAAACAACGTTTGTTGGGAAAACTAGGAGAAACATTGGTCTATTGGTCTAGATAGACCAATGTTTCTCACTCAAAATTTGTAGTCCTCGGATAGATCTTTCTAACGAGGTATGATTCGCGTCAAATGGAGATCATATGCCAAAGTTACGTCCCCGGGAAGTTGAAACACCAATTTACCCAAACGGGGCCCATAGTTTTGGTGCTTCATCTCCTAGGGTTAGGGTTTTGGATGTTTAGGGTTTAAAATTATTTCTAAATAATAAATATGCCCTCGAGTCTCATTGTAACTCAGTTCAGAGGCCTGTAGCTGCCACATCTCTTCTCAGAGATAGCTACCAGCGCCCTAGCTAGTTTATTTCCATTCTGTCTGTAAGAAAATTTCAGTTATTTGATATTAATGAAATGAAGTGATTTTTCCGTTGCATCTTTGTATTTATGGCTATATGTTTATTGTGTTGTTTTCCTGCATAAATCTGGATCATTTATAAACTCCTCATCACCATACTTTCTAGATGTTCAATGAAGTTTTCAACATGTGCACAACAGTTTTCGACCAGCAACAATGAAGGATAATGATCTTTAAAATTCTCATAAAATACTAAATGAAAATATTTAAGAGAATGAAAGCTACAAGGGGGGAACTTCTCATACCAAGACTTTACATTTCCCTCCAAATAAACCATAAAAAATTTCGTCAAATAATCCTCATGCAACTTAACTCCAAGATTTCGTACATGCACATGAAATATAATTAAGTGAAGAGCAGAAGCATCGTCATCCTGACCTTTAAATCATGAAGATATGTTTGTCAATATATGCAAGGAATACTATTTGGAAAACTAGGAATGGCATTCACCATCAGCAATCAAATATTATTCTTCGTTGTTTTCCTAGGGATGATTTGACATGAAATTTTGCCTCCCCGACAATAGCGCCAAAATGTTTTCACTTAGAAAAACCCCGGATCTGGAGGGAAAAGACTAAGGTAACCTCTAACCACTTTGGACTTGGAAGCTAGCCCTTCTAAATCATAGATGGATCTCTCTTCAAAATCTATCACTCATTGTCACTAAGCAGCAGGAAATTTAGCTTATTGGCCAAATTTATTTCGTAACACATGAACTTTGTTTGGAAGGAAGATAGACAGGGACCTGTTGTGCTATTCAACAACCCCCATTATTTTAGCACAGTTACCTTAGGACAATAATGCGGACCCTTTTAAAAATTTTAGAGTAAAACAAATAAAACCCTTAAGTGATTAATTTAAATAGAAATAGGAATCAAATGGGTTAAAAATATTGAATTTTCATATTAAAGACACTTGAGCGGAGAATTTTAGGCAAATCACAATATCGCATGAAAGACATATGGCTCATAAAATTCACTCAACAAAAATTTCAATGTGAAATAAATAAATAAAACACTTTAATAAGGAAAAAAGGGAATTTTCTCGAACAAATTCTATAAGGAGACCGCAGAACCCACTTCTGCCACGTAGGAAAATTGCAAATCGCATTTCGCAATTTTATCTCGACGGTCTTAAATTCATCTTCCACATTTTCCCGATATGGTATACTCTATTTCATCGCACTTTCACTTCGTGACCACTCTTTCCCTTCATTCATTTTCATTGATATTGTGATTGTGATCTCGCAATAAAAAAAAATTATCTAATCAGAACTCTATAAACATTCACACGTGAATAACACCACGATGTGACAGATCTCATTTAAATTTTGGAATGATTACATGGGCACATCAACCCATACTTTCCATTAATGCCATAACTTAAACGGTTTTGTATCCCATGCTTCCAAAAATGATTTGACTGCAAGAAGCATTGAATTTATGTATTAACCGCATACTAAGTTTCATTCGCTTTATTGTTTCCCTTATTACGGTACTTTCGTATTTGTAAATAAAAATGGCCTCTTTCTACTTATCATCCTTCATTTGTCACATGCGAGTCCAAATAAACAGAGCTCTTCGGAGATGTTGAAAGCTGTGAAGAAAGCTTAGAAACCTAAGACACCCACAAATCCTACAGCTATTGTAAGTGAAATAACACAAATGCTTCCTCTATTCACAGACACAACATGCAGGCCGCAAAGTGGTTCTTCCTGCTGGGAAGTGATGTATAAGTTATTTGAGGATGAGAAACCCCATAGGGTTCAAAGAAAATTTTGTGCAGATGCTTCTGATTCTTCAAAAGCTACTATAGAAGAAGTTTCCAATTCTTTTATACACCAGGTTGTTGCGTGCCCCAAAATTCTACCATATACTGATATGGTAAGTTGGCTAATAAACAACCTCGATATTGGGGACAAAAAATTCTTAACCAACATAGGAACGATGATATGTTCTTATAAATCATAAGACTTGAATTCAATGTATCACATTCTAGACCCATAAAAGGTCTACGATAAAGAATTTTTGGCGCAACTCGTCAGCGAGAATGAGCTGAAGTCAAATCCTATCAAGCAATGAAGGAGCAACCTAAATAAACACAAAAATGATAATAAGGTTATGTATTCTACTGACTCCTTTGCTAGTCCCTACTATTATGTTTCTGCAATGATGTCTAGGCTTTTTGGTCGGCCTGATACTAACAATTTTTTTTGAATGGGTTCCCCTAATGGAAGCAGTCGCAGATTCTTATATCATGGCATGGGGAACCATTTTTGCCAACAATATTTCCACTCAAATTCTGGAATATACGAAAAATTATTCTGTTCCGTACAAAAAAATTCCCCCATTTTATATGAGTGCTTATATCATGGAAAATTTATGTTTCACTTCATATTTTCCAGCCATGGGTTGGAAATGGATTACCCTATACCCTCTCCCCATTCATGTCTATCATAGCATGTTATGGGAGTCCAAATATGAAAACCATTTTTATAAAATCTTCCATGGAGTTATGATCCCTTTATTTCAAGCCTTGTTCAATGAGAAATCCCCCAGGTTGTCTAAAGAAGCTCAAGCTGACTTCTCCTCCATTGGAAAATAGTTTGGAGAATAATTTTTTACCTATGTCAAAGTTTTTGGGAGACTGGCTTGACCACATGTTTTACAATTATATGTTTTGGATAAGCTTCTCGCAAGAGAAATAGCTTATCAAATTGTTGGCAATGGATTAACTAAGTTTGTGAAGGAAGGTAAGAAAGCATCATGGCCCTCCTTTCCAATTCACAGTGGTGTTTACACCTTGGACAAATATAAACATGCAAGATTAGAGGTCAACCAAATTGAATGTTTTAAATTGTTTGCAATTTCAAACAGAAAATACGACCTGAATCAAGTTTCCAATTATTTTACCACTCAAGTTAAAATCAGACCTTTTGTACATGAAGATAATGATTTCGATGACTTTTTTGAGTCATTCGACACTTATGTCATAGATCAGAAGTTAGCAACATCACGCCTCCATCCACAGCAGTTTTCAAAGGGTAAAAAATACATGAACAAAATATTGGAACGAATTTCTTTAAAAATGTAGAAGTATACCAACCCATAACACAGAAGGAACAGGAAAAAGAACAGTAACCTAAGGATACTGAAGTCCTTAGTAAAGTTGAAGAGGATAAATTTGTTGAAGTTAAAACCATGGATTTAGAGTTCCCAAGTAATTTGAATGATGCTTGGAAGGAGTTTAATAAAAAATTCCAAGGATACCAATAAGTGATGATTACTGGTCATCAACATATAGTGAAAATGCCTCAAAGAAAAAGTCAGGACTCGTTTACTGTTGGGACATTTGATAAGTTAGTTAGCACATAACAAGTGGAATTCATCTCGAATTTCCCTACTACAGAAATTGTACTAAAAATTGAGGAAATCCCTCCTCTAGATATATTCTATAGTCCTATACATAAATCCATTATGAGAAGACAAAGAAAAAATAAGGAGAATGGAACAGTCTCAACTCCTTGTTCCAGGAGATGTTCCAATGGAGGTAGTCTGGAAAGATTCACAAGCAGATCCTTCTTAGGATCTAACTCGGCTAAACCAGTTCGCAAGAGCCTATGCATCTGCTACTATAGATAAGGCCTCTGAATTTCAATGGCTAATTAAAGAAAAGTATGAAAGAATCATCCAATTAGAACAGTAACTACTGGCAGAAAATCAAAATTTCAACCAGCAACTACAGATACATGTATCACAGCTCCAAGAGAGCATTGATCAATTGAAATTATAGAATGAAACTAAAATTGGTGCTAAGGACACTCAAATTCATCAATTGCAGTTTACTGTTGGGCAATTGAAAGATAATCCAAAAACAGATGAATTTAGGAAAGAAGTAGTGGAATTGAATACCCTACTGGCACAACAGAAAATTAATTTTTTTCAAAAGTTGTCAAATATTATTAAATTATGCGAGAAAATTGATTCACTAATGAATCGAATAGTAGATCAGAGAATCAGTTTCGATGAGATTGACGATAAAGTGTCACATTATGTCACCTACCAAGATACCACTGATGGTCGAAAGTCTAATCTTCCCAGGATTGAGGACTCCAAAAAGGAAATATTATTTACTGACTGGGACATCGATTGAAACAAGATGAAAGGGCCATCTAAAGACCTAGAGATGCGGCCAATAATATTGTTGAAACAGTCAGTCAAAATCTCATCGATGCCAATATTATTGATAGATGCCCTCCTTGTTCTCTTCATATTGTTAAATATTTGATAAGGCAATGGTAATAAGTCTCCAAGGTCAAAGAGGAAAGCATCAGAAAGTTGGAAAATGTAGATTGGGATAATTATTTTAAATACTTGGTAAAGACACATAGTCAATGGCTCAAGTAGCGTTGTCTTACAGATATTTCTTCCTATATGTTTCCTGCACTTTCAGACGTGGTTTTCACTGGACAGTTGCGCATCAGGCTAGGCCAACTTCCCGAGGTTAATCATATGCTCAACATCCTTCAACTAAAGGAACGAATGAATGATGAGATATCAGGGGAACCTTCAAGCAAGTCACCCAATTAAAATTTGTTTCTATTTTTATTTTCACTTAGTTTAAGGAGAGTTGTTTAAACCTCCTCAACTTTCATTATAATTACTATTTTTAAGACTCTCTATTTTATTATATAAACACCTTCGTGTCTTCTAAGAAGGGGTCCTGAAATTTTGAAAAGAAGACTTTATAGAAGTCACACTTTTGTACTCTTAAAGTTTTCTTAATAGAAAGGGTTGAACCAAATATTGTTTTTCAAATTAGCAGAGTTTGCGTATACATGGTACTTGTATCCTATATGTTAATTTTCTGTTCCAAATGAGAAATGGTTAATTTTTCTTATGGTGTTTTGTTTTATGTATCTTTTTAAAACAATCATTCATTAATTCACTTTCAAAACGTGTTCGATTTCCATCTTTTAGTACATATTCACTACATGCAATAAACAGATGCGATATAGTCTTATCCAATTTATTTTATTAACTATTTAATTAAATCACTTATTTCAAATTGTTTTCATATATTTAAGTGTTTATATCATCTTTATTTTCATTCACTGAAATATCATCTTTATAAATCACACAAAGAGAATAATTCATCCTGGGATAGATATAGATAGGTATATTTATTTACTTCAAGCTTTTTATCACTCCCATCTACTAATTTATAGTCAGTTATAATACCATCCATTCACCCAATTATATTTTAGCGGGAAACTAGTCCCATAAACCCAGTCGAAGCCACCATACTAAACAAATAAGGGACGGTTTTCAAGTCCCCGGCCGGGTGGTTTTCCCTGATGTTGTTGCACAGATTTTCGGGGCCTCAACATTTTTGGTGCTAGAAGAAGTACCATCAAACTATGAATGGCACCAAAGCTCAATCTAAAAATAAAATACCATTAAAAGAGTCATTCTCCCTCAAAATCTCCTAGAACTTCTAGTCCAGGTTCAATATCTCCTAATCTTCGATCAGAAGTTGTTCAATATCCCCCAAAATGTCCTTGTTCCTAAAGAACTCTCCTCAGATTATATTCCAGAATCACCTAAAGTACAAACCTTAGTAAATAAATTGGAAGAAATTTCTATTTCGGCAGAGAAGCCTTTACTTTCTAAAGCCTCGGAAGGAAGTGTTACTTCAATATTTGAGGGCATTGGTATACTAACCTGATCTAAGAGTGAAAATCTCGGAATAATCCCTTTTGATTTTCCTCTCCATTCTCAACATAAGAAATATCCGATATCTGAGACTCAATCATCCACTAGTGAGATTCAATCATCTTATACCCCTGAAAGTCCATAATTTATTCCTCCTTCTCTTACATCTTCTCAAGCAAGTTATTTATTAATTCATACTTCTTCTCCTTCCCAAGCTACAAGTGCTGCCTTAAGTAGTATTAGTTCCATATTTTTTTCTTCCACACCTACATCCACTACTGGAACTAATTCTTCCACTCCAAATCCTTCTTCAGGGAAAAATAATACTTTGTTTCACACAATGGCTGCTATACCTTGGACGAATCCTGGAGTTGTTCAATTACCAAGTCCTCTTCGTCCTTTACCTAAGCATCCAGAAATATGGTTGCCTAAGTATGATCCAAATGATGGTCTGCCTGCTAAATAACATCTCCTAATTTTATGCTTGCCATGAATCTTAATGATGTCACTGAAGAAGATTGTGTAGTTATGTTATTTCCTTGTACTTTTCAAGGATCAGCTAGATCATGGTATTTCTCACTACCATCAGGAACTATTAATAGCTGGGATATATTTGAAGAACAATTCCTTACTGATCATCGTATTTCTCACTACCATCAGGCACTATTACTAGCTGGGATATATTTGGTGATGATCATACTATTTCTACTCTTATCAATGATCTTTCCAATCTCAAAGAAAATACATGGGAAAATATCAAATATTTCAACTCTAGATTAAATAAGCTACTCAATAAAATCCCAACCACATCTAAGCCTAGGGTAGATGTACAAATAGAATGGTACATAGCCCTCTTCATTCTAATATTGCTATTTTTTTAGATAGATCCAATAAGGATACATTGGTAGAAAATATGAAAGAAGCCCTTTATGTAGAAATGAGAATTCTTTCCTTAGAAAATAAAAATGCACGGGAGGAAAGAAAAACTAAAAAGGTTTCATTTAAGGATGAATCCAAAAAGAAAAAATCCAAGGATCATTATGATCTTGAGGGATTACAAAAGGTTCTCAAAACTATGTTGAATGACATGATCAAAATAAAGAAACAAGTAGTTGAATCTTCTTCGAAGAAACCTTTCAGATATTTTAAGAAAACTCAAGCTTCCCAACCTCAAAATGTAATCTTGAATATTGAATCAGATCAAGACGAAGATCAAGATGAAACAATATCATCCGCAGAAGAATCACAAGATGAATAACTAGTCGAAGTTCATGGATTATGGGATTGTATTCTTCCAACATCTTGTTAGTTCCCAAATCCACCTTAGGATGAAGTAAGGCAGAAAAAGGACAACACCAAACCACGCTCAGCCTCATAGCTAGCCCTACGAGGACAGGAGAGGGCTCTCTCTGGGTCAATCTCAATGAAAATATTCAAATGGGCTTGAGATGACTAAAACAACAACTGATCTTAGGCTAGATAAACAAATAGGAGGGTTTGATTTTGATTTTTTGGGATTCTGTTGGAAAAAGGGGAAAGACAATTTTGGGCTTGGGGATGAGGCCAAATTCTTGCAGAGTTCGAGTTGGGGCAGGGTAGGCAATGACTTTGATGGCTTAGATTCAATGAATGGATAGAAAATACTGCTGAGAAGCTGAAGAGGGCAAGAAAGTGCAAGTATCCTTTTCAAACGGAGGAAAAAATATAAAACTAAACAAAATTGTAAGGCAGAGCACCAGAAAAATAATGAATTCTACCTTAGTTACTCATTTTTTTAATTCAGAAGCAAAGAGAAGGGAAATGGCATACATAAACATCAATGAAAATTACAATAACATGGAGAAAAACATCATCAAAACTCAGAAGCCACAAGGATCCCAACAAGTGCTGCAAAACTCTGGTCTTTCCTTTGCCAAAAATCTGAAATGAATATACAATGAGGTGCCAAACTTTTTCTGTACATCTAAACTCGAAATGCCTCGAAAATGTTAACAGGGAGACCATCCAACCCCATGCTTTCTAGGGTCGAGCTCCATTCTTTAGATTCATCTTTAGACTCCTCCCAAGTTTCAATTACCACATAGCTCGTTGAAAGCCCGCTTCCGTCTGCTTTCCAACTCATGGAATTTCAATTTTGATGCCGTCTTTCTCCAAAACTGCAATCTCCCAAGCGAACGTTCCTCCTTGTGCAAGTGGCAGCAGCGTGCTTATTTTTGGGAGTGTTTTTGACTTTTTAAGACCTGAATTACATGAATTCCCACCATTCCACTAGCATGCATAATCATTAATAAAACCAAAAATATCATCAATTTTTCCGCGTAATGTGTCCTGGTCCGTGCTGCCACGGGGGTGGCGCGATACTGCTACAAAACCCGTTTTGCAACCAAAATTTTCAAAAATGACAAAATTTACTCCAAATTTAATAACCATGAGAAGGTCTCCCATCATGTTTCATGCTCTGCCAAGGAAGCTTCGGCCAAGATTCAGAGTGGATCAGGCCTTTTCCGATGTTTCAGTGCTCTTCTCAACCTCACCTTCAGGATCTTCATCCTGGCTCTGCAAACGTGTGTGCAGGCCCAATAGTGGTTTTTCATATGTCTGAGCATGTTTTTGTCCCTATTGGCCTTCGCCAAGAGCTTCTCCAAATGAATGTTGACGCTCGTAAGGCAAGTCTCTCGCTCAAATGGTGTCATGTCACCTGGTCTCTTTCGGGCCAATTCACGGTCTTCACGGATTTGCCGCAACTCTATGAGTGTCTGTTGATCCTCCAATTGTTTATTCCGCTGCTCCAAGTAATTTATAACCCACTGAGCTCTCTACAATTTCTCGGTCAGCGTGTCGATCTCATCTTTCTGCTCCTGGATGACCTCTTTCAGCTTTGCGCTGGGAGAGCTCGAATCAACATCGATCAATATAAAATCAGTATCTTGGCCTCCCGAGGGGCCCTCATCCTGCATAGGCTTCTTGCCTTTGTCTTGTACCTGTGCTGATGTAGAAGGCGAGACCCCTTCCACGCCATGTGGAGATAGTACTCGCGCTGTTGTCAAAGGTAACGAGACCCCTTCCACCCTGGGCGGAGATAGTACTCGTCGTTCTACTGCAAATAAGGCTCTAGTACCTCTCTGATAGGTAACACACACTGGAACACTGATAGGCTCTGTCTCAGGAACCTCAAACTGATGCGAAGGCTCACCTGCATCGTGAACAATCTCTGGAGGAGGCTGAGGGGCTGTAAAGAAGTCACGAGAAATTAACTCATCCCATGCAATGCCCTGCAATCCAAGCTGATGCACTACAATGATTTTAGGGAGCGCATAATGATAAATGCTATTATGTTGCTACTCTGGAGTCTTCTTCTGCACAAGGGTAGTCATCCGCTCTATGTTTTGGCACATGAAGTATTGAATATTCATCAATCGCACTCTCGTGAAATGCATCAAAATTCTGATATGGTATGCATAAAGGTGTGAGAATCTACCCTCACAGCTGAAGTATCTAATGATGAGTTTCATTAATGGCGCATAGGACTCCTTCAGAAACCGGAATGGAAATACTCTGCTCAACTGCCTCAAATATCCAGGCCTGATGTAAGGTTCATAATATGCTCTATCCAGTTGCTGTCTCTTATTCCACTCCTCACCTATGTTTGGTATCCCGGTTGCCTCAGAAATGGTCTCTGGTGTCAAAGTGAAGTTCACTCCAGCAAGGTTTACATGACCATCACGCAAATGTAGGACAAATAAGCGAACCAACTCCAGATGATGCTGAATCTGAGATATCATCTCACAATACCGAAAACATGAATGTTGCTGAAAGCATGTCATTGCAAGCGGGCAGGCCTGCAATTGAGCCAAAGAAGTGGGCTCCTCCCTAACGTGCCTGCCACTTTTATGAGACCTCCTCGGTACATTTAGCCCTGCGGTTGAGTCACTGTCTTGCTCATATCCCTGCTCATATGATGAATTTGTCTCCGACATGGTGCTGAAAACGAGGTGTTTGACAAGTATATGCTGATATATGTATGGAGAAAACAAGAGTTTGTTTTTCAATACCAAGTGTGCCACATATGAAATAAGAAGCTGTGAGGAAATGTCACAATGAATAAAATAGACTGTCAAGTGAAATTGGAATGGAAGGACAGTCACTCACTGCTTGGGGAACTTCAGGATTTGGACAATTTATAAGTGATATGGGAATGAGTGATAGTGATGGGGGTAGTTTTTAGGAATAGGAGTAAGTGAAATGACAAAATATACCTAGGTTAAGTGAATTCAAGGATATAGAGACAGTCCCTTAATATTCTGGAAATTAGGATTTTGTCAATGGAGGGAAGTGGTGGCAAGTGATAGGGTTTGAGGATTTAAAACATGGGACAAAGTGTATAAGGGATATGGGACAGCGGGAATAGGAGAGGGGATTATGATATGATAGTGTGACAGTGAGGAAAGGGAAAATATGGTGGTCAACGGAAATAATATTGCACCAAACAAATTTTAAACTTTGTTTTCAAACCCCAAGGAGCAATTTTGGCAAAATAAATAGGGTTTATGTTTCACCAACCCAATTCTCCAAACATATGTCTGAAACCACACCAAATACAAGCAGGAGCAACTGTGTAAACTTACTTGAGCAAAGGTGTTGAAGTCGTTTTAACAAAATGATGAAGCGGTGATAAATTTTTGGCTTGGGGGCTCTGTGCGCCGCGCACAAGCCCAATGTGCCGCGCTCTGTGGGTGCACCGCGCCCATTGGAAATTACACTATGAACTCCGGCTCTATGCGCCGCACTCTGTGGGTGCGCCGCGCCCTGTCCCAATGCGCCGCGCTCAATTCCAACACACAGTCGGCCCTTCCAAAATCACAGCTTTGTTCTTTCAACTCCAACTCGACTTCTCTCTTGGATTTTTCCCAATATCTCTTGATGCAAATGGATTAATAACTTTGAGAAATATCTCATATAGACATGGATTTAATTTTTGCTTCTCAAAAACCCATTTTGTAATGTTTTTGGCTTTGGCACTTTTGCATTTAATATAACTCTGTTTTTCAAATTTCCTTTTGATTTTTGGCTTGAAATGATGGCTTTTCTTGGTTGATTTTTGCAGGGATGGTGGCGTTAGACTTCGGCAAAGGAATACCAGAGTCTGCTTTTGAAGTACTTCATGGCGGAAAAACTTTAAAATACATATTTATTACAAACAACTAATTTGACGATTTCTTCTTCAAAACAGAGTTTTGAAGAAGAAACATCCTCGAGCATTATTGACGATGAAAATCTTGAAATAAAAACTTATTGAAGACATCCTCATGGCCTGCGGGCATTATTTAACATTTTTGAAGACCAAAACCCTAGACCTAGAAACTGAAAGACTCTTTTTGACCAAAATAACCATCTATGACTGTAAATGACATGAACTAAACTTTGATGAATTTTGAGAAATTTTGACCAACCCAGCAGGTACAAGCATGAGGGAAAATGAGAGAAAAAATCCCTTCCGTCAGATAATGGCATGCCCCTAACGGAATGCAGATGAATGAGCGGAATGAGACACCTAAAAAAAATGAAATGCAATAAGAGAAATGATCTCTAACAGAGGGATGTAAAGACCGACTCTAACACATCTGACAATGAATATGAACATGAGGCACTTCCAGTTAACACTAGAAGTGTAAATTCTACTGATATCCCTCAGTCTCCTCACAAGGAAAACTCTTCATCCTTTTTTGTTAAGGATAAAGTTGTTAACAAAATAAATCCTTCTCCTCAATCAAGCCCAACTTCTTCTAATATTCCATATACATCCAAGACATTAGTTGTCTCGGATACCATGAAATATAATATAGTGGAAGACATGAAGAAATTAAAGGCAGATATCTCCATACATGAGTTGAGCAAATTAAAACGGCAACAGAAAATTTTACTCAAAGAGATAAATGCAGTCCCTTCTTCGCCCTTACCTGCGCCTTTTACTTCCAAAGCCTCAAAAGGAGTTGGCAAACCTCCTAGTGATCCACCTGAAAAAATTGACACAAATTATGCTATTATAATCGGAGACAAATATAATTCACATACTCCTCCTTTCCTTTTAACTTTTAAAGTATTGAACAAAAATGTGCATAATTGTCTAATTGACTCGGAGCCTCTTCAATATCATGCCATATTTTGTTTGTTTTAAGTTAAACATTTCTCCTCAAAATTATATAGTACACATTGTGTAATTAGATAGAAATAAATTTAAGGTATTAGGAGAAATGAATCCAGTCCTTATCAGACTAGCATCCAATTCACGTGTACACCAAGTGAATGATATTTTGGTTGCTGATATTCTTGAATTTTACGGTTTAATTCTGAGTACAGATTGGTCATAGAAAATTCATGGTTATTTTTCAACTAGATGGTCTCATATGTGGCTTCCCTACAATGTTAATCCAAATTATATTCGAATTGATCGTGAAAAACACATGAAATATTCAGTAACCAACTTCGAAGATGAAAATGAACCTATGGATTTTAATAATTACATTCTCATAAATTACTCTGCTGAATATTTTTTAGGCAATTTTAATGCTCAGAAATCTCCATTTCTCACCAACTCAATTAATTATCAAGTTGAAAATTTTTCTCAGTCATACTCTTCCAAATGTATAAATATCATAGATAAACCTTGTATTAAAACTTTGTTCTAGACATTATACTTTGACGGATCAAAATATGGTGAAGGTGCGGGAGTTGGTGCCATAATAATTAGTCTAGAAGGAGAAAATAAAATTATGGCTTGTAGGCTAGAATTTGAGTGCGCAAATAATACTATAGAATATGAGGCGCTGATCCAAGGCTTGTATAAAGCAATAGATATCGGTGTCAAATATCTTCAAGTCTATGGCGACTCTGAAATAATTATCAAACAAGTAAGAAATACTATTCATTGTATTTCTAGTCATCTCAAGCATTACCAAGCATTAGTACAATCTCTTACCTCACACTTCTTAGCATTCAATATCTCGTATATTCTAATGCTCCAAAATGCAAGCATTGACCTTCTAGCTGACGTAGCATTCAGACTTATTCCTTTTGAAGATTATAGTCCAAATAGATTTTATATAGAATTGATTTTCACCCATCTATTCCTAATAATGTCACTAATTAGAGAGTATTCAACGATGATAATTATGTTCTAACCTTTCTTACATCAGAAATTTCATATGATGATCAACTAATTGATGAAGATGAACATGAAAGGCAATTGAATCAAAACTTGAAGAGAATGGCATACCTAAGTCTGTGGTTAAGATTGAATATCTTTAATATGATCTCAAAGACAGGTTTAAAAAGGTTACTAATTCTAAACTGCAAAGTTCAACTTTGAGGTTTGAAATAGTGAACCTTGGCACAAATCTCAATCCTCATAATATTAACTTAGGACTTATTCTTTTGTCTAATGAAAGATTAGCCTTCATTCATTTACTAAAGAAATACAAGAATGTATTCGCATGGAAATATGAATATCTCAAAATTATGATACCTCCATCATCCAACATACTATCGAATGACATCCACTGAAAAGCATATACAACAAAAGTTAAGGAAAATTCACCCTGATATTGAAATTCAAATCAAAAGTGAATTGAATAAACTCCTTAAGGAAAAGAACATCTTCCCTATTAGGCATTCAAAGTGGGTCTCAAACTTAGTCCCTGTTAGGAAAAAGAATGGTGACACTCTCATTTGTATAGATTTTAGGAAATTAAACAAATCTTGCTTAAAAGACAATTTCCCATTAATACCTATGGAGCAAATTTTGCAATGATTTGTTAGATCTAAATTAATGTCTTTCCTTGATGGATTTTCAGGCTACAATCAGATTATGGTTCATCCTGAAGATAGGTTAAAGACTACATTTAGAACATATGGGGCACTTATGCCTACCAGAAAATTTCTTTCGGCCTGATCAATGAAGGAGAAACTTTTCAAAGAGCAATGGATATTGCTTTCAGAGGATTGATAAATAAAACTATGGTTGTATACTTAGATGATATAACCATTTATTCTAAGAAAAGGAGAAACCACTATCATGATCTTAAGCAAATCCTTGAACGTTGTTTAAAATATGGAATTTATTTAAATCCCAAAAAGTCTTATTTCGCTTTAAGTGAAGGTAAACTCTTAGGATTTATAAGGAATTTGCATAGATCCAGAAAGGATAAAGGAAAATTCTGAAATCTCCCATCCCCGTAACAAGAAATCCATGTAGTCCTTTTTAGGACAGATAAATTTTGTTAAGGGATTTGTTCCAAACTTTTCCCAAATTGTTTTACCATTGCAAGTAATGATTAAGAAAAATGCACTCTTCAAATGGGGACACAATGAAAGAGAAGCTTTTGATCTAATCAAGCAAGCGATCATTAATGCTCCTTCTCTGACTACCCCAGATTTTTCTAATCATTTTATTTTGTATACTTTTGCATCTAAAACATCTTATGCTATTGTGTTAACACAAATCAATGATCAAAAGATAGAAGAACCCATTTATTTCTTTAGTTCAAATCTTAAAGGTGTTGAACAGAATTATTCAGAAGTGGAAAAACAAGCATTTTTTGTTTACAAATATTTAAATCATTTTAGACCTTTTCTCCTAAAGACACACACCAAGGTAATAGTTCCATTTTCGGCAGTAAGGCAACTACATATTCAAAAGGAACTGGGAGAAAAGAGAGCAAAATGGGTTACTTCTCTATAGTAATATGACATTGACATAAGACCAGCCAAAATTGTCAGAGGACAAGGTCTATGCGGATTTCTATTCGGGGCATCCAACATATCAAATGATGAAGAGTCATGTAACATTGTACACATTGTTGAGGTAAGCCTAAATGACTCTAAATAACAGTATGTTGATCTTATATTTTATTAAACAAATGGATATGCTCCTACAGAACTCAATAATAAAATAAAACGAGCTTTCAGATTAAGAGCTATTCAATATCAGATCATAGACAATGTTTTATTTAGAAAGAACTATGACTCTGTACTATTAACATTAGAGGAAATTTCAGCATAAAAGTGCCCATGAAATTTTCACGTAATTTCCATATCATAATATGTAACCTTATTAAAAATACTTTAAATTTAAAAAGAGGTACATGTTTTGGTTTTAAAGATCCTGTGGTTGTCAGTTATTGAAGAGCTTCCCGGATTATCCAAAGTATTTAGGAACATTTGTCGCGTTTCGAATCCCAACGGGGATCCATCTTCAGGACACTTGAATGAAGGATTGAAAGAAGGGTTTTATGCCATTAATAGTGAAAAAGAATATAAAAAGAGCCAACCAGAGTTATTTATTTTTATTATGTAAATATTTTGGAGGGAAAAGAAGAAAAACTACATTTTTTAATTGTAATTTTGGCTTATCTCCTTATAGGTTCACTCAAATTTCAAGTGTACACACTTGTTGGATGTGGAATTAAATCCTTCATCCAACGACTACCCATTATGCATACTTTTGAGAAGAGCCACATTCCTAAAAATTGAAGATACATTAAAAGACCATGTTCAATAGGTTTTTTAAATGTATATTCAATTTTTATCTTTGTGGGTCTTCTCAAAAGTAGGCATAATGGGTACTCGTTGGATTTGGAATTTAATTTTTCATCCAACGAGTGTCTACACTTGAAATTTGAATGAACCTATAAGGAGACAAGCCCAAAATACAATTAAAAAAAAGTAGTTTTTTATTTTCCCTCCAAAATTCATAACTCTTATTTTATTATTTTTCCTTAGGAGGCCACATTTAGGTTAAAATTTCCAATAATGGATGCCTTGAAAAGTATGAATCACAGAGGGTTTTGCAGGAAATCCATGATGGACCCGTAGGTGGACATTTTGGAGGAGATGCCACAACACACAAAATCTTACATTCGGGATATTATTGGCCAACGTTATTTAAAGATGCTCATGCATATGTGAGAAGATGTAAAACATGCCAAACTGCTGCCAGAAGACAAAGAAAACTAGCCTTACCCTTGCAGCCAATCAACATTGAGCAACTTTTTGAGCAATGGGGATTGGACATCATAGGTGAGATTGTTCCTAACTCATCCAAACAGCATAGATACATTCTCACTGCAACAAATTATTTAACTAAATGGGTGGAATTTGTTCCACTAAAGGTAGCTAACTCTAACGCCACTATTTAATTTATCGATCAATTCATTATTACCAAGTTTGGCTTACCTAATGCACTTATGTTTAATAATGCATCTTATTTTTCGGGAAATAGTATGACTAAATTTTTTCTCAAAAGAGGTTTTAAACTTAAATATTCTACTAATTACTATCCCCAAGGGAATGGCCTAGCAGAATCAACAAATAAAAATCTCATAAGAATCATAAAAAGGACTATTGATCAGAGCCAGAAAAATTAGCATAAGTCTTTAAGATTTGCACTATGGGCAGATAGGATTACTCATAAGGCCTTTATAGGGGCTTCTCCATTCAATCTATTTTATGGGAAAGAAGTTGTAATTCCATCAAATTTAGCTCTTCCTCCATTAGCCCTAGTTCAATTTATTAATGAATTACCTTCTTCTTCCTTACAATTTAGAATGTCTTAGATCCTTAAACTAGAAGAGGAAAGGGAAAAATCCAAATCAACTCATGCTCGACACCAGCAGATGGTAAAAAATTCTTTTGATGCAAATTTTGTTTCCCCAAAAACATTTCAAGTTAGAGACCTCGTCCTTAAGTGGGACAACGTGCATGAGGAAAAAAGGTAAGCATACCAAATTCCAAAGAATGTGGCTTGGACCATTTCAAATCAAAAAACAAATTTGCCCATCAACCTTCATGTTACAAGATCTTCAAGGGAGAAAATATTTTCTTCATGTCAATGCGCTGATTTTGAAAAAATATTTTCTTAGAAGAAAATTTTCTTCTAAATGTACCATACTTATTCTTTTACATCTTTTTAGAAGAATAATGTTTGAATACATACTTTTAGATTTTCGCAAAAATACCTCTCAATTATTTTATGACTTTTATTTTTGAAGAATAAAATTTTCTAGAGGAAATATCTACAAAACTTGAAAATTGAACGAATACTATACAACTCTAAAAAAAATTTCCATTAAAATTGTAAATTTTATAAACCTAAAGTTTGTAAAGTCTTTTTACTTTACTATTAATCAGAAAATGTTCATCTTTACAAAGTAAATACTTGTTGTCACTAAGCATATTTAACTATAAAGTTCTCAACCAAAACTCTTAAGGAGTAAATGATTCCCCCCATCCATTAAATATTATTTTTTAGAGTGTAATTCAAAAAATATAAAAACTTAAAAGGATAAGAGGTCTCATCACGACCATGCTTACCATGTCCATAGGTAAATAATAAACTTACATTACCACTAGTGCATATCAAATCAGGGTAATGGCTCATCAATACTAAATAATCATAAGACAAGGGGTCTCATCACGAGCTAGCTTGTTCAGTTCAATTATAACCAGTGAATGGCATTGTCACTTTCTGGTCATCAAGCCAGGACAATGACTTTTTAAGAATAGGAAAAACAATTTATATGATTAAGGGTTTATCTCAAAAAATTGTAATAATATATGGATGGGATATGAATCATTGATGGTTAAAAGCTAACCTTGTCGAGGCTATGAATTCCTGCTAGAAGCAATGGCTCTACCTGTGACAAAAGGAGTAAATAAAAAAGGCTAAGTTACAAAAAGACACTTAATTTATCTTTTAAACTATTTTATGATTGATATAGAGGAATGAATATATTTATTTATGAAAGGTTTCTAAAAATTTAACAATAAAGATGAGTTATTTTATTCAGAGTAATTTTATTCAATCAAACATTTCGAAAAACAACTCTTGTTTCCTTAAATTATATTTTAAAGATACTAAGAAAATTACTTTTCACAGATAACTAGTTCTTCTAGTGAATCACCAATCCTTCTGCTATTCAACAACCCCCATTATTTTAGCATAGTTACCTTAGGAAAATAATGGGGATGCTTTTAAAATTTTTAGATTAAAACAAATAAAACCCTTAATTCATTAATTTAAATAGAAATAAGAATCTAATGGGTTAAAAATATTGAATTTTGATCTTAAAGACACTTTAGCAGAGAATTTTAAGCAAATCGCAATATCGCATGAAAGACATATGGATCCTAAAATCCACTCAACACAAATTTCGATGCGAAATGCAACAAAGCGCTTTAATAAATAAAAAAGGGCATTTTCTCGAACAAATTCTATAAGAAAGAGACCGCGGGACCCACTTTCGCCACGGAGGCAAATTGCAAATCGCATTTCGCAGTTTAATCGCGACGGTCTTAAAGGCATCCTCAACATTTACCTAATGTGATATACTCTATCACATCACACTTTTGCTTCGTGACCACTCTTTCCCTTCATTCATTTTCGTCGATATTGCGATTGTGATATCGCAATCGGAAAAAAGTATCTGATCGGCACTCTATAAATATTCACACACTAATAACACCATGATGCGATAGATATTGTTTAAATGTTGGAATGATTACACAAGCACATCAACCCATACTGTCCATTAATGCCATAACTTAAACGGTTTTATATCCCATGCTTCCAAAAATGATTTGACTGCAAGAAGTATTCAATTTATGTATTAACTGCGTGCCAAGTTTCATTCGCTTGATTGTTTCCATTATTACAGTACTTTCATATTTGTAAATCAAAATTTCTCTTTCTACTTATCATTCTTCATTGTTAACAAGTAATTCCAAATGAACAGAGCTCTTCGGAGATGTCAAAATTTGTGAAGAAAGCTAAGAAACATATGGCACCCACAAATCCTACAGCTATTGTAAGTGAAATAACAGAAATGCTTCCTCTATTGACAGACACAACATTTGGGCTGAAAAGTGGTTCTTCCTCATATGCGATGTATAAGTTATTTGAGGATGAGAAACCCCATAGGGTTCAACGGAAAGTTACTGCGGATGCTTCTGATTCTTCAAAAACTACTATAGAAGAAGTTTCCAATTCTTTTCTATACCACGTTGCTACGCACCCCAAAATTCTACCATATACTGATATGGTAAGATGGATAATCGACAACCTTAATATTGGGATAGAATTTTCTTAACCAGGTTAGGAATGATGATAGGTTCTTTTAAAGCAGAAGACTTGAAGTCAATGTATCACATTCTAGACCCAGAAAAGTTCTATGGTAAATAATTTATGGCACAATTCGCCAGCGAGAATGAGTTGAAGTCAGATCCTATCAAGCAATGGAGGAGAAACTCAAATAAACACAAAAATGATGATAAGGGTATGTATTCTACTGACTCCCTTGCTAGTCCCTACTATTATGTTTTTGCAATGATGTCTAAGCTTTTTGGTTAGCCTGATACTACCAAATTTTCATTAGAATGGGTTCCCCTAATGGAAGCAGTCGCAAATTCTCATATCGTGGACTAGGGAACCATTTTGTCCAACAATATTTCCACTCAAATTCTGTAGTATAGGAAAAAACATTCTATTTCGTCCAAAAAATTTCCCCCATTTTATATGAGTGCTTATATCATGGAAGTTGTATGTTTCACTTTAGATTTTCCAACCATGGGTTCGAAATGGACTACCCAATACCCTCTCCCCATTCATGTCTATCATATCATGTTATAGGAGTCAAAATATGAAAACCATTTTTATAAAATCTGCCTTGGAGTTGTGCTCCCTTTATTTCAAGTTGTGTTCAATGAGAAATCCCCCAAGTTGTCTAAACAAGCTCAAGTTGACTTCTCCTCCATTGGAAAATGGTCTGGAGAAGAATTTTTTACCTATGTAAGATTTTCTAGGAGCCTGGCTCAGCCACAAGTTTTACAATTATATGTTCTGGATAAGCTTCTCACAAGAGAAATAGCTTATAAAACTGTTGGCAATGGATTAACTAAGTTTTTGAAGGAAGCTAAGAAAGCATCATGGCCCTCCTTTCCAATTCACTGTGTTTTTTGCGCCTTAGACAACTATAAACACGTGGGATTAGAGGTCAACCAAATTAAATGTTTGAAATTTTTTACAATTTCAAATAGACAATACAACCCAAATCAAGTTGCTAATGATTTTACTACTCAAGTTAAAATCAAACCTTTTGTACATTAAGATGATGATTTCAATGACTTGTTTGAGTCATTCGACACTTATGCCATAGTTCAGAAGTTAGCAACATCACGCCTCCATCCACAACAATTTTTAAAGTTTAAATAGTATAGGAACGAAAGATTGAAAGGGATTTCTTTAAATATTCTAGAAGTATCCCAACCCATAACACAGAAGGAACAAGAAAAAGAACAGGCACCTAAGGATACTGAAGTCCGTAGTAAAGCTGAAGAGGATAAATCTGTTAAAGTTCAAACCATGGATTTAGAGTTCCCAAGTAATTTGAATGATGTATGGAAGGATTTAAATCAAAAACTCCAAGGAGACCAAGAAGTGATGATTACCAGTCATCAACAGATAGTGAAAATGCCTCAAATCAAAAGTCAAGATATGTTTATTTCTGGGCCATCAAATAATTTATTTAGCACAAAACAAGTGTAATTCATCTCGGCCTTCCATACTATAGAAATTTCATTGAAAATTGAGGAAATCCCTCCTCTAGATATATTCTATAGTCCTAGACATAAATTCGTTATGAGAAGACAAAGAAAAAGTAGGAGAACATAGTCCTCTAAACCCCTTGTTCCAGGAGATGTTCCAATGGAGGTAGTCTAGAAAGATTCACAAGCATATCCTTCTCATGATATAACTTGTCTAACCCAGTTCGCAGGTGCCTATGCATCTGCTACTATAGATAAGGACTCCGAATTTCAATGGCTAATTAAAGAAAAGGATGAAAGAATCATCCAATTAGAACAGGAACTACAGGCAGAAAATCAAATTTTCAACCAAAAACTACAGGTACAGGGATCACAGCTCTAAGAGAGCATTGATCAATTGAAATTACAGCACCAAACTAAAATTGGTGCTAAGGACACTCAAATTCATCAATTGCAATTTATTGTTGGGCAATTAAAAGATAATACAAAAATAGATGAATTTAGGAAAGAAGTAGTGGAATTGAATACCCTACTGGTACAGCAACAAATTATTTTTTGTCAAAAATTGTCAAATATTATTGAATTATGTGAGAAAAGTGATTCACTGATGAATCGAATAGTAGACCAGAGAATCATTTTCAATGAGATTGACGATAAAGTATCACATTATGTCACCTGCCAAGATACTACTGATGGTTGAAAGCCTAATCTTCCCAGGATTGAGGACTCCAAAAAGGAAATATTATTTACTAACTAGGACATACAATTGAAACAAGCTGAAAGGGCCATCTGCAGACCTAGAGATGTGGCTAATAATATTGTTGAAAAAATTATTCAAAATCTCATCATTGCCAATCTTATTGATAGATGCCATCCTCGTTCTCTTCATATTGTTAAATATTTGATAAGGAAATGGTAATAAGTCTCCAAGGTCAAAGAGGAAAGCATCAGAAAGTTGGAAAATCTAGATTGGGATAAGTATTTGAAATACTTGGTAAAGACACATAGTCAATGGCTCAAGTAGCGTTGTCTTACAGATACTTCTTGCTATATGTTTCCTCCAATTTTAGATGTGGTTTTCACTGGACATTTGTGCATTAGGCCAGGCCAACTTCCCGAGGTTAATCATATGCTCAACCTCCTTCAACTAAAGGAACGAATGACTGATGAGATAGCAAGGAAACCTTCAAGCAAGTCACCCAATTATATTTTTTTCTATTTTTATTTTCACTTAGTTTAAGGAGAGTTGTTTGAACCTCCTCAGATTTTATTGTAATTACTATTTTTAAGACTCTCTATTTTATTATATAAACCCCTTCATGTCTTCTAAGAAGGGGTCCTAAAATTTTGAAAGCAAGACTTTACAGAAGTCACACTTTTGTACTCTTAAAGTTTTCTTAATAGAAAGGGTTGAACCAAATATTGTTTTTCAAATTAGCAGAGTTAGCGTATACATGGTACTTTTATCTTATATGTTAATTTTCTTTCCAAATGAGAAATGGTTAATTTTTCTTGTGGTGTTTTATTTCATGTATCTTTTTAAAACAATCATTCATTAATTCTCTTTTGAACATGTTCGATTTCCATCTTTTAGTACATAGTCACTACATGCAATAAACAGATGTGATATAGTCTTATCCAATTGATTTAATTAACTATTTAATTAAATCAATTACTTCAAATTGTTTTCATATATTTAAGTGTTTGTATAATCTTTATTTTCATTCACTGAAATATCATCTTTATAAATCACATTGAGAGAATAATTAATCCCAGGATAGATATAGATAGGTATATTTATTTACTTTGAGATTTGTATCACTCCCATCTACCAAGTTACATTCAATTATAATACCATAAATTCACCCAATTATATTTCACTAGGAAACTAGTTCCATAAATAGAGTCAGAGTCACCATCCCAAATGGATAAGGGACGGTTTTCAAGTCTCTGACCGGGTGGTTTTCCCCAATGTTGTTGCACCAATTTTCAGGGCCTCAATGAGACCATTGGGCATGGAGTCTTTTGACATAAAAATATTAGCTACAGGCTATATGAACAAGTTAACAGAGGTATGATAGCTTTATTTTTCTTAGACACGTCATCATTAAGCTATGATAAGAGAAAATAAGGAGTAAACATAAAAAATAGGGCAACCAGGTGATTTTTGTAAGTGATATTTAAGTTTAAAACATATGAGAAAATTTTTAAATGTAAATCTGAGTTTATAGACAGAGTTAAATTTTAATCACTTATTTACAAACGCCAAAGACTTATGAATCATATTTATGACTTAGAAGAAAAATATGCACTAGAAACACTGACAGAAAACTTATCACAAATTAATCTCTGCAAATTTTCACAAGTAACATTGTTAACAACAAATTATATTAATATAAAAGAGATACATAGTACATATGGTTTTTGCAAAAATTTCCAACCATGTTCATTACAGAAATGATAGTCTTTATAGACTACTTACAAATTGCTCAATATCCAAAAATAATGGATCTAAAACCTATTCACTTATCTATATCTTACTAAATCAAATAAAATCAAAGAGGAGATAATATCTTATCCCCAATTTGAATTTTTGAGGTGTTTCTCCAACTGAAACTTGATTAGACATTTTTCTAAATATAGAAAAAACTAATTGTTGTGAATTCCTGAAAATTAGACTTCAAATATACATTCGAATATCTCAAACCATGATATATATGTAAAATCGGAAAGAGGTTTTTGTTAATTTATTCGTTCCCTCCAAGCACCTCTTTGGGTTTTAAAAAATTCATCCCCAGTTATTTGGAAACATGTTTTTAAAACAGTAACTAAAACAGGGAAACACTAGAATTGCAAAATCTAGAAAAATAGGTCTCAAAGATTCCTTAAAATATCTCAAACCATTACACCTGTGTAAAAACAGAAAGAGGTTTTTTTAAATGAGTTTGTTACCAACAAAAACATTTTCTAGTTTCTAAATTTTATTTTCCAGTTGTTCAAATGTGCCCAAATTTACTATATTTTACAAGAAAAAATAGAGTAAAACAAAGTTTTGTCACTTTCAAATTGGTCAAGTGTATGCTCCTTCACTGACGTGGAATCTGTTAGTTCTTTTATTTTAACATAAATTTTTTAAATTTTACATTGGAGCTAATACTCCATCTATTAGCACTTTTTATTCAATAAATTTAAAATAGGTGTTGATAATCCATCTGTCGACGCCTTGATTTAACATTTTATGATTGGCGCGGACAATCCCACTGTCAACGTCCTAAAAAAATTTTAATAATAAAAAATTACAATGTTGAATTTAAAACTATGAAGAAAAAATGAGATAACACCTTCTTTGCAAAAGGCAATCTCTCCTCGTACTATAGTGCACTTCCTTATCTCGACAAAGCTCTCCCTTGCATTGTGCACTAAATTTTCTTTGTTTTTTCTAAAATTATTTATCACGATGAATATGTTGAAGTGTTAGGTATAGTATATTTGGAGTGTATCAACATTTCCTCATCAACATGAGAGATGGCCCCATCTAAGAGGAGACCAAGAAAAGAAATTGTTGAAGATGCTAAAGAAGGGGCAAAACAAAGTTCCATAGCCTTATGCCCAACATACACAAATATATCATTCTTCATTGGTGAATCCATGTCAAAAACTTGGTATAGGATATATAAGTTATTTTCCCAAAAATAAATTCCTAAGATGAGGAAGATGGGAAAGTGTATCAAAATGTGAAGAGATCTTGGTTACATAAGGTGGCATCGCATTGCATGGTTCTCCCATATTTATAAACCATTGAGTGGATCATAAACTACATCGGTCTAAAGGACATGACTATTAGAGACATTAACAGCATATACATACATACATACATACATACATATATATATATATATATATATATATATATATATATATATATATATATATATTTATTTATTTATTTATTTATTTATTTATTTATTTATATTTATATATATATTTCATAGTATTACAAATTTCCTAGCTACCAGGTAGCTCTCACAACAAAATGGTAATAAGGTTTTTCCCTAGCTTACAAGGATATATTAAACACATGGTTGCAAGACCCTAGAAAAATTTGGACGAGGGATGATGGTGCCTACAAGACCAAGTTTTTGAGGAAGGCATATCAGCTATTAGTGGCCATGTGCTTTCAATTGTATGATAGACACAATGCAAAGACATTCAAATAATCTTGGGTACCACTAATATATACTTGCACCCAAGAAGGAAGCATGTTCAATTGGGCAGAAATCCTAGTTGCTTCCATTCACACAAGGGTAAAAGAAGCTCATAATCCACCCGTAGGGGGACAACTTAAATTCTACATGGCATCATATATTATAGATGGTGTAAGCTCAAGGTTTTATTTTTTTTTACTTATATGCAGATGGGCCTTATCTCCATACATACCACAAGTGCACATCTATTTCAGGAAATTATGGGAAACTAGTTACAAAGCACTCTATCACAAGATAATTGCAGGTTTCATGTCTCCCTTGTATCACATTCTCTTCAACACAGCCACCCTGCATGCGAAATCGATCTAGGGAAGTGCTGGAGGATATAAATCATATGTGCCTACGATGATGTTGCAACCTCCTATTTCAATGGTAAACATATGCGTTTTAATATGATAGTCCCCCATCTAAAGCTTTATGTTCTCAGAACATCCTTTGCATTTCATGGTCCCCATTAGCTATGAGGACCTGAAAATTAGATACTTAGCTCACAAAACAATGAACAGCCCCAGAAACCTATTCATGGAAAAAATTATGCATGTTTCCACAGTCAGTCAACACCATCACCGTTTGATTCTTAATAAAGCCTCTAATTTTAAGCGCTTGTGGCGAAGAAATGATTGCTAATGCATGGAGTGAGATAATTGGTTCATCTAGTGTTGTTGTAGTATCTGTTGTAGTATATTGAGGTGTCACTTTGTCCTCCTTGGGAACTTCAACGGGTTGGGACTCCTCATCTGGGTTATTTTTAGTCGTGTCAACCTGAAAGAAATTTGGTTCCTTACATTTGTGGCCTAGTGAATATTTTTCATCAAAATAGTAACACCATCCTTGTCTTCTCCTTTCGGCCATTTTTGTTGGCGACACCTTTTTCACCTTAAGGGTTTTGGTGGGGCCAATAGCATGGTTGGATGTGCCTTGATGGAAATGACATATGGATGGATTGGGCGTTGATAGCAACTTCTACATATAAAGCTTTCTGGAAAGCTTCCAACCAATTAGTGGGTTGATGCATTCAAACATGATCCTGGATGGCTTCCTTGAGGACACTGATGAAACATTCCACATAAATGAATCCCCTAGGACCTCAGTTTTGATGGCCAATTTCTCAAATGTTGTAATAAAGTCTCGCACTGTACTAGTTTTTTTGAGCTTAGCGAGGTGACCCATAAATTGAGATTCCTTGTCAAAATAGGCACAAAGGGCTTTAGATAACATATTCCATGTTGGATTTCCTGCATAGAATTTATGATTCCATTTCAACCACTGCTAGCATTCTTGGTATAATTAAAGAGGTCCCAGATGTATTTTGGCTTTGTCATCCCATATATTATTGAGTTGAATATATTTCTCCAATTTTTCCACCCATATTATCAGGTTAGAACCGTCAAATTTGTGCAAGTCAAGATTGAGTGCCTTACTGCTAGAATATTGGTGACCTCCTTGGAAATGATGACACCCTTCACATCAATGGTGGTTGGATTCTCCTTCCAAGTGTACATCTACAGTGTTCCCCTTTCCCATGGGGTATTTTGTAGCTCATTTTTACTTTATCTTCATATGTTGAAAAAATAAAAATTATATATGTATTCAAAACAAAAACCAAAATCAAGTCTCAAACTTTAGGATTTTGATTAAGCACTAACGGTGGATTAAGAATTAATTGATATTAAACTATAGTATTAATTTTATTAATTTTGGTGGACCCGAGTGTATTAAAGTTGTACGTAAATTAAATATCGAACACCTTGTTGAGTGGAATCGAATGAGGATGTCGGGCCCATCAGATGGTGCAAACCCGATGACACAACATACGCAATGTTTATGCCATCGAGTACCCCCGTAAATCCCATAAATGATCTTGTTTAACTGTATATCAACGGCGGATATTTATTACGAGAGCACCTTGACAGATTTCCTTCGTATTGGTGTGTGCCCTCGTATAACTTCAGCAAGTGAGCGTGGATCGCCCTATCACCATTCTGACATCACCCAATCGTCACTTTTTCCCTGTCACCACCATGTCACATGCCATGTCACCCTGTCACTTCATCCAGTATTGTCTGTCACTTCGTCATTCATACATGCCACGTGAAAATTTATTACCATTTTCCCCCCATTTTTTCGTTTCCCCATAAATCTTGTTACCCTCATTTCCCTCACTTTATCATTTTCTTCAGTTCTCTGCATCCATAACACATTACATTTATCCGACTAAAATCTCAATTCAGCATCAATCGTCTGGTAACTAGGTATTTACAAGTCATTCCTATTTTCCCAGTTATCAAAATGTCAAAGAAAGAAGTGTTAGGAGGGTCTTCCTCTCACATTCATCTCATGGACACCGAGAGTGATGTTTTCGAACCAATTTTCTCCTTGTATTTAATAGAACTTCACCAACATATCTTATTCAACTAGAATGAATCCCCTGTGTATAATGGAGTTTTCAGGTTTGGTATTTTAGCTTACATGATTCCCCAAACCTATGTTTTCCCATAATACATATATTAGCTAGTCTCTGCTCTTTACCCACAAAAGTGTTTTGTGATGAACAAATTGGGTGAAAATATTTTCCAAGTTTCTTCTCTCTTAATATTTTGAAGTTTTTTTCCTTATTCAAGTTCTTGTACTTCATTCTCGAGGAAATCTTGTTGTCAGCCTTTCAAAATCTATCCGTAGAAAACTATGCCCATATGACCTCATTTTTAATTCCCACGGGACAACATTTGTCATTGGAACCCACTCAGTTTTCTGATGAAACCTTTACTGAATATTTAAGACCAATTCTGAAAATTAGTTCCAAGGTTTTGGGAAGGGAGAATACACATGTCATTAACCGAGCTATTATGGGAGTGTTTAATTTTTTGTTGCAACCTGAGATAGTTTTTTATATACCTGCTTTCTAGGAGATAATGGTTAACTCATAATTAACATACCTTTCTCCCACTAGATGTTTTAGATTTCCCTCATTGGTAACCTACCTATTCTTGTATACTCATGTGGAGAGATTTATGCACTTGGTACTTAATATAATGGACACACATAAAAACAAGAAATCAGTGGTGATTTGGACAAACGTCATAAGAATTCATGATAATTATGATGGTTTTATGTATTTCACTACTTCTTTCTTGTCAGTTTCTTATTCCATTATAAATAGCTCTCTTTCACCTTTTATGCTTCCAAAGGCTCGGTCTTTCCTTCAGCGTAGCAAAGATGTTAAGGTGGGTGATTGGTTCTAGTTTGAAGATCATGCTGAAATTAGACTATATGGAGCATAGGTTACCCCTTGTAGACTCCCCACATTCGTGCCTATGAGATTGTTTTCTTTAGATTTCATCAGAAAAATTATAAATCTTCATCAGGTGCATTTTGTCCCAGCAAAGAAGGGGTTTTTTTTCAAATTTCCAAGGACAATTGGGCCTTTTATTGTGAATAATAGGCAGGCCATGGGAGAAGTGCAGAAATTTCTTGAAAGCATAAAACTACAACTGGGTAAAAAATGGCCATATGACCCTCACCATATTATTTCTAATAGAAGAGTTGAAAATTCCTATGCTCCTTATATACATGAACCTTGACCATATGTAGAAAAAATTTCAAATGGAGGTCAGACAAGTGCATCAAGAGGAATGGAGGTTGAGACTCCACATCCAAGTGAGAAAAGTTTGAAAAGAGGAAATGAAGATATTATTGATTTAAAATATGTAGGTAAAGATTCAAAGAGGTAAAAGCTTTGAGAGAAGGAGACAGAGTTTGGATTTATGGGTGGTAGTTCCTCAGCCTCATTGAGTTTTCAATTACAGTTGGGAGATGTTATTTGTACACCTTATTCTCATGCTCCAGAAGAAAATTCCCAAAATTGTATTCCTTTTTTAGTATGAATCTTAATTGCAAGTGTACGAAAAAACACCACTTTAGTTATGCATAACAAACAACCCTAACAGCAAACATGGTTGCCAATATCTTCAGATCTGCAATTAGGTGATTAAGATAAATGCTAAAAAAATATATATCTATGCATCAAAAGACATTAAGCAGTAAATAAAACGAGATTTACTCCATGCATCCAATAGACAAGACAAAAATATGTTGAATGAATTTTATATTAAGGGCACCTGGGAGGAAAACATAGAAGGATGTTACCAGTTCTCCTCAATGGGATGGGTTCTTGTAAGTCCTCAGCACTTCAGATCTAAAATTCCTCTCTCTTGATGGTGTAGAAAACCCAGACAAAAATGGAACTCAAAGGGAGCTCACAAACAAAAAGATAGAAAAATATGACAATGATGGTGGATCAAATTCAGACCCAAAGTAGAGATCCAGAGTGATCTTTAGTCAACAAAAGGTAGTGAATGAAGGGGAAAACCCTTCTATTTATAACAAAATATTGACTTAGTCTAGATATTGGTGCATAATTAAAATATTATTAACCAAATCAAGATCCATCTTTTATGGAATATTTTATTATATTTGTTGGAGGGAAAAATAATTTGACTTGGGTCAAACCCATTTATTTGTAAATAATAAATAAATAAATGATTTATTTATTATTTTAAGGATGTGGTTGAGTAATAATCAAATAAATAATGATTTACTTAATTATTTATGAATGATTTAGTCAAATTTAACAAGGAATATTATTTAAATAAGTTTTAAATAATTATTCCTAGAAAATAATAAGATAAATAATAATTTATCTAATTAATTTTCCTGTTTTGGGTTAAATATGACTAGGAACATTAATTAAATTGTTTTTTAACTAATTATTCCTTGAGGAAAATCAAAAAAATGTAGATTTGTTTAATATTTCCTCATGGGGTTTCCTGTTTAGACCATAAACAACTTAATAAAGGTGGTTTACTAAGTTGTTTTTCATAGTGAAAGCAATTTTACTTAGGGTAAAATTGGTCTTACATGGTGTACTTAACATGCTCCACAGAAGGCAGTTTTAGTTTCTTTCTCAGTACTTGGATTTCAGTTTCATCTCCCTACAAAAGTTTCTGAACAATTATTTCAGGCAGTAGGGAGATGAAACTAAAATCCACCTCAACCTTTTGTATTTCAGGCAGGAGTTTCTTCTGTTCCTTATCCAAATCAAAACATGGTGATTCAAGATTTTCTTCTAAACAGATATGCACCATTGAATTTTCCTCAACCCATGAATGTTATGACTCAAGATTATTTAAATTTGTTACCTAGATTTACAAGGGAAGATGAAATAACAGCAGAAAAGCATGTGGAAACTATTTCTTATTTTGATAAAAATTTAAATGTTGAATATTTGGATGTGGTAATGAGGTTGTTTGTGCAGTCACTAGAAGGAGACGCAATAAATTGGTTTAAAACACTTCCTGCTAATTATATAAATAATTGGGAAGAATTGGAGAATGCATTCACACAAATATGGGGTGAAAAGAAATACCATAGCTATTTTCTGACTGAATTTAATGAAATTAAGAGAAAATTAGAAGAATATGTGGTTGAATTCATCAATAGATTTAATAAATTATATAATATCTTACCTGCAGAATTAAAACCACCACCAATTTGTGAAAAAGTGGTGTTTGAAGGAGCAATTGAATATGATTTTGGTTTTACTTTGAGGGAAAGGTGATCTCCTACTTTGGACCAAATTCAGACTGATGCACTGGAAATTGAAGCTAATTTATCTGTTGCAAGAAAGATTAAATCGAAAGATCAAACTGGAGATAAAAATCAAGGAAAGGGGGAAGTTAATCCTACTAGTAAGCCTAAATATTCTTATGACCAGAAGCTCGATGAAATGGCTAAATTCAACATAAATATATAAAATAAGCTAGTGAAATTATAACTGGAAAATAAAAATCCTTCGAGGCAGATTCAACAAGCACAAAATAGAAATTTTAATCCTCAATTAAGGAGAAAACCACTGCAGATTATGCAGAGAGACAAAAGAGATCGGGATCAGGTGCAACCACCTTTATATATTGAATATGAACCAGAAGAAGCAATGGAAGAAACTCTTAAATGCAGGAAAATCGAATTTCTACTTTGTCTAAAGAAGAAGGAGAAATAGTGATTAATGAGGATTCAAAATTGGAACCTCAAGTGGCTCTAGATGATAAAGAAATCGAAAAATACTATAAAAGGTTCACATATTTTATGCAAGAAATTTTTTATAAAAAAATATGATATCAGATCGAGAAATAGATCAAGAATTCAAGCAAATGTAGAAGATCAATCCAATCAAGTAGCTCAGCAGCAATCTCCAAAGTAAAATGATAAAGGAAAATAGCCATTGAATACAGTCCCAACAGTTCAAATTCATCAAGGAGAGAGTTCAAAGGGTCAGCAAGACACTGGAGTGTTGCACAAATCATTCCAGCAGCTTGTTTTCAGCTCACAATATGTACCAAAATAGAATTCAAATGAAGAATAATAATCAAAAGCTGTGAAGGAGGTTCATACTTTTAATTTACAAACAGAATTGGACAAATTAAAAATTCCAATTCCACTGGTTTAATTAGTGAAGACACCTAATTAGAAAAATAAGGTTTTTGCTTTTATAAAATTATCTCAAGATAATCACTCAACTGATGCAGTCAATCTACAAGAAGAAAGGTTAGTGGTGATTGGTGAGCCCTTGTATTGCACCAAAAGTGTTGCAACTCCCAGGGGATTTCATACTTTACTTTACAAACCTGGGTTTCGTACAAACTTTGAGGTGACAGTGCTATATACACAACAGATGCATTATGTTCATGTCATCCTCTTCCTCTTTACGAAAGGGTGCTATTTCTAAGGGTTCTCAATGAAGTCTTTCACACTTCAATGAAACTAAACTCAATTGCAGAAAGGAAATGACAGAAGGAAACTAAATTAAATCACTGAAAAGAAATGACATAAATGAAAATATTTTAATTTGTAAAAAATGAAATGACTTAAAAGAAACTAAACTATATTTTTGAAAAGAAATGGCAGAAAGGAAACGAATCCTAAACCACACTTAACTTGTCCAAAGGGCTAAATGAACTCTACCTATCCTATGATCTATCTACCATTCTCCTATCCATGCATCTAAACTATCAGTGCCTTAATTTTAATTAGAAATAATTAATTTGCAACTTAGAGGAAATAAAAAGGGGCTAAAAGGGCTAATGAGGGGTTTAACACATGAAACGAGGTTTGGAAGCGGAAAGAGGGGGTTAAATCCTTAGGAAACCTTATTATAACGCAATAAATGACTTTGGAGCGGGAAGAAATCAACAATGCGATGGTGGAATGCGATGGCCGACAAAAGTTGCGATGTGCAATGTTGCAATCGTAGCTTCGCAAGTTTAAATGGATAGCAGTAAGGATTTAATGGAATGAACTAAATGATGCATAGAGCGAAGAGTGACGTGGCGGGTCGCGAATCGCAATATCACAAGTTTACAAGCATAGCGGTAAGGATTAATGGGAATAAACTAAAATGTGCGAAGTGCTATTAGTGTTGTGGTAAAGTTTGCAAGCTATGATTTGCAATGTGGTAAGTTCTGCGAGAGGTGGGATGATGTGGTGGTGAAAAGAAAAAGGAAAAAGTTGCATGTTGTGATGTGCAATAGGATAAGAACTGTGGGATGCGATTTTCGATGTGGTAAGTTCGGCAGGATGTGATGTGCGATGGGGATGACGTGTTGGTGAAAGGAAAAAGGGAAAAGTTTCGATTTGCGATATGCGATGTGGCAATATTGTGATTGCAAATAACAAGCGATAAGAGTTAAAGGTAAAATCTAAGAGTTGCGAAGTGTGCTTTGCGATTTTGCAATATCGCAATTGCAACGAACGAGCGATAAGTGTTAAAGTAAACGTTAAATGTTGTGATTTGAGAAGTGCGGCGTACGGTGGCGGGAGTCTTGAGGAGGAAGGCGAAGGTTGGGTTTTCGATGGTTTTCAAGATTTTTTGCGTTAAAACGAGCCTGGAGATAGTGACCGATAGAAAGAAGGAATAAGGCAGGAAATCGGCGAAGGAGAGCGGTAAGTCTTCAAGGCAAAAGGTAAGCGATGCGAAGTGCGATTTGTGATTTTGTAATATTGTAATTGCAAGGAAGGAGCAGTAAGTGTTAAAGGTAAACGTTAAATGTTGTGATTGCGAAGTGAGATGTACGGTGGTGGGAGTCTCGAGGAGCAAAGGCAGAGGTTGGGTACGCGGTGGTTCTGTATAGTTTTCACATGTTTTTCGTAAAAAGGGTAAGGCGGTCGTGAACGGAGAAACATAGAGAAATAAGGCTGAAGGGCTTAAGGGTGTTTGAAATAAAGGTAAGTGCAGCACGAAGGTGAGAATTAAAGGAGGGGAATGGAAGAGCAAGGGAAGTGCTCAGAAGTGAAGCACACCTACGGATTCATGCATGAGAAACAAACAGAAATGCGAGGTGAAACAGTGAATGAAAGGCTTGGACTTGGTAAATACAAATTCTTCCCCGAACTTGAACATAAAGCAATTTTTCCCTGTGGTAAGGTCGGCCCTACTTGAACTCTATTGACAAAGATGAGAGGGGTGACTTGACCACAGTTTTGGATTTTTTCCTCTATTTCCCTATGCATAAGAAATTAAAACTATAGCAGCACAAAAACTAAATAGCAATGAAACTTATCAGAATCATATCTAACTTAAATGACAGAGGAAAAACTAGCTAAATGACATAAAGTAAAAGATAATAACAGTAGAGAAGTTGAGGCACATGGATTAGGCCCTAACCCACGAGCCTAGCCCTCTAAACTTAAATCAATCAAATGAAATCAGTCTTCTCATTTCATGAAAGAATAATTGCATACATCTCTGAAAGTTTCGATCCCTGAATAAAACAAAATAGCTTCAAAATTTCACAATAACAATTCTGAATGGAATCGAGACTAGGATAGACTAACTCTTCCTAGCTCTAGCTCTGCTCTATTTATTCTACAGGGAAGCTACCAACAGCTCCCTAAAAAATGGTGATTGATTCCACCAGACTCCAAGTAAACCAAGATTGAGTTCTCTCCTCTTTGAGTGACTCGGTTGCCTCTGGAATTCGAGATGCTGGAGAGAATCTTTGGGGATCCTTTGGCTGCTTGTGAAATTCAAATTGCTGGAGAGAATATTTGGGATCCTTCGGTTGCCTTTAAGGGTGGACAATCCTCCTATAATTTCTCCTTTTTGTATCCTCCAAGTATTTGTGATAAAATCTTTATAAAAATTCTTAATAAATCATGATTTTCTGCACTCAACCTTATATTAGGCACTCAAAGTATGTTAGCCTTAATCACCACCTATACTAGCATCATAAATCCAAATAATAATTAAAATGCAAGAAAAAATATCTAAGAAGGAAAAAAGGTGACTATTAACCCCTCCAAATATGTCTAATGATGGATCTCATTATCACCCCCTACTAAATGGTTTCTCATCCTCTGAGCAACTGATCCTCCTCCTCCATTTCCTTCAAAGATTTGTCAGCCCCTCTGATTTCCTGAGGAAGAAGTGTGGGAGTTTCCCCTAGGGGGTAAAATCCATCATTCTTTTATGCATTCTCCCATTCTCTATCTTGTGCATCTGTGTCCTCTTCATCAGTCAGCCCCAGCAGCAAAGGTGGGATGAGCTTCAGTGCCAACCATCAAATTTTTTTGGCCTGCATGGCCCTCTTGTATAATGGTGCCCTTTCCAATGCACCCCTTAGTCTTTCTAGAGTATGATACTCCCTGTTCTTGAGGCTATGTGGGAGGTTGTTCCATCTCCTCTAGCTGGCCATAATGCACTCCTCTTCTATCTGTCTAGAAACATCATCAAAGTGGCCTATCACTCGGTTTTGAGTCTGAAGGTAGCTTTCAACCAGTGCAGGGTCCTTTTCAATCTCTCGATGGTTAAGGATGACTCCTCTTGGGTTGAACACTTCTGGTCTGAGATATAAGGGTTCTCTATTTCTTCCTCCCATGACCTTCCATATTGCTTTGGCTCTATTGTCCTCATTCACCATCCAAGATGCTAGAGCCATTAACTGCATATCCCCCATTGTAGGATTGGGGTCCCAAAACTCCAGATTTTATAGCACAAAGTTATGCATATAAAACTCTGCCATCTTTGCCTGATCAGCTATGTTGGCTTGCTTTTACAACTTCATGAATTTCCTACAACCTTGGAAAGGGAGTGATCCATGGGAGGCTAAAGTGTTGATTTGAAATAGAATCCATTGTTATTTTAGGTACAAAGCATATGAGTCAAAGGGGAATCTATGTGGAAGGGCTTCTATGAAAAAGTCCACCATGGTGGCTACTTGCTCCTCTTTTTGCTACAATTTCTCCTTTAACGCTATGATTCTCTGCATGTGCCTTCTACAGCTGCTCCTTCAGAAATATTTATTTGATTCTTTCCTCCCCCCTTGGTGATTATTCAATGATGATCGGGCTTATGGGAGAAGTTTTTTCCTTTCTCTGATTCTTGTCAGCTCCAGAATACCTAGAGTTCTGCCTTTTTCTTTTTGATCTCATAGGAGCCATGGTGGGAGTTATATTTTTGTAGTGATGGGATGTGACGTTGAAATGTGAGTCTGTGTCTCACCCACTTTCTGCTATATCTATGACTTCTATGGCCATCTCTTCTGTTTTTCTTTGGCCCTTTATCTCTCTCTCTTCTTCTTCTAGTTCTTTTTGTTTCTTCTGGTTCTTCCTCCTCTTCTTCTGGTTCTTCTTATTTCTTCTGGTTCTACCCTGAGTTTCTTATTTCTTTTTTATTTAAGGTTCTTTGTCTTCTTCTTCTTCAAGTGCTGTGTGCTTTCGTCGGTCCTCTCCCTCTAAAAATTTTCAATTCACTGGTTTGGATGAGATGACATCTCCTTTTATTAGATGACGTAGCTAAATTTGGAGTGCCAATATAACTCTGCTCAGCTCTAGTTCTGTCATAAAAAATTGGTTCCTCCTCCATGTTAATTCAGGATGAACTGTGTGTTTTCCTCCCCTCGTTCTCCTCTACTCCATTGATTTAATTTTTTATTTTGCATGCCTAGGTGGCGTGTACTCCCAGTTTTATTCCAGCCATACCTCACAGTGGTGGCCGAGTTAACTGGTCACCTTTCTTCCCCTCAAACTCTAAGTCTGCAAATTAGTTATTTATGGCTATTATGAATGTGTAGCAAGGGGTGAGAGCTTATACCTAAGTTTAACTATTGTTTCCAAGAAGGTTGCAAGAGCTGGAGGTTTGAGACAAGCCTTTTTAGATGTTGCATTCTTCGCCATATTCCTATTCTCTAAGTGAGCATCTTTCTGAAGGAGCAAATTCCTAAATGAGCTGCTAATATTTATCTGGTCTTTCTCTCTACTGTGGATGTCACGTGGGGTGCTTGAGATGCCATGGGTGGCATTCTCATTCACTTGTATTATGTTATGAAGGTACCCTTGTTGGTCTTCTTGGCAGTCCATGAACAACTTTGTTTTTGAAGGAACTTCCTTATGTTTATAGTAGTCTGTTTGTGTGTTTCTTCTCTTGTTACATTGTTCTTAGGAATGGAGGAGTGTGGTGTATGGAGGTAATGGAGGAAGTTATAAAGATGAATGGAGTGAATGATGGGATGGACAACAAGATAGGAGAAGGGAAAAGAATATTAATGTTTCCCTCTGTTTTCCAGAAACCATTAACAACTTGCAAAACATAAAACACAGAAAAATACAGTGATGCAGATGCATTTTTTGGTTTTTTTCTTTTTCTCTTTTTTATTTTTTTCAAAAGAAAGTGTGTTTCCTCCATGGAGGTTTTCAACTCACAAAATTTCCTTGGGCGTGTCAAAGAGGCTTTCACCCATGGATGGTTATTCTTTTTTTCCTTCTTTTTTTTTAAGCAAGTGAGTTGCCTCCATCGAGGTTTTCAACCCACGAGATTTTTTTTTTCTTTTAGGAGGTGTGGGAAACTTTGAAGTTTCCCATCACATACACCTCTTTGCTTATTGAATTGATGAATTATTCCCTTAACAAAGTATTCTTGTAAATTTTAAGTTTGTGACCATTGACAAGCAAGGGGATCCCTTCCTCATCTATGGTCCTGATTTTGAAAAGCGCCATTATCAAATCATTTCTCCACTCTGTAAGGCCCCAACCATCTTGTCATTAGCTTGCCTTTGAAGTCTTTAAACCTTGAATCATACAATAGTGCCCAATATCCTTCTTGGAAGGTCTTTTCTTTGATGTTCTTTTCATGTCATACCTTCCTTTGCAGCTGAATTACCTATGTATGAAGAAGTGCTTGTATTCTGAACTCATCTAATCCATTTAGCTGCAGCAACCTCTCTTTTTGGGAATTTTTTAGATCTAGATTTAATTCAACTGCCATTCTTAAAGTATTGAATTCAAACTCAACTGAAAGTAGAGTTTTTTTACCATATACTAGTTCATAAGGACTGAATCTTGTTGTTGTCTTCCAAGTGGTGTTGTAGGCCCAAGTAGCTTCTACCAATCTATCTGGCCAATATTTTCTACTGTTGCTCACAACCTTGGTGAGGATGCTCTCTAAATCTCTGTTATTTACTTCTACTTGGTCATTCACCTGAGGGTGATAGGCAATAGAAGCTATATGCTTAATCTTGTGCTTCCTCAAAGGATTCTCAATGAGGTGAGAGGTGAACTGTGATCCCTAATCAGTGACTATTTCTTTGGGATATCCAAATTTTTAAAACACATTCTCCCTCAGAAATTCTACTACGTTTTCTTCGGTTGCTACCTTCACTGATTTTTCTTCAGCCCACTTTTTCAGGTAATTAGTGCAGACTATGATATACTTCTTTTTTCTAGGTGGTGGATCGATGGGTCCAACAAATTCCATGCCCCACTTATCAAATGGCTCAAGAGCCACCTGAGGGTGTAAAGGAATTTCATCCATTTGTGTGGGTTTCCCCATCCTTTGGCACTGGTCACACTTTCTGGTGTATCTTCTGGAATATTGGTGAAGGGTAGGCCAATATTAACTCGCCTGCAAAACTTTGTAAGCAGTTCTCTTTGTAGCAAAGTTGCCTCCACATAGGTTTTCATGAAATTCATAGAGGATATCAAAAACTTCTTCCTCCATCACACATCTTCTTAGGATTTGATCAGGGCCTATCTTGAAGAGATTCCCCCCAATCCATGTGAAAGGGGTGCTTTTTCTGATGATTATGCTCCTCTCCCTAAATGAAATATTACGAGGGAGTCTTCTAGCAACCAAGTAGTTGGCTATATCAGTAAACCATGGTGAGAGTGCTGATATGGAAAAGAGGTGTTCATCTGGAAGTTGTTCATCCACCATTCCTTCTTCACCTGCAGGGAGAAATAACCTGGAAAAAAAATCTGCAACAACATTTTCCTTTCCAGGTTTATTAACAATAGTCAAATCAAATTGCTGCAAAAGTAACAACCATATAATTATTCCAACATTAACATCCAGTTTTTTCATTAAATACTTGATGGCTACATGGTCAGTGTGAACAAAGGTCTAATATTCAATGACATAATGCTTGAATTTTTTCAATGCATGGACAATGGCCAACATCTCCTCCTCAAAAAGATTATAATTCAGCTCGGCTTTGGACAAATTCTTGTTGATGAAATAAATGACATAAGGGATTTTTTCCTCTAATTGTCCTAATGTTGCCCCTACAGCTTTGTCGGATGCATCAGTGTGGATGTGGAAAGGCAGAGTCCAATTTGGACCTCGGAGGATGGGGGCAGTAGTCGACCGCTTCTTAATGAGCTCAAAATCCTCTTGACAAGGACCGGACCAAATAAACTCAGAATCCTTGGCCACTAACCCAAATAATAGCGAAGCCATCTTGGTGAAATCTTTGATGAACCTTCTATAGTAACTAGATAAGCCTAAGAAACTCCTGAAATCTTTCTGTTTTTTAGGAGAAGGTACCCTTTTGGTGATAGTGATTTTTTTTGGGTATACCTGTATTCCTGATTGGGATATGGAGTGTCCTAATACAACCCCTACTTTCTTCAGGAATTCACACTTTTCTGGGCTCAAGGAGAGATGCATCTCAATACACCTTATTAGTAATTTACCCAAATTGGAGAGAGCTTCCTGGAATTCATCCCCATATGGTCTGAAATCATCCATGTATATTTCGATAGAGTCATGGACTAACTCAAAAAGGATGCTCAGGACAGCCCTTTGGAAGGTGGTTGGGGCATTGCATAACCCAAAGGGTATGACTCTATAAGAAAAAGTGCCCCAAGGGCAGGTGAAAGTAGTATTATCCTGGTCTTTAGAGATGATTTGAATCTAATTGTACCCACTGAACCCATCTAAGAAGGAAAAGAACTTCTTCCCTGCAAGGTCATCCAAGACTTGGTCTATAAAGGGCAAAGGGAAATGGTCTTTCTTGGTGGATTTTTTAAGTTCTCGATAATCAACACAAATTTTCCACTTCCCATTCTTCTTTGGGACTAGGACAAGAGGAGATATCCACTCACTATTGGATATAGGATAGATGAACCCCGCATCCAATAGTTTCTACATCTCTTCTTTGACTATGTCCTTTAGAGTTGGGTTCATTATTATTTGGGGTTGTATCATAGGATTGCATCTTTCTTTGATGTAAATTTGATGTACGCATACTTAAGTATGTACCCCTTTCATGTCCTTGTAATCCCAAGCAAATGCTTCAAGATTTTCTTTCAAAAGCTGGCATAGCAGCTTCTCTTTGAGAGGTTTGGGTTGATTTTCAGACATCTAGATGGGCCAAACTTGACATCCTTGGTGTTTTCATAGGTTGTTTCAAATGTTTGCACTTCCATCCAAGGTTGGCTTTCAGACTCTTTGACTAGAGTTTCGAGAGGAGTGTTAGTGGAGGACTGGTTTTGAATTGCATGGTTGATGAGTTCATCTTCATCAAGCTGCCCCCCTATAAGGATATCATCTATGGTACACATATGGGAATTGTTATATAACTCATAATATTCATCCTCCAAACATATAGCGAGATCATGATCAATGGAAGGTTGGGTTGGAGGATATAACACTAGTTGTTTAGACAAAGGCCCATTTTTTATAGTCATGTTTTTGGCCCAACAATTAATATAAGCATCTGCAATGGCTAACCAAGGTCTCCCTAAGATGAGAGGATAACCATTAAACTTGGTTTTTGGCTGCAAGACTAGGAAATATGTAGGATACTCCCAAGAGTCAATGATAACCATAACATCCTCAACAATTCCTTCCGGAGTTACTGTGGACCGATCTGTAAGTTGCAAAATTGTTGTGGTTTTCCTCAATGTCCCTTGGAGATTAAGTTTCAACATAGTTTCCTTGGTCATGATATTTATGGCAGCCCCTAAATCAATTAGAGTGCTGGGGACTATGACACCATCTATATGTACATCAACAACTGGACTACCAGGGTCTAGGTATTTTGGAAATATCACCTTCCCCAGCATCAGGTTAGACATTTGTCCTACCACATTGATGGTGGGGGTATCTCTCTTCCTCCTTCCAAGATTCTTGAAGAAATTTTCCTTGATGAGCCTATTGTAGCACTAGTACATTTAGCGGAAATTCTGACACTTTTGACCAAATGTCGGAAATTTCCCCAAATTTTTTCAATCCCGCCCGAAACCGTCGCTATACCGACGTCTAGAGAAATGTGTCGCAATACCGACACTTAGAAAAAGTGTCTCAATTGCGATGTTTGAAGAAAGACGTCGCAATTGCGACACTATGCCCCAAAGAATCGTAAATGCGACGGCTGCTTCCAAACGTCGCAATTGTGACACAATGTCTAAGTGTTGCAATTGCGACGTTTAAAGGCATCCGTCGCAATAGCGACGCTTTGTTTGCGACACAATGTCTAAGTGTTGCAATTACGACGTTTAGAGGGATCCGTCAGCAACGCTCTGGCCATCGTCGGTATAACGACACTTATATGCAATAAACGACAGTTATATGCCTTTGCAAGAATGGTCGGCTTACAGAGCAGCGCGAGGAGTAGTTAATGGAGGCACCTTTGCGATTGCGCATAATTTGGAGAGAAAATAGTAATAATGAGAGAGGCTCCTTTAATTGCGTCTTTGATTTGTGAAGGTATGGATTGTCCAACCTGCAATTCTATGCTGTCGAGAAAGACTCGCAATCCTCTGGAAACAAGACTGTTGTGAAGATGCCTGGCGAAGAAACGGACATCGGGTTCACGACTGTTGATGAACACATCGTAGTCTGGCGAAGAAGGCACCAAGGAGGGTATTCTCAGTGAATGAGGGATGTTGAAATATTAATTTCAACTACCCTGTCCTCTAGCCGCTTTCTAAATCTGTTTGAATGGCTCTGTCAAACAGCCGCTTTCTAAAACTGATGAACAGTCAATTTTGGTTTTGAAATCACAGTCCCTGCACACTTAAAAACAGAGCAATGTATTGTTTTGGAAACAAAGCAATTTAATAGTAAAAGCGGGAGATTTTAATTCAGAAGAACATGGTCCCACAGACCACAGACCAAATTAGCCATCCACGTGGAAGTAGGCAATTCAATCGCGTTATTTTTTGGCTCGTCTACATTGTGGAATTCCAGACCCGAAACATTATAGGGCGGAATTAATTTGATTTTCACGTCACAGTTTTCCTCCGTACGAAAAGCCAAAAAACGGACCCGAAATTTTATATGGTGTATTCTATGAAGTTTTCGCGTCACAAATTAGGGTGACATCAGCAGGATATTTTGGAACACGAATTTGTGATTGAAATCGGATTTATTTTTTTTGAAGTCCGGACGTATGATATAGTTTTATTAATATTTTGTTATAAGTTTTGTTTCACCGCCCGATAGTTATTTAAACCATTGGCTCATATATAACATATGCGCAAATATTTCACTTTGGGCATTTGTAATGTGGGCCCTGAATACTTTAAATAGGTACATATACATTAGACAGTTTAAAAGTTTTGAGGATTGCACCCCCGGTGAAATTATTTGTTTATAAGATTATATGTTACATGTGAGATAAAGGTTTATTATTTATCATATATAAATAAATTTTATCAATATTGGACATTTACACTTTTATGAGGTGATGTTATAAGTAAATTCATAAATATCTCTTTTTAATCCTCATTTTACTCCATGAATATGTTTGGAAATGAAATTTCAATAGATTATTTCTCCTAACCTATGTATCATCAATATTGTACATTTACATTCTTAATTATGAGGTGATGTTATAGGTAAATCCATGAATATCTCCTTTTAATCTTCATTTTACTCCATGAATATGTTTGGAAATGAAATTTCAATAGATTAATTTTCTTGATATTATATGTTTTATGAAGATATGGTAAGGAATTCTCTCTTGTTCTTCTTAGAAATAATTATATATAATTTTTATTTTTTTTCAAAATAGATTAAAAAAATTATATGAGAAAAATTATTAATTCATCAATATGTGTGTGTGTGTGTTGTGAGGAATAATTTCATAGTTCAACTTAATGGTTCATTATATAATCATGTGATCATCACCAATGATATATCTTAAAAAGCCACTGAAAAGCCATGTGTACAAAATCGATGTATACTCTAGAGAGTGGTTCTCATATCACTATGTAAATTTTTGTATGCTACTTCAAAAAAATTATAAGATAAACTGTAATACACATCATATATGCACCATAACAATTGGTACAGGTTAAAACCCACCTGCCACACCTTTGTACTCGATCCAATTTTCTCTGTCAACTCTTCTAGCTGTGGGAGTTTCCTCCAAGGATCATAATACCCCAAGGCCTTTTATCACCCTAGTAATTCTCAGGTTGTGGGATAGGGATTTTTGTAGTTAAGAACACCAGGGGTAACCAAGAACCGCTTTGGGAATTCAAGATCTAGCCTTCTTGAACTCTAGAGAGGGATCTCTCCGTATGATTTAGCTTTGTTTTAGTAACAGATATTAGGCTAGCTATGATAGTGTATTTGGGTTTGATTTTAAAAGATTGGTGGGAATAAAGAGATTTCAAGGTAAACCAGAAGGGTCTACCAGAATATTGGGCAATGGAGTCAACTCTCTAGGCAAGAAGAACTAAGAAATAAGGCTCAGAGATGCAAATGTGCTAAGGGCAAGATAGGTGACCTTCTAAGGATATGTATAGGTTTGATTTGATGGAGTGGATGGAATCTGAGCAAAAGGGCACTTAAGAATCCTTAAGCTACAGATAAGAAGATTGAAGAAGGGGATCTAACTGGGAACCGTAGAACTGCCCATAAGGTTTTACGAACAGGCTATTACTGGCCGACCATCTTTAAGGATGAAAAAAAATTTGTGCAGGCCTGTGATAGCTGCCAAAGGGAAGGACGCCCTGGGCAGTCTGATGAAATGCCTTTGAACCCTCAACTAGTGATTGAACCATTTGAACGTTGGGCACTTGATTTTGTTGGCCCTATTAGTCCTCCCTCAAACCAAAAAACATACATCCTAGTTGCAACCGAATATGTCACTAAGTGGGTCGAAGCAGAGGCACTTTCAAAAGCTACAGAGGACTCTGTAGTACAGTTTCTTTTCCAAATCTTTGTGCACTATGGTCTCCCAAGGGACATAATCACAGATGGAGGACCACAATTTGTAGGTAATAAATTAGCTAAAACATTGCAAAACTACCACATTCAGCACAAGATTACAACTTCATATCACCCACAGGCCAATGGCCAAGTAGAGAGCACGAACAAAGTAGAAAACATTAAAATGCCAAGTAGAGAGCATGAACTATAGTTGTCTTGAGAAATTTTATTCACACTGAATACTTCGAATTGTGAATTATTTATACAAAAAAATGTTTACAAAATATCTCAGGAATTGAGATAATTTTTTAATAAAAAATAGGAAAGAAAACTTAAAAAGAGGGACAGCTGCAAAACAGTTTGCAAGCTGTTACCTTTTTACAAGCAAAAATAGAACTGATTATTCTAATTTGAACTGATTGTTTTTGTGCACTTTAGCCCTGTATTTTTACCATTTGAGGTAACAGTAAAAAATGAATTTCCAAGTGAATTTCATGTTTTTTATCCATTAAATTCACAGCAAATTTGTGAATTATTGCCACTTTTCTGCAGAGGGGATCTTCATAGTCTTCAATTTTCTGTAACTTTCATCTACCTCTGTATACTTGGAAAAGTTAGGCTTGATAGTGAACATATGCCTGATCTCATTATCTAAAAAGAACATATTTTCAAAATACTGAAGAAGTATTTTGCCTGTTGGTGATCCTTGAGGCAGTTGTTGGCTGGCTTGCTCTTTTGCATGATTTCTGATTTTTAGATCATAATATTTATGAGGCATTAACTTGTCATTCAATGCATGAATATCAGGCAAACCTTCTTTTGACAATGTTTTGTATTTGGCTAAAAATCTTGAGATGGATAAATTCATGTCTTTACACCGGTCCTCTAGATTACTCATTATGTTTCTTTTGTTTAGGACCTTTTTTGTTTGAATAATGGTTTCTGTTCTATCAACAATTTTCAATTCTTCCAACTCTTCCCTGGTTTTACTGTTTAAAAAAGCGATGAGTTGGATTTCTTGGGCTGGTTTTTTGTCAATTTCCCTCTTATTCTTGTCAATCTCTACACTAGCAACTTGAAGTAACTCCCTCTGTTCATAAATTATCCGAATTGAAAGCCATTGAGAATGAATGCCATCAATAATTTTGGTCCATAAATGATTTTTTATAAATACCACTTGATCTGTAAGATTTACTTGTGCTTGCAGAATCTTTACCTTTTCTTGTAGTCGATCAGCCCTTTGCTCATGTCCTCTAGAAGTAATCAAGGCATCATTTTTGGATTTTTCTAAATTTTTAATAGTGCCTTTCAAACTAAGAATCTGTTTATCTTGGTCTTGTAGTGTGCTCCTCTATGAGGATGAAGAAGAAGAGGCAGAGATTAGAGAAGTAATTGGCACTGCAGTTGGCAGTACTCCTTTCGGTGCCAAGTGTTCTGCCAAAGTAGATGGTATAGCAGTTTTTACAGTGGGGATAACTGTAGGAATGACCATTGGTTGTGCTTTTCTTAGTTCTTCATTCTCTTTCATTAGAGCTTCTATTTGACTTTCCATTGTTTTTATCTGATCTGTCATTTGATGTACACGCTGCTTTAAATTATCATTCTATGTTTTTTGCTGTAGAATTTCTTTTGCTTGAGAGTTTTCACTCTGAGGCAACTTCAATTGTTTTCTAAGAGCAGCTATATCCTCATTTTTCTGTTTAATTAAGAATTTTGCCACTTCAATGTTGGCTGGGTCACCCCCTGCTTCAATCACTATATCTTCTAGTGCTTCTATTCTTAAATTATTAGCATACAGTGAGGCTTTGTCCAACCTCATTTGATTTTGGAGGTTGAGCACTGTTTTCTCAAGCCTAATTGATTTCATAGTTTTACTGACAATTTTGGAATATAGCATTTCAGTATTGCTCCTATGAAATTCAATTTGATGTAATTCATTAATGACATCTGCATCCAGTTCAAGATCTGTTTTGGAATAATCTGCCACTGATTTTGGCTCAGCCACTGTAGGCTTCAAGAATGACATTACCAATTTATTGGATGAATAATCAAATTCTAAAAGAAGCCTATCTTTGTTTCCAGGCTTTTCCTTAAGAAATATAGAATGAGCTTTATTCTTGAGCTCTTCATTCTTCTCTTTAATCTGTCTGAATCTGATCTGAATCTCTGACTCTGTATTGTCAGTTTCCTAAGAAGAAGGAGGCAAATCGACAGTAGCCTGGTTTTCCTTCATGACTGTATCTTTTTGTTGTGTTCCAATTTTTATATTTTGAATCTCTTTTAATGTTTGAGTGACTATTCTTGTTGCTTCATCATTTATATCAATATTTACAGCCTTATCCTTTTCTTCTTTTGTTGACTTGCTTCTTTTACTATAAGGAGTTCTGAATTTTATGTCCTCAATAGTCTCAGCTATGAAACTATCTCCTTCTCTGTCTCTTTTATGTACATTATCAGTATCTTTGCTTGTAGAAGCCACCTGTACTGTCTGTTCAATCTGTTTTCCTTTGCCACTGTCTACCTGTATTATCTGTACTGCCTGTGAATCATCATCAGATAGGGTGTTTGGCTCCCATTCAATTTTATTTACATATCTTTCAATATGGGACTTAGGATCATGCAAGTAAACAGGCAACTTACATTTTACCCTTGTTGCACTCAAAATACCTTGTGGGTCATACTTCCATGTAAAAATACATGGGAACTTAAACTCTTTAAGTTTGACATTTATCTCATTGGCAGCTTCTCTGTTATTCACAATGAATGGCCCAATTTGATTTTTCAGCTTAAATTGGGTCTTTTTCTTGAAATATATGAAGTTGATTTCATCTACATTCAATAGTTGTCTCAGATATTCTAAAGCAAATATTCTTGTAGTAACAAATCTGGGTAACTTATATGGGGCCAGGGATGAGCCATACACTCTGATTTCTGTATGATTTTTATATAAATACCAATCTCCAGTTTTGTAGCTCTCTGATAACTACAGAATTCTTCTTGTCTCATCATTGATCCTAGGGATCTCCTCTTTTCCAAGAGATACATAGCAGGGGCTATAAATGAGTCATTGAAATATGTAAAACTATACTTTATGTTCCATTTTCGTAGAATAGATGACCAAAATACTACTGATAGAACTTTTCCTTCTGCATCCACTTTCTCACATTCAATTGGAAACTTATCTGTTTGATAATATAGGAAGAGGTGGAGTAGATAAGAGGAGTATCTGAAAACTCCTTCATCTGGTAATCTGGATAACTGATAATGCATACTTTCAGCAATAAATCTAGCAAAATTGAACTGAATGGATGGTGATTGACCAATGCTTAGAGTTGACAGAAAATTTAGGATAGCCACATCAGTGAATTCATCACTGGCGTATCCTAGTATGAAGGAGAGCATTGAGACAATCTGTCTAGTTTCATCTGGGAAATAAATGGTGTCTAAAGGAGGATTTAACTTAGTAATATCAACTTGATTTGGACAAAAAGTCTGGTATATTTTGAATCTAGTATTTAACTCCAAGTCAAGATATAGTTGGGTTAAATCTTCTATTGATAGGGAAGCAGAATTGGGGTCATGATTCATTTGCAGCATGGAATTTATCGACTCTTCGGTGATGTAAAACAGGATATATTTTTCTTTGTTTACAATACATCTTTGTTCTGGCATATAATAGGCTTGGAATAATCTGATAAATTCAGGAACAGAATCATGAGTGAGAGGGACAATATATCTAGGCAGATTGGATTCCCAAATTGGAATATCTTTGTCACTCTTTTCCACTGATTTTCCATAGCACCAATTATAGACATCAAACAAGTTAAATTCTACATTAGGGTCTAGTATTCTACAGTCCAAATCAACTAAAGGGTTGTTCTCTAGAGAAATGACTGGAGGTTGGACTGGTCTGACCACTTCTATAGAATCAGCCGTGAGTACAGGAGTTGGTTTGTCGATTTTGAAGGACATAGGCTGAGGAATCTTTGCAGAAGACTTCTTTTGAGATTTTGGGCCTCCATTATTGGGGGTTACCTATTTCTTGGTCATTTTTAATAATGAACGAAGCAAGCTTAAATGGTTTGCTAAGTTCCTTTACAAGAAACAGGGGTTTCTTGGCGAATTTCTACTGAAAATGGGCTTTCTGAGCAGGTTTTTTAGGAAATTCAAGGAATTTAAAGCTCAAAACGTGTATTTAAAATTGATTTCAACAGCGAAGCGGACCAGGGTATGGAAAAAACTGCGAGAAAGGGCAATTAGGGATTCCAGGGAAATTGAAAAATGGACACTTTTTTGCAGTAACTTTGGTAATTATTTGAAATCGACAGGAATTTTGAAATATCAGAGGGCAACTTCGAAGAAAAGTACCTGGAGAACCAGCAGAATTCATTTGAGACGTTGCAGAGGTGCTTAGTCTTCAATTTTTTGAAAATGGCTTCATAGAGGACAATGTAGTACTTTGTAATGGAAATTCAGGGCAATGGGCATCGAAAAATGGTACTGGTAGGTTGAAAATAGCTCTGAAAAGTTTCTCAGGGTTCAAACAACGTGATTTTGAGGAAAAACGGTTCTGCAATGTTTTTACAGGTTTAAAGCGAAAAGGTGAAAATTTGAATGAAAAATATAATTTTAATGTATTAAACGATGGTATAACCATAGTTAAATGACATTAAACTCGGGTTAAACGGGTGAGGTTTATGGAATACCGCTAATGGTATTCGCGAGGGTAAATGGTGGTAAGCGGAAACTAGCTTTTCGAATGCAATACAACGTGGTGGCGACACGTACGCGCGGGTGGTTTGGAAAAACCACCCATTTCGCGCGGCTTTGCCAAAACATCAAACGATTACTTTATGAGCGCAAAAATGTATTAGCGCCGTCGGATCTGGATTCAACGAGCGAACGGCCACGATCAAAGGAAAGGTGCGGGGAAAAGGTAAGTTATCGGGTTCACTTTGGGCCATTTATGAGAAAAGTGTCGCAATACCGACACTTAGAAAAAGTGTCGCAATACCGACACTTAGAAAAAGTGTCGCAATTGCGACATTATGCCCCAAAGCGTCGCTAGACGGCTGCCTCCAAACGTCGCTATTATATGTTTTACGAAGATATGGTAAGGAACTCTCTCTTGTTCTTCTTAGAAATAATTATATATAATTTATTTATTTTTCAAAATAGATTAAAAAAATTATATGAGAAAAATTATTAATTCATCAATATGTGTGTGTTGTGAGAAATAATTTCATAGTTCAACTTAATGGTTCATTATATAATCATGTGAGCATCACCAATGATATATCTTAAAAAGCAACTGAAAATCCATGTGTTCAAAATCGATGTATACTCTAGAGAGTGGTTCTCATATCACTATGTAAATTTTTGTATGCTACTTCAACAAAATTATAAGATAAACTGTAGTACACATCATATATGCACCATAACAATTGCCATACAACTAATTTGTTTTAGGATACATGTGGCATTCTAGGGGTAAATTCTATATGATGTGTATATCAATCTATTAGGTGTTGGTAAGTTGTGAGTATCTAAGAAATGATAAGGAATATCCATACATCATGATCTTCTAATGTGATTATAAATTGTGTCTATAATTTCCATAAAATGTATAAATGATTTGTTTTAAAAAAATCAACACAATCAACCCTAAACAATGCTCATGATGTGGAATGTCATTGGTGAAACCAAAATGATGGTCACATGTCCCATTTCTATGGTAATGATGATCATATATATGTTGTAGCGACACTTGATGAGTAATTAAATAAATCTCAGAGTGTGACTCATTGTGCCATATTTTTTTAAAGCATGATTTGTTTTCCTAGTTTTTACTAATTTGTTAACATATTTTATTCATTTGGAAAGCTAATTAATGATGCTTTAAGTAATTAGGAACTAATGAGAGATCATCTTCACATCTTCACTGAAATATATTTGGTAATTTTAGTCACTATATGGACCGCACATGCATGCTACTTAAGAAAAATTGAAATATAAACTATAATACACATCTTATATCTGCCATAACAATTGTCATACAACTTATTTACTTCTAGATACATATGAAATACTTCATGTAAATTCCATATTATGTGTATACCAATATAGTAGGTGTTGGTAAGTTATGAGGATCTAAGAAATGATAGGGTATCCACACATTAGTAGTGCCCTGGTGAATTTGTTGCATAATTTTCTATTTGTTGTAATTTTGTTGCCTGGATTTGTTATAGATTTCAAATAATATATACAATTATCTACCAATTGTTCTTTATAAAGAAGAATTACAATAAGTAGTCACCTAAAGGTGAGCCATGTGAAAATATTGGTAACATGAGTAACCTGGTAAGTTGTAAATGAAAAGTGAATAACCTCCACTCACCAACAAGTGGCAGGCAGGGTTGGAATTTGGATTTCTCTTTACCCGTCACACAATTTTTTTTGACGTTTTGGTCACATTATTTTTCTAGTCAATAAATGTTACGTTTAAAATTTTTCACTTCATTAATGATGTTCTCAATCTCTCTATTAATTATGTCTATGTAGTTATAAGAATAACAAGCCAAAGAAATCTCAGGCTTCTATAGAAATTAGTCTCTGTGTGCAGAAATTGATGATTATTGTTGACTAAATGTTATACCATTTGAAATTGTTGAGCGAAATTAATAAGGCCATGATGTACCATTTTTCAGTATCTATTTTCTCATGTATGAAAGTTTTTTTTCTAAGTAAAAGTAATTCTATTAACAAAAGGAGTATAGTACAGCGGGCCGAAGCCTGATCATTGCCGAGTGCTGTGGCATTTGAAACAAAAAACCATAGTTTGAAGACTGCCCTGCAAGAGGGAAACCAGTCTGAAACAGTTCATTTGAAAAATCCTTCACAGGGGAACCAGAGAATTGTAGTACTGGAGACCATATCGAAGCAAAAAAAATAGATGCATTTTCAGAGACAGCAGGAAACACATGAACAGGCCCGTGAGAATGGGTAGAAATAGAGCAAAAAACCAGAGTGAAGAGGAGGAACTATTCATCAGGATCAGGTTCGTAGACAAATCTGCACCAGAATTCATCTGGTTCCCCGTCAGAATTATACAGGTCAGCAACAGAATGGATCACCTTCCCGCGAGGAGGAGGAGTAATCTGCGCCTCGCTCGCTTGCACTGCGTCCTGCCTCTCAGTAGGTTGACCCACCGCTTCCTTGTTCGCCTGGTCCTGCGTGGCCTTGCCCATCTGACCCTGCACATTCGCACTATCAGGTTGCTTCAGCCCAACAAACTGCGCCGAATCCTGAGCCGCCGAGAGGCTGCATTCCGCCGGGCGAGAACTGGGAACAATTTCCTGAGGCTCTTCCTGAGGCTCTTCACGAAAGACGACCGTAATTGAGGCAGTCACCCTGGGTTGATTGAGAGTGCTGTTAAAGGAAAAATGCGCGGTGTGGGTTTGAGCAGGAGGAGCGGAAGGAGTGGGGGAAGCAAGGCGACGGCCCAAGCGGAGAAGGCGCCCTCTAGGTTGACTGTCAGAGTGGGAGATAGACGTAGAGGAGGTGCCAGAGGCGGAGGGAGAGTGTCGAATTTGGCACCTCGTGGAGCCTCTTCGGCAGCGCATTCTCTACTTGAGGCGCGGCATAGTCGCACTCGAGACAGCAGGGCAGGGAGGCAAAAGATGGACAGAAGACTGAGGCGAGAGGGGCAACAGGGCGACAGAATCAAGCTTGTAGGAACCAGCATGGGAGAAGTGGAGATTTTCTCCAAAATCCAAACAACAATTGAGACAGCTCCTCTTACCAGTTACAGTGCGAACATTAGAAAGCCCTGCTCCTGGAGCGCACCACAGATTCACAGGTAGGGGAATTCTGTTCAGACCAGAGGGACGCTACAACCCAGTGTACCGTGCAACTATGAATCGACTGCAATAAACCACCATAAGTATGAACTGGAGGCTGAGCCATGTCGCGGCATGCGAATGTGCATCGAGGAGCGAGACTATGGTTTATTCGAGCACCAGGAGTAAATGGCATTAAACACCGATCAGTCGACATTAAGAACTGAATGACAGCACTCTTGCGGGTGGGCCAGTGGCTTCCCCTTATGCCACACCCCCATCCCATCACGTTAAACACTACAACTTCACCCGCATCCGGGTTCTCATGTATGAAAGTTGATGTACCATTGAAAGTTTAATAATTCTATTGAAAGTTTAATAACTATAATAACTATATATATATATATATATTTTTAATTTAATGATTAATAATAATTAAATTAAAATTCTTAAAAGACAAAATAAAAGCCTAATAATCACGAACTATTATGATAATTTAAAAATATAGAACTCGGGCTGAACATAGTTACAAAGATACCAATAAAAGAAGAGTGCATGTGCATGATAACCTCTTTCTTGACAACCTATGAATGCCATTATCAATGAAGACTCAAGACTCAATTGGATTGGATTGTGTATCAAAACAGTAGGAATGAATCAAAGTTCAATGAATGAATAACTTGATCGAGAAAATTTATAGGGAAAGGTAACTTGACTATCAATCTACTAAACCTCACTTTCATGATTAAAAAAACACCCCCACCTTCTCAGTGGTCCCATCATGGTCCACCTATTGAAAAACAACCAACAAATATTATTTTTTTTATATTTTTGCATGGCCATTGGACAATGATTTACTATGGTTTTCCTACTAAATTCCAATGGATGATTATTCAAAAATATTTAGAATTATTTTAGTCTCAAGGCATAGCCAAGAGTCTTACTGGATAATTATAGATTACCTCTCCATTGGATGATTGTACATTTTTCATCTACTTTTTCACGTGAGTTTCAGTTGATGCTAGATCTTTGCCTTCAATTTCTTTAGTGAAGCTAAGAGTTAATTTTGATCTTACATTAATAACTATATATACTTGCATGAATGTCCATGCTTTTATACTTCCCCACTGTGGTCAGTGTTGATGTATGGCCTTGGCCCATTGATCTTACAATTAACTCACTATTCATATTCAATTTTCTCCAGTTCAGCCCAATAAAATAAGGAAAACAGAAAATGAAGTCTTGATTTTTCTTTCTAGTGCTCCTACATAATACAAATACTCTTAAAAACCAATTAATATATAAATTGTCATCATTCATGCTAAAATTAGTTTGAATTTTTTTAATGAATCTGCTTACAATTAATAGATTACATTGCTCACAGAATAAGAGATAATTTAGAACTATAATTTCAAATAATAAGTGCTCGGGCTCCCACCAGAACAGCAATGACTTAGATGGGATGTGACCCCATGTTTTCTCTGAATGCGCCTCTTGATTCATAGTTCTCACAAACAGAATTCTTGATAGATCGGTCCATTAGGTAGCGGCGCACCAGGGGTCAGATCAATCGGGTGCTTGACCTGACAGTGCAGAGGAACCCCTGTGGGTGAGGTGAATATGTCCCCGTACTCCTCCACAACCTTATGCATTTGTTGTTGTTGTGCAGAGGAGCCCTGTCTGGAGGTCGTGGCCACAGTCTTCTTCTTGCCCTGGGGGCGGATCATCAGGAAAACGAATTTCCTGGTTTGGGAAATGAGCTTACTGCATTGTTTTGCAGTAACCAAAGAGATAGTAGCAGGAGGTGGTACCTCTGGTATCCTGTACAACTTATTTCCCAAAGTAACAATAACAACACAAGGCCAAGACTCATACACCGCATGACGCTTCCACAAGTATGGTTTTCCTAATAATACATCAGAAACATCAATAGGAACAATGTCGCATAATACCTCATCCATGAAGGGCTTGATGCTATAGGAAAGGCGGCACTGCTGGCTGACGTGGAGATCTTGTATGGATGTGGGTGAGATGTGGTAGGCAAGCCCAACCGCTTCACGACATCTGCCGAAATGAGGTTCTTTTGGCTCCCATTGTCGATAATGAACTGTACCGGGGAGCCCTTTACCCACATCTGGGAGTGGAAGAGATGTTCCTCCTTCTGGATCTTTGTAGTGGCAACAATGGCATTGGGCTCCGCATCAATAATATGTTTCCCTTTGTCATTCCCCTTGTCAGGTTCTGATTCAGAGTAAGAGCATGCATCTGACTCAGAAGCCCACATCTCAGCCACCAGCGACTGCTTGGCCCGACACTCACTTGTGTTGCGAGTGGAGCTCTTAATATGGAACTCACACCACTTTCCCGTGTCCTTCTTTGGCTTTGCAATGTTGTTCTTTCCTTGTGGCTTCGACAGGTTGTCTTGAATCATGGCTGCCTTGGCTGCAATCTCCTTTTTCCCTGTGGTTCGAGCCCACTTTCCACACTTTTGGTCAAGTCCAAACTCTGCTTACCGGAGGAGGTGCAGCTCAATCCCAGCAGCCTGCTGCAGGTATCAGTGGGCGAGATGTTCAAAAGACTCCATTCTCTTGAAAATAACCGTCTGGTTCATTCACGTCACTTCTATTTTGAAGATCTTCTCTGAATCTTTGATACCCAACTTGGTGCGCATGGTATGGAACAAATTCGTCATCTCATGCACATTTTGATCCCTTTGTTGCTGCAGCATGGTACATTGTATGTACTTGTCCTCATAGCTCCCCAAGGGATAGTATTGTTCCTTGATAGTGTCTCGGAAATAATTCCAAGTGGGTACAACAGAGAATAGAGAGGGTTCTGTCTCGTCCTTTTTCTCACAGTGGATTTCCCACCAGTCCTTGACATTGGGGGCAGCTTTGAGGAGTGAAAAAATAATCTTCTCCCTATCGAAAAAGTCATGAACTGAGAAATATCCTTCTAATAGATTCAACAATATCTACAGTGACCTACTATCATGACCTCATCAATATGGGAATGTCAGACACACTTATGCCCTTAAAAGTGCCTCTGGAGGTATTGATGGATGGGAATCTGTAAGGTGGCGGTCGTTGAAGGGTCTGAGCAAAGTTATCCATCATCGCGTTCCTCGACACAGAGGCCTCCTTGAGCAATATTTTGATAGGATCTCCTGCTCCCTCATCTTTCTTTTCGTTCCCCATGGGCGTCCGTCGAGGTTTGCGAGGCTGATCTTGCAAAGGTTCCACCAGATCGAGCCCTAGCTCCTTATACCCCGACCTCGTTGGGGACATGCAAAGAAGGATCGAGAAAAAGCAAACCACTCTGATACCACTGATCCGGATTTATGCAGGAACGCAAAAAAATAAACATATAACCATAAATACGGAGATGCAGCGGAAATAACACTTCATTTCATTAATGTTAAAGAACTGAAATTTGCTTACAGACAGAATGGAAATAAAACTAGCTAGGGCACTGGTAGCTATCTCTGAGGAGAGATGAGGCAGCTACAGGCCTCTGAACTGAGTTACAATGAGGCTCGAGGGCCTATTTATTATTGAGAAACAATGGAGAACCCTAAACATCCAAAAACCAAACCCTAGGAGATGAAGTGCCAAAACTATGGGCCTCATTTGGGTAAATTGGTGTTTCAACTTCCTAGGGACGTAACTTTGGCATACTATCTCTGTTTGACGCACATGATACATCATTAGAAAGATCTATCCGAGGACTACAACTTTCATGATGAATATAATTCTAGAACAGAATGATACATAATGATATTCTCTAGAGGCGCGATGCCCAAAAACGTCGTTTAGGGCCTCAAAACCGCTCCAGAAGTTCAGGACCCAAAAAACTACTAAAAATAGTAAGTTGTGCCGAAACTGAAAGACTGAAAGAGACAATGGTGGGGCCCAAAGTGGAATAGGCGGGTGGCCACCAGTGTCCACTTGGATCATTGAGTGAGCCAAAAAAGTAACTTTCCTTACTTTTTGAGTACAGCCTTGCAATTGCGAAGAGGACTAGTGTTGCAAAATTATTGGTAAGTGGAAATTAAAGGGCGTAAGAATGTTTTTGAAAAAATTTCGAACGTCAAAATTAAGTCTTCTATCCTTCCTAGCACCTCATGGAAAATGGGAATCCACAAATTCTAGTTTTCAAATATGTGCAAAATGCCTTATGACGGGCAAAATGGAGGACTGGTCCTATGCTGCTACATGAGTTAGGGTTTCATGTGGCAACAAGGAACCTTGTATCGTTTTTCAAGGATAGGAAAGGAGAATATTGTTAGTTAATCATCACATGAAACTTCATCACCATTTGAAAATTGTGTCCTAATTTGAAACAATAAGACTACCCAACTATTTCATTATTTAATTTTGATTGTGTAATACAAAAAAATATCATATATAACTTAAATAATGTAAGCACTTTTGCAAAAATTTAGTGGAGAGAACCTTCAATTACATTTATTTTGAAGTTACACTTGCATTTTAAGCCATTTTAATTAGTCTTTCATGGCTATCTAGTAAAAATTTCAACCTCTTGTAGAAATTTGTTTGTCACTTG